>PVJI01000903.1:0-191859 GCA_004026765.1 Micronycteris hirsuta
TGATGCACATTTAGACAAACACGCTCAACTCCTTTCTTCATGTTTGCTTGCACCTGCTTTCTGTCTTGAGAACTCATGGTTGGGATGAGACTCAGATCGCCGTGGAGAAAGCCCGTGGAGAAAACCCAAGTCAGCCTGGGTTTTCAGTGCCACTAATTCCTCTCACAACTTTCCAAATTCCTGTTACACAACCCTTGAAAAATTAGTGAAAAGCCCCTATTCACGTATGCTTTTTTCCCTATGCCCTTGGTTTCTGGAACATGTGAGAATCTCAATAAATAATCAATAAAGGAATAATTAAATGAACGGCTCATAGCTTGGTGCCGAGGCAGGGAATTTGTAAATCAAACAAAAAGCGTGCCCTGGATGAGGAAGTCTGGAGGAAGGGGTAAGACCACAGGAGAACGCACAGCAAGTCTGAGTTACGCTGTTGACACTCACTCCCTTGAGTCCTCTGCACCCTGTCTCCTCCACCCGCTGTTGAACTGCACGCCAGAGACCTTGGTACAAGTTTCCGTCCTCGCTTCTCCTGCCTCCCTCCTCCAAATGCTTTTCCTTTTCTGTTATTTTTCAAAAGTAAAACTTATTCTAAGAATAGATGGACTTGGAATGATATAAAATGATTCTAAGCATCCCTGTTTGTAAAGAACCTTTAGAACACTTTGAAATCAACCATCGGGTTTGTCTTTTCAAATCAAGATGATTGTGAAGTCTGTGCATTTTATAGGTGATAATGAATTATTTCAATGATGTGTGCACAGGGATTATAATTATGAGGTCAAAGTTTTTACCATGTCTGGATATTTCATATTTTATTGAAGTCAGGTTGCATTTTACATTATTTTACACTGACTTTCATTACCGTGTCATTAATTAAAAAATAACTCTTTTCACGTATTTCAGTGTGCACTAAAAATGCACTCTTTTAATCTCTAAATTATCCTCCAGGGCGGAGCACATGTAAAAGAAGTTAATATTTTTACAAAGAGTTACATATGGCCCTGAAATACATGTTGATCTAGTCACATAGCTTTTATGTCATAGTGATGTTTTTATGTAATAATAGCACTCATTTCCAAATAGGAGGCTGAGTAATTCATGCTAAAAACCCTGTAGAGGTAGTCTGTCAATGCGTACCTCCAGGAAAACGCAGGGATGATTCAGAGGACTTGTGAAGAAAATTTAAGAGGTGCAAATTTCTCATCATGACAATGTGTGGCTGATGCATGATGCACTTTTGAACATATTTTATTTTTATTCCCTTGCATTCATAAGTTTTTAAGTTGTCTTTATGTTTCAAAATTCACCTAAATCAAAGTTTTCACTCCCGTGGAATCAAAATGTGAAATTCCAGGGGAATCTATCTTTCTGCTGTAGGCTGCCCCAAACCTCAAACTCTGCGAACAAGTATATTTGCTCCCTGAGTCGTGTCCGGCTTGTGCTTGCGATTGCTGATTTTGATTCCATTCCTCTCTCCTAAAGGGCTGGCAGGACGGTCTGGATCTCTTTTCTAGTTCCTCTTTCTGTTGCAATCGCTGCCTTTGGTTAGTTCAGTAGCGGAACTGTACATACAATAGGCAATACACAGAAAGGTGGAAGTTGCTTGGAGGAGGCAGGTCAAGCCCTTCCAGCTGCAAACCGGAAATTGGTCATGAAGTTCATTCAAATACAATCTGAAGGGTTGCTGAGGTGCTGACATGGACTATATCTTGTTAAGTGTTCAAAAATGTGGCTCTTTCATTCTGTGTGAGGCAGGCGATAGGATGGACTATATCCATATCATATCTCATGTAAATATATCTAGATATATAATATATATGCATATACTTCTACATTTATTAACTTTATAAATTACCATAATCATGAATATATTATAATATATATAGCAGTACAATCATGAATACATATTACTTTATTTTTATGACATTTTCTCATTATGTTAAAATTTGTATTTCAGGTTTTAGTGGCCTTGATAAGTCTGTTTGAAACGATACTACTTGGTTATCTCAGTTATAAGGTAAGCTATTTTCATCAGAAGTTTCCTGCTGACCGTACACATTAAGAGCTTTTTCCCAGCGCTCCTGTCTTTATAATTCATACTCTGGGGATGAAACAAGCCCTTCTTAAAGCACTTTAATTATTTTGAACCTCTCTAGTATGTGATTTAAAAAAAGCTTAGTTATATAGTGACGTTCTCCTTGGTGGCTGAAACAGGCTTCACTAATTCCTACGGGTTAATTTATCCATTACGTGCTCACATGAGTCGAGCAAATGCAGCGGTCTGGGCTTTTATCATTCTCAACCCCTTTTCCCGATCTGTGCAAAAGACATCAAGGGAATAAAACCATATCTGCTAGGAACCATTTTAATGAATTCTCTTAGTTTCTGGCAGAGCTCTGCCTGGCTAACGCAACTTAAGCAGTGTTTACGGAGCCTCTGCTTGATAAAGCGCTCCTCACGGTGCCTGGTTTGCTTGGCTTTGTGTTGGTTTTTCCCTATGAGTTTACCGTCTGGAAGTGGGGCTGGGTCGGAAACATTACAGAGATAATAACAGAAGGCAGAGTAAGAGGTGTTCCCAGTGAGGCCACGGATGACAAGAAAACACTTGACTGCTTCTGCAGAGCCCTCGATCCAGTGATTTCACTAAAGAAAGATGAAAAGACAGGGCAATACGGATTTACAGAATTAAGAGAGGCATGAAGGAATGCACATATAAAATCAAGAGAATAATAAATATTCCAGTGTGGCCAGAATATGGAGCATCTAGGGAAATATTGGTGCAAAATGTTTGGGACGATATTGTGAGTGCCGTGGACACTAACGTGCACTGGGAATTGGTGGAGGATGTCGCATGTGGGAGTTCTATAGCAGTAACTAAATTTTAGGGCTATTTGTTCAGAACTCCTGTGCCCCGCAGCTCAGAGAGACCTCACAGGGAAGGCCAGGTGCTCAGTGGAGACACCATTGCAGTACAGGAAAACTGAGACTTGGCGTTTGGCTGGGCGAAACAGACAGACAGATGTGACGCAAGACAGATTATGAACGTAGACACTAAAGAAACCAACTGACAAGTGGAGCGAGCGAGTCCGTTAAGTATGAAAAAGTATCCAGGGGAGAAGCTCAGGCTCATGCTGGTGGGGACGCTGATACCACGGCTGCTGGAAAAAGAATAGAGCCCTTAGGGAAGACGGAGGTAGACAAGAAGGGAGAAAGTTACCAGAACGGGGGGTCATATTCATCCCTGCTTTCAGTTCACAGGTTCTGCATGTGCTGTACCCAATGCTCTGTTGTGGGGGAATTCTTTATCTAGCAGACGTCGATCTTTCTTTTTAAAACATAGGGGTTTGAAGACAACGTTCCTCAGACGACTCTTGAATCCTAAATTTAGAGCAAGTTTAGTCCCAAATGAAGCCCTCTCGAGTGTGAACCTTCAAGTGACCACAGGTTTGATTCTTTAGGGTCTGCATGTGGCTCCCGAAGAACAGGCCCCCTGTCTTAAAACTGGCCTGACTTGGGTTTTGGCTTGTTCACATCTCAGCGTTCTTTCTCCCTGCGGGCTCCTCGTGTCTGAGGTTTCGGGCACGGCTGTCAACACTGCAGTCTCTCTGTGTGAGCCAAGCTGTCTAAGTGGATCACTTGAGCACTTCTCACTGAACTCGAGGAGCGGGCAGACGCCCCTCGGCCCCTGTAACAACTCCATACAGAGGGTTAGTTCTCACTGCTTCCATCTCTTCTACCTGGGCTCCCCGTCTTTTTCATATAGTCTGGAGATGGGAGAAAGCTAATGACAAAAAAGCCTGTCACTGAATATTTTAGCACATGGACCATAACTGCGTGCAGGAATTTTCCATCACAGCCATGTTTTCAGCCTTTGGGACTGCAAGAAAATGAAGAAAGAGCCTTAAGTTTATAGGCAGTGTTTGAAAATAATTGGAAATTACAGGGAGCCAGATTGCAAACTGATTTCCTAATACACAAATCTCTTCATTGGAGATAAGCTGCTATAGGAAGTTCTGAGTTGTTTTTCGTTGGACATCACTCAAGAAAGTTTCAGTGACAAGGATTGTATATCAGGGTGAACTTCCTGGGGGTGTCGTCTCTGCAGTTGAGGGGGCCCCGGGCTTGGTGTAATGCTCTGATGTCAGCTTCTGGCAATTGTTCACAACTTATTAATAAGAAGCCCTGCATCTGTTTTTGCACTGGGCCCCTTGAACTGTGTAGCCAGCCCTGAGTATGTGGGTTGGTAGGTTTGAAAATCCCCTTCCTTTACATTTTCTGTCAAAACAATGTTAATATTGGTGAACACTGTTAACACGCAGTGTGTTTAGGAACTATTTAATAAGCTTTGAGAAATGCCTGAGGTTTTACTGCCTATATTTTCCTCTAGGTTTTTTATGGTTTTACAACTTACATTTAAGTCTTTAATCTATTTTGAGTTTATTCTTGTGTATGGTGTACGCTGGTGATCTAGTTTCATTTTTTTTTGCATGTATCTGTCCAGTTTTCCCAACACCATTGTATGTTCTTGCCTCCTTGGTCAAATATTAATTGACCATAACGGCGTGCATTTATTTCTGCGCTCTCTCGTCCGTCCCACTGATCTGCGTGTCTGTTCTTCCGCCAGTACCAGGTGTTTTGATTACTCTGGCCATGTAGTATAGTGTGATATCAGGTAGTGTGATGCATCCAGCTTTGTTTTTCTCTTTCAATGTGAATATATTTACTATAGTAAACATTATAATTGTCACTTTTTATCAATTCTACAAGTTTCGTTAGCCTGTTCTATTTTTACTGGTGAATTTTCTTTGATCAAATATTATGATATGATCACAATGTGTTTTGTGCCATATTCAGGGATTACTGTAACATTGGAATTGCTTCTGAAACTTACCACGAAATTGAGAGGGCACAATTGTGTTTAGAAAAATAATCTCTACAAGTCATTACTGTGCCTTTATATGCTGATTCAGGGAAATTCTGAGTGCTGTCTTTTGCTCTATTTAATGGAATTTGGTGTAACTGACTTTTATTTTTATTCATTCTTTCTTGAAAGGGGAACATCTGGGAACAGATTTTACGGGTACCTTTCATCTTGGAAATAGTTAATGCAGTTCCCTTTGTTATCTCGGTAAGTCCTAAAATCATGTATTAAAAATAATTTTGTCATTAGGTTTCAGTGAAGTCTTTAAATCTCCATGCTAATAAAAATATTTAGCTCAGATAAATAAACTTAGGTTTTGGTTAGAATCATAGTACTAAAAAATAAATAGTGAAATCCGTTGGCTAACTGGATTGTGAAATTAAATGAACACTAGTGAGATTCAGTACGATGGTAAAATGAGATGCATCTTAGAAACGTACGGTCAAGCGGTGCCTTTTAAACAAGTGCCAATATTGTCTAAACAGACTAGAAATGACTCCATTTTGTGTGTATATTGTGGAATTAAAAAATATAGAAACCATGTAGAACCACATACTTATAAACATTTCTCAGACTGAGAATGTATTAATCTCTAGTTTAACCCCAGGCTTGACTAGGTCTAACTCTCTCTTTAACGAGAAAGTTGCCAACAGCCAGGCAGCCAGCAGCTTGCTGCTTTGTCAGGGCAGTGGCTTACCAGTTCCACGAAGATTCTGTTCAATTGCATGCTTCCGTCGCAAAATTTGGTCTTCCTTTCTGTTTGACAGGGTTGTAATACTGTCTGCAGGGGTTATGCTTGCTAACACTTTGAGTTTTATTTGGAAGGTTATGAAAATAAGAAGATATTTAAAGCCATTGCTCACTTCTGACAATTATTTTAAACTGAGCAATTTATCTAGAGGAGCAACTGGAATTAGATGAGATGGCTAAGTGAGTGGAATTCCAATTAACCGTGCTTCCCCCGAGTCACTCACAGTGTCTGACTCCCGAGAGTGAGCGGTGATGTTATGAATGGCGGGGCTTTCTTTGTCCTACTTCCCCCTCAAATCGCAGAGGAGAAAGGCCATGTCTACTCTCGACTTCACAGTAAAAGATTTAATGGCAGAATTAGCATTTATATCTGACATCCAATGAGAGCTTATTATTTTCTTTCTGCTTCTACAATAATTTTACAAAGAATTTTTCCCTAAGAATAAGATAATGAATGAAAAGACCGTATCTGCTCCTTGCATTTTATAAATAATACAAGTGTAATGTATTTGTCACATATTTTAAATTGTTATATTGGTTTTAATAAATTTTCCTCTTTTGCATTTCTTTTAAATCTGCTGGATATGATTCCTTGCGTTGAGATAAAAGTGTAGTTTTGATTTATTTTTTCAGATATTTTGGCCTTCCTTAAGGAATCTCTTTGTCCCAGTCTTTCTAAACTGCTGGCTTGCCAAACACGCCTTGGAAAATATGATTGTAAGTATAAAAGTGATACGCATATGCAGACACATACTTCAACCTTTTATTACTTCTCACTTTCAGTGTCCAGGTTAGCCGGAGAGAGAAATGGAGTTGACATGTCTGCCTCACTAGTTTTTCATTTTGCTTTTCCCCATAAAATAGAAATTCATACTGCTGGCATTTACTGAGTTACAATTAAATATCTAAATGCTTTATTTTTAAACTTCTTTTACACGAATATAGTATCTTAGTAAATAGTCAGCATTATTTAAATGTTTGTAAAAATGAAAGAATTTTGGTAAAATTTCGTCAAACAACTAAAGTGACAGGTTGGAGAGATGTCCAAGCTAATGCCCCGATGTGACCAGTCTGCCTGTGTCTGAATGGAGTAAAAACTTGCAAAACACCCATATGGCCAAGTCACTATCTTTTTCAGGCCCTCTGAACTGGTAAACCAAAATGATTTAGATTTTCTAAATATGACCACACCACAGCCAACTGCCATTTGGACTGGTCCCAGGAGTGAGTCATCTTCTGGAGACAAATAACCTTTTCAGACAGCCTGTTCGCGTGAAACTGGACCCCTGGTTTTAGGGGTTCGGGAAGTCATGGCATCAAACTGGTCCTCACTGTGCAGGTCTCACATTTTACAAAAGTCTGTGGGGCCTGTATAAGGCCCTGTATAGGAGGTGGGGGGCCTTCATTTAAAGTCGTTTTTTTAGATATGGTTGGGTTGTGAGTGGGATATTCAGAGGGATAAACGAAACCAGAAAGTCAAAGATGCTGTATTCAGAGTGTGCCCGAGGCTGACCCTGTTTGGAAGGATAGATTTATAACTCCGACCAGAATATGTTGACAGCGGGGCTCAGCACTTGCTCAGCTAGCAGTGAGCTGTAAGACATCTGCTATCTGGTCTTTCATTCTATGAATGTTAAAATAAGTCCACTGTGTGCTCACCACTCTGATAGGATCGCCAAGGGACTTAATTTTTTTTATCTTCAAAAGAGAATAGAAGTACCCGCTCTACAGGTTTGTTGTGAGAACTAAATAATATTATAGATAGATAAATCAGTATGAATGTGTGTGTCCAGATACGTAAACATAGTCAGGGCTCAATATTATTGATGTTACTATAGGAAGTGAAATTTTTTTCCAGAGGTAGACTTGTTTTTCTTTTAAGTGGCTTTAAAACAGAAATTATGACAAAAGTTTTGGCCAGAAGTACTATTTGGATAACATTTGAGAATTCATAAGTGGATGAATGTTTCTAAACATCCATGTTAATTGACCTCTGGAGCCTCATGGAAATGCCTGGCCAAACCGTGGGCGAATGTGGTCCATGGGTGGTTTGCAGAAATACTGAGCTGCCTTAATTGTTCAAAAAGAAAAAAAAAAATTCACTAAATAGACATTGCCTAAATTGTTGATGAAAGAAATGCACCGGGAAAAAAAATAAACCTCTGTGCTAAACTGTGTTATTTGTTGTTGGAAAAAACAGCCTAACCATGAGAGAAATGGTCAGTCCTGGAGAATAACAGGAAGGCTTCGCAATATTAATTTGGGGTCCATTTTCCATTGCAATATTTCTAGATTTTGCTTCTCATGCTCTCACTGGTTGCTCAATTTCACTTGTTTTTCTGCTCATTAACACCTCTGTTAAAAGAAAGCAAGGGTTGAGAGGTGAACTTCTATTCAACTTGGTTTTTTGTTAATGTAACAGTTCTGGTTAAATGGGTGGTGGAGGAAGAGAAAATGCTGGCTCTTTAGGATTTTCTATTGGTGAAGTTATCTCCTGTGACATTGATTTTAAGACCTTTAACAGTTTATTATTAAAAAATTTGAGATAAACTGAAAATTAGAAAGTAAAAAATTATGAAAATCTACAAATCTACCACACTGAGTACTAGTAATAATGTATATCTTATATTTTATTAACACATAGACATATCATATATTAAATTATATTGTATGTTTAATTTTGTAATTGGAATTTTTATCATATACTAGTATGTAGTAGACATGTTCCTATGTCATTAAATATTACTCTTCAAATCAGTTTAATGGATGTATCTAAATCTATTATATAATTTTGATCAATTTATTTAACTATTTTTGTATTGCATATTTTAGTTATTTTGATGGTAATGAGCATTTATTTTATATAATGTAATTTTGTAATAAAGATAAACAAATCATTATTGACTTCCATTTTTAATTACTGTCATGTAGTTAATTTTTAAAAATTATGTTATTGAGTAAATACTTAATAAATGAATGAACTACAAAGTATGTACTCGTGAATTATGACCTGAATTCCCAAATTTCCATCAAGAACTGATAATAAATTGCATGAGCAGTAATAAAAGTGAGTGCTCATTTTTTGCATCTTTAACAACACTGGGTGTTATTATTTTTAATGTCTTTCAATTGCAAAGATAAAAACATATATCTTGAATTCACAATTCTTTTAATATTAATGAAATTAAACTTAAAAATATTTGCTTAATGGCTATTCAACTTTTTTAATGATAAATTGTCTGGAGCAATTTATGTTACTTTTCCTGATTCAGAGAATAAAATTTGATAGTAGTTTGACCAAACTTTTACTTTCTCCCTAATTGACTATATTATTTTATGATCTTTTAAAATGGAAATTGGCCATGAAAGATTTGCTTCTAGAGGGCTTTTGGGGAGTCAGTTTCTGCAGATGTTTGTAAAGTGAATAACTAAAATTTGGTGCTTTGGTAGTCCTTCTATCCCATTGCCTTTGTAACGTAAATGTTTTGTTAAGATATATTTTGACCCAGGCAAGAATGCATATATGCTACCATATACATTTAAAGTATGTGTACTGAGTATGCACAAGATAGTTGAAATATAATACAGAGTAATAAATATAATGGACTCATGAATATTTAATATTTCTCAAAATTTAAAATATGTTTTTCTGTCTTATTTTAGAATGACCTACACAGAGCCATTCAGCGTACAGGGTCTGCAATGTTTAATCAAGTTTTGATTTTAATATCTACATTACTATGCCTTATCTTCACCTGGTAAGACTGCACAAATCAGCATTTTTATTATGCTTTATTTAACTATAGTTTTAAAAAACTCTTATAAGCCATTTTAATTAATAATCGGATAAAAATCAATCATTCAATCCGTGTTCACTATCAAATGGGAGGGGTCACCTACAGAAATGGAAGTGAAATCCTTCGGTCTTACAGAAAAGGCAAGGAAGCACATCTATCACGTGGTATTGATATTTGCGTCTCTGGCATTTTCCCAAATGCTGTGAACGACCAACACAAGCGTTTGCCCTGAGCAGCACAGATGTCAAACACGGAGTTTTCCTTCAAACCGTTGACATGGAGGTGCCTTGTTTTTCTAGTCTTTGAAGCGGAAACACCATGAGAAAGCTGTCACTGCCCATCACAAGGTCTGCCTGTGCCTTCTCTGGGTGACATGTTCTGTGCACACAGGCAGAAAGCGAGGCAGATCTTGAGGGGCTTTGCTACAGAAAACAGTTATTTCTTCTTTTGGAAGGTCCTGCTTTGACAATTAAAATGTAAACCAGTGTGAAATGGGGCGCGACCCATATGGGTTGTGCAGATCCACAACTAGAGAAAATAACACGTATATCCAAAAACGAGGTAGAGCAATGTTCTGTTTTGTAGGAGTCTTACACCCTGTGTGCAGTTGTGCTCTGCCCTGGAGCTGACCTGCTGAGAAAGAGAAAGAGCTACTCAGGAAGTACTGAAAGAAGAGTGTGCTCAGACACCCTTACAGCTGAACGAGATATGAGTAGAGCTATAGATACATGTATTTAAACACATTCACGCGCCATTTGCAACTGGATACGGTCTGAGAAATTCGCTGTTGGGTGACTTCAATCACTGTGTGAATGTTAGAGTAATAATGAGTTCTGCTATGACGTTGACTCGGCTACGGCATCACTAGACGATAGGAGTTTTTCAGCTCCATTGTAATCGTTTATAATGGCCTGAAAAATTATATTCGGTTTGCAGTTGACCAGATGTGGTTATGTGGCACGTTATTGTCTCGATTTGGAAATACAGGTATCACAGCCTGTCTGTATCGGTATGCAGCTAATATGTCTATTAAATGGGCTTAAAGTATATTTCATGGCATACTTTTGTATTTAAAAATAAACATTTTAGGATATTTTATGTCTTTAAACATAAAGTATCCCTCTAAAGTTGTCACAATGCCATCTTACTAATTTTTTTTCACTTTTAGGAGATTTTTTCCATTTTACTTAAGGAAAAGTACTTAAAATTAAAAATTTTATATATCTGTACACAGGCCAATATTTCCATTGCTAGAAAATTGCAAAAAATAAAACAAATGATTTCTAAACAATGTAGAAAATCTGTTAATGTAGAAATTACCATTATTTTTTTCTACCTGACCTATAAATGAGGGCTATCTCAGATATGTGTGTATATTTTGTATGTATTTAGATGTGCATATGTGTATATCTCATCACATATAAAATATATACATACATATATGTAGATATATACACACACACATACAAATATACCTATACATGTAGATGTATTTTACGTTGTGGTGATTACAGCCATAATTAACTGTTGTTGTACCACAGAGCAAGAGTATCGATGCTTGTGAAAATCAGAACTTCTAATGTGTACATTGCTATTTAAGCCCCCAGAGGTTCAGGAACTAATATTTGAAGCCCTGGTAGCATTCTTCACAAGTCTCACCATCTTAGAATTACCTGCTTTGGAAAGCAGGAATTTAGTTTTGAAATATATCTTCTCTCTATCATCGTTAACATTACAAAGAACCATCATTAAGCATCTGTCTGCCAGAGACACACGCTCAGTGCCAAGCCGAAACACAAATGAAGCTGCCGCCCCACTTGTAGGGTATGTGCTCAGAATCGGTTTTCCTGCCATTGTAATGGAATTGGATGGACCTTCCCCACGTCTGCTGTACCCCCTGGGTCACCCACACGCACTCCCAGGCAGCTGTGACTTGGGATTCTGCCTGCATCTCTGTAACAAACAAACAGGCACATGCGGGAAGGAAGTGCATGACTTTAGCTTAATTATTAACGTATTCTAAGCAATAATAAGTACTCTAATTTATAATGCACGGGGTGTCCTCAGGCATTTGTAGGCTTAGTTTGAACCAACTTTGCTTCAAACTTTAGTTTTTTGAGTATGTACATTTACATATTTTTATATTATTTCACAAAGTTACAATGTAAAGATATCTATTAGGTTAGACAGTTCATGTTTTGGTCAAATGTGAAACATTTAATTTACTTCCTCAGTCTTATTTCAGGAGAAAAGAAATGTATTCATTTATTTTTTTTGAAAATGTGACTTAGTTAAACATTATTAACATGCTTAATTCAAATGTACCTGGGATTTTGGGTGCATCTTTGATTAACAGTTACTTGACTGCCAGAGGCTTAGGTTCTTCTAGTCACTGATTCAACTCTAAGGCAATAGCTGTGTGGGAACTGACCCGTGCAGAGGTGGGTAGTATGGTTTGGAGAAAGTATGAGAACATGGTCTGATGGTGTTCCCACCATCATATTTGATTCTCGGTTTTGACTGGTCGCATTTGCTTGGCTCATATTATAAGTGAATGACAGGAAGTCCATGTGTCTGAGTATCCTGCCACTGTCTACCGGCTCCAGGTTCCACCAGATGGAACAGAAACCTGTTTGTCCCAACTCAGTTTTGCACAAGTGAGCAGCCAGGTTTGGGGCAGCTAATTGGTCTAGAGAGGCAAGTTTCAATTGGGAGAAAAGAGAATGTGGTCATTTCACCCATATAAATAATAATGAGGTAATTATTATTAATATAAAAATCTAGGTAACTTGGTTTGGGGTTACATTTTGTTTCCTACAAGCTACTTGTGAAATATGACATTAAGAGTGTTGTTATTTTCAAACATGCAAATCCTGAGAATGATGGCTAATGTTTCAAGTGGATACTATGGTCAGGCACATTTTGGAGCAGATAACATGTATTAACTCATTGAATTTTCAACAGTCTATAAAGTAAATTCTGTCATTGTCCTCATTGTATAGGTGAAGAAACTGAGGCACAATATAGTAAAGGAATTTACAAAAAGGAACAGTTAAGTAGACCTGCCTTAAACGTCTATCTATATATACTCTGGGCTGTGGTAAAACTTCAGAAAGAAATAAAGACTTTGCTTATGGGGGAATGAGAATCAGTGTGGTATCTGTGGTCTCCTCTGAGCTAAAGCCTGGTTCACAAATACCCAAGGAAAATTGATTTAGGACCTAAAACTTGATAAAACTTAAAGCATCAGTGAATTGAGAGGGTCATGTATAGTTATTTTCGGAAACACAAGAACTTAGAAAGTATGCTACCTACAGATTTTCGCGAGTACTACAGAAGTAACAATAAAAGTAAAAAATGAAGGTTCTGTATGCAGTGGGATATACAGTAGAACACATTGGCACTGACCTTGGGAAGCCGTTTTCACACTGCATTTTACCAGAAGTAGAGATAAAGGCTTAGTCAGGCAGAAGGGGGGGGCAATATTATTATATTTTATGGTGCAGACAACTAGCCATGGAGGTTCCCAGTGAAAAATGAGGCGGAAGGAGTGAGATAAAGCCCAAGTTCTCGGAGCACACCCACCAGAACCAGTGACTTTCAATGGTCCCTGCAGGGAAAGTTTTGAGGGAAAGGCTCTTTTACACGATTTTCACACCAGTCAAGTTGGCCATGCATGTGTGAAAACCGCTAATCTGAAAACCGCATGCGCAGAAAGTATGCTACGTAGGAGGTCTCATTCAAAAAATTATCATAAAACCTAGCCAATTAAGAAATGAAATTCAAGAAAAAGAAAGAAGACTTGGTAAAAGCATTGAGGTAAGAGATAAATCAGTTTTATCGAAGCATCGAGCATGAATATTCACTTCCCAAGCCATTCTAAAGTGTCCCAATAGTGAAAATGATGGCTAACACGCATTGGAAGTTTACCTTCTTTGCCAGGCAATTTTTTTCTCCCTCCATTAAATTGTTCAATTTTGCACAGCATTCAATGGTAGATATTATCATCTTCATTTTACAGACAAGAAACTGAGGCACGGAAACACTGAACCAAAGGTACACCTTAGTTTATTTGATCTGAGATGCCCGAGGAGGAGAAAGGAGAGCTTGGATGTGGGCCCGGGCATGTTGGTTCAACAGTCCATGTGCCTGCCCTTTCTGACGTTATTTACATTATGTCCTACAAGTCATTAACCCAGGGACATAAAATTAATAATCAAGCAAAAGAATCAAACAGAATTATAATGATCTTATCTCTATTATAGTCAATTTTTAAATAACTGTTTCAAGTAGAATTATAGTTCAAGAAAAGATACTAAGAAGACAATTTTTTAAGCATTTTTTTTTCTATTTCTTTCTTTGAATTTTTTTCATTCCTAAATTTCCACTTGGCTTTGGCCATCTGATCTAAATCCCAATTCTCTACAGAAGAGTCTGCTCCTCACTGGTTATTTTGAAATAAGGAGAGTGCATGTCTGTGTGGCATGGACCAGGTGGAGGCGGGTCACCCTTCGTGAATCACTAAACTGCAGTGTAAGTGGACGTCATTCAGGCGAATAGCTTAGGACACGACTCACTAACCCCCGTTTTGCATCGACACAAGGACAATGTCCAGAGGAATAAGAACTCTCTTCCAACAATAGAAATACAAGATTGATTATTACTTCAAAAACCCAATTTCTCCCTA
This sequence comes from Micronycteris hirsuta, assembly GCA_004026765.1. Taxonomy (NCBI): domain Eukaryota; kingdom Metazoa; phylum Chordata; class Mammalia; order Chiroptera; family Phyllostomidae; genus Micronycteris; species Micronycteris hirsuta. The sequence continues at coordinate 14,156 of PVJI01000903.1, forward strand.
GACAATGTGAAATCCGAACATCTCCAATTACCTTAAGTTCCATGGGATTATTAGGCTTTAGGCAGACGCTCTACAGGAAATGAAAACTATGATTTGGAACAATTTAATTGGTATTCATTTAGTAAGTACCCAAGTGCCAGGCGTGGGCTGACTCGAATGCTCAGGTCTGAGCTACAAGCGTGAAGTCAGAGCGTCGGTTGCCTTCGGCACAGAATGCCATTGCTAATTAAATTTTCCAGTAACTGTGCACAGCAATGGGATTCCCAGGGAGCGCGTGGATATTTAAGGTTATTTATTTCTGCCATGTGACATTTTTCTCTGAAAACATTTTGTTGTACAAATTGACATTTACCAGGTGCTGAAAAAGTTGACAGTCTCCATATTTCCTTTCATTCAAATTAATGTTTTCCTTAGAAACCTTACCAAAGCTTGGAAAGCTTGCATAACTAAATATATTTTTAAAAGAGGCAAATATTCTAAAAAGCACACGGTAAGTGATTAGTCATTAAGGTGCCTTTTATTATATATATAGGATCTATTTAAGTAAGCAACTCAGTTAAGACTTTTTCAGTCATTTTAAAGAGGGTACAAGAAAGTTTGTGTTTTAAAGCCTAATTAAAAGTTGATCACATTTTGTTTTAGAATTACATAACACTGAAATTATTTTGTATGGATTTGTGTCAAAGATAACACTTAAGAATGTTTTGTAAAGAAGGAAACCTCACAGCAGGTCTCAAATCCAACATTCTTCTCAAAACCTTTCAAAAATAAACCGCATTTCTCTAAGAAAAAATTTAAGTTAACACTGATAAGCTAGCACTACATAAACAATTCTTTGAATATGTGAATGTGGACTTATCTGGTATAATTTTCAGTGCCTACATTACTAGTGTGGCTTTGAGTATGGCTTCTTTTATGAAGTAGTCCCATATTAACAAGAAGTATATATGGCGTCATCACGTGGTGGGGTTGAACCGGTTGCAGGTTGGGGCTGAGATAAGGCGCCAGCCTCCCACTGCACCTGTTCAGCCCCTGGGAGCTTCGTCTCCAACACGGGCATGTGCCTGCAAGTTCCTGGGGCCCATCTCCCACTCCTGATCGCTGCTAGGAGCCCAGGTCCCAGCTGCTGTGAACGGGGCCCTTCGCGGCCATGCCTCACCTGACTGCTCTCTCACCTGTGTCCTCAACCTCCTCTATCTCAGGGCAGTCTGTACACGGACTTGTGTGACCTGCTGCCTCTTTTTTATAGTGATGCTTGAGAAATCTTTATTTAAAAGAGGGATCTCTACCATCAACGAAAACGACTCTTCATTCTGGTTCAACATTTCATATATTGTATGCATTTCACTCAGGTTGATCTTAACTCGGGTGTTTTACTTTTTGTCACTTGTTATGAACTTCAGCTTCCGTCTTAATGCTGGATGTTGTCACACTGGAGTGACCACAGATCTCTTTCTTTAGGAAATGCTAAGGTGTGCTTGCTCTTTAGCATGAAGGCAAAAATCACAAATTGGAATGCAATCCTGGGTTGATAGTGTCCTTTCCCATTCATTAAGCCCCTGATTATACCTTCATATCATCTACTGTACACTGGAAATTCGTTAAGGGCATAGATCCCATGCTGTGGTTTTACTGCCACAGATTTTTTAAAAAAGAGACATGACATAGTTTTGATGGTGAATGGGACACCATGGGCGAGACAAAGACAAATGGAAGGATGACTTCGAAATTTACGCTTTGGGAAACTGACTGAGTGATGGAGCCTCACTTGAGGAAGAAACACACAAGAGCGGAGGCGCCATTTAGAAACAGTGAGCTGTCGGACGGCCGCTTGTGGATTGGAGCCCAGAGTTCAGGAGGGGGGTTGGCCCGGGCAGGTAAATTGGGTGACACCAGCACATGGAGGACCATCGAGGCAGGGACTAGAAGACAGCACCCTCAGGGAACGAACAGAGTGGCACTTCTGAGAAAACACTGTGCAGAAAGAAGCAAAGACCTTGACAAGCGAGTAAGACGCACTGTATACGAGAAAGCGCGCCGTGTGTACGGAGACAAGAACTTCATTCACCTATGTGCCCCAAAACGGCGGCAGTTCACATACCAAGTGAAAACTAGGGGCCGCACAATGAGAACCTGAGAACCAGGTAATGGTGGCAGAAGATTCTAATGGAGAATCACATTACTTAAGTGAACCAGAGCATGAGTGTTATTTTCCACTTCTCCAAACATAGCTCCTTCCATGCCATCCAATCCAGATGGCCGTCTATTTCAGAGCACAGTCAACGTCAGGGCTTTTATCGCACATGCTAATGATAAAAAAAGCATTTTCTTACCGTCAAGCGACCGAATCTGGGTAGAATTCATACATCCTTAAAAATTCGGCAAACTCTATTTCTTCCCCTTAAAAATTCCTCATTTTTTCCTCCTGTCTTTTCCTTCCTGTTAATTCATCTTGTGTTACTTAACTCCCTAAATTTCACAGACTCTTTTGCATGTCAACTGACGCTTTGGGATCATTATATTCAAGATTATGTGTCATTGTTATTCTCCCAGTTTCCTCTTAGTAAATTCTTTAGAATTATTTCATTGACTTACAACTTACTCTCTTTCCTGTCCATAGTTGTTGCTAAAGTATTTCAAAGTATTGTGATGCATAGTGGTGAGGGACTCATTTTAACATTGGCTACCTCCTCTCCATTCATTGCTTGAGCTGAAGTTCTCTCCTAACCCAGGGCTACATTAACCTTCTCCGACATTTTGCTATGTAAACGTGCAGGATCTTCCTGATTATCCTTAATAATCCAGGTTTGTTTGGCCATTTAATACTTTTTTTTATAGCTTCTGTTCATCCATTACCTTATATTTATTACAGACCTTTGTTATATCTTTATGTGTAAGTTACACATACTTATTTTTTAGGTTCCTGGTTTGCTAGCACATTGATTTTAAGATGTTCTAAATATCTTCTTTGAATTCTGTAAGCGCTTGTTCCCCTTAGTGTGCCTACTGTGACGGGTGAGAGGCCAAGTTCGGTCCCCTGCTTTATAATTATCTCATATTGCAACTGCAGCACTCAGTCCTCTTTCCTTTCAGCTAAATATTTCCCAAATGCTTTAATGTTTCTCCCCAGGATTTTGTGCTTTGTGTGTTGGCCTTTCTCTAAATCTTTCCTATTTTATAATTATAAATTCAAACAGAACCCAGTGCTGAGAAATCACAAAGATCAAGATAATTTACATAAAAGCATTTGGGAAATTATAAAGTGCTATTCAAATATAAAGTCATATTTTTATTGCTATAATTTAGGGGGCATGTTTCTCCTTAAGAAAAAAAGAAAAGTGTTCCTTTTAGAAATTTGATTTCTTACAGAAGCATGTGCATACGCACAGTGATTTGAGGGACTTTTGCTAAAAACAGGCACTGAATTTGAAGGATGCTTTGAGGACTCTTCTGTTTCCTACATCAGCTGTTCTCCACCTTGCCGCCAGTATTTAAAACGTGTGTCCACAGTGGTTGGAGGTTTACATTTCAGGGGGTTAAAGACAGGTTGCAATAAAGGGCAGGTGTTACGTGAACCTTTTTCTCTTTACAGCCTAACTGGAAGGCACTGTAGGCCAACGTGTCCCTTGGAAAGGACAGCAGCTTGGGGCACTCGCTCTAGTTAATTAGTCATGTAGTTCACCAGACTGAATGTGGTTTGCCTTTGGTTCAGAGAAAGATTAGAACACAGTGCTGGGTAAGCAAAGTGCACTGAGGGAGCTGGTTTTCTTCTGGCTGATTTCTGTCTTCATTGAAAACACGTCTGCTTTCAAAGCGTTCTCAGCGAAGGCTTGCCTTACTCGATTTCTATGAAGCTGGGGAGAAGTGATGAAAAACTCTGTTTTGTGCTGGGTGTTTCCTCTTAGGAGGAGAAGGGCCCTCGCTCAAGGTTTTGACTTTCTTCCCTACGCTTCTGCCTCTGCGGAGAGCGAGGCTGGATTAGGTCCACACTCATCGGTGTGCCTCGGCACCTCCCAGCGGTGTCCACGAGACGATGTCACTTGAGAATGTTTGTGAATAACGTCTGTTCAGCGGGAATTCTGAGCTGAATGGATCTCATCATGAGCAAAAAAGTAAAGGAAATAGCACATTTATTGTATGGGCTGGATTCTAAAAGTGCTCTCTTGGCTTAATGATTTTTCTCTTGCAAAAAAAATTCAGAATAAAAAAATTCTTGAATGGTTATATCTTAATTGCAATATTAATTCTTAAACACTTTGAGTATATATAAATAACCTGATATGGTAAAGTTCTTACAAATTTTTAAAAAGTTGAAGCCACGGAAGCAAAGTGTGCCTTTTGTAAATGTCAACGCAAACTACGTTTTCCAGCGAATTCTTGTGGTTTAGAGTGTGGCATTGACCCTCATGAAATTGCTCTTTGAACAAATGGCATTGATCAGGAAAACAGCTGTAATTTCCAGTGAAAAAGAAGAGTAACTATTTAGCCAGGAGAGGGTCCTGCGCATGTGCTGATCTCTGTAACGGTAGTGGACAAGCAGTTAAATCCACCACCACAGGAAGGTTAGTGGAACGCCCCATGAAATAATCAGATACTTCTCAAGAGTGTCCCTTCTCACACATAATTATTCTTGTATAGTGTAGACTCATACGTACATATTATACTCTGTAAAATAGATATGAGTTCACTTACCCATCTCTTAGAAAGGAAAAACATTTTAATTGGTTTTAAGCAGAGATCAAGTAAAAAGGCTGCCATCATGACAAAGTATTTTCTGTTGACAAACATGGCATTTTGATACTACATTTGTATTATTTTCTATTTTTAAAATTTATGTTTTATTGAATTTTTCCATTGCCAGTTACCCCCTTTACACCCAGCCCCCGCTGTCACCCCATTTTTAAATGTGGGATTCAAGTAAATGATTATGTAAAAATCAGAAAGTAATTTTCACGGCTTACAATGAAAAGCAACATATTAAGCTCAATATTCTCTTTTGTTCTAAATGGCTCATTAACTTTGGACCGTTTCAGAAAAAAATAAAATAAAGATTCATCTCATGCCTTACTTGATTTCCAGAAACTGTCCACTAGAGACTTAATATTTGGGATTAGCTTTGGTATGTGGCATTAAGAAAAAACATATTTCTGTGGGAACACGTTAAACCAGCTTACCTCAGCCAATATTTTTTGGTGTCGCTTCACATTTTATATGGGCAAGGACATAAAAATGGAGCCTTTGCCTACTAATTTCTTTTTTTTTATTATTACTTTATTGTTCTTCAATTACAGTTGTCTGCATCCTCTCCCCTCCCCTCCCCCTCCAAACCCACCTCCCTCCCCTGCTTCCATCCTCCCCCTTGGTTTTGTCCATGTGTCCTTTGTAGTAGTTCCTGAAAGCTCTTCTCCCCACAGTCCCCTCCCCCCTCCCCTCTGGCTATTGTTAGATTGTTCTTAATTTCAATGTCTCTGATTATATTTTGCTTGCTTTTTTCTTTTGTTGCTTATGTTCCAGTTAAAGGTGAGATCGTATGGTATTTGTCCCTCACTGCCTGACTTATTTCACTTAGCATAATGCTCTCCAGTTCCATCCATGCTGTCGCAAAGGGTATAAGCTCCTTCTTTCTCTCTGCTGCTAGAATTCCATTGTGTAAATGTACCATAGTTTCTTGATCCACTCATTTGCTGATGGTCACTTAGGTTGCTTCCAGCACTTGGCAATTGTACTGCTATGAACATTGAAGTGCCTAGGTTCTTTTGGATTGGTGTTTCAGGGCTCTTAGGGTATAATCCCAGTAGTGGAATTGCTGGGTCAAAAGACACTTCCATTTTTAGTTTTCTGAGGAAGTTCCATACTGTTTTCCACAGTGGCTGTACCAGTCTGTATTCGCACCAACGGTGCAGTAGGGTTCCCTTTTCTCCTCATCCTCTCCAACACTTGTTTGTTGATTTGTTTATGATGGCCATTCTGACTGGTGTGAGGTGGTATCTCATTGTGGTTTTAATTTGCATCCCTCTGATGGCTAGTGATGCTGAGCATCTTTTCACATGTCTCTGGGCCCTCTGTATGTCTCTCTACTAATTTCTTGATAGTGGAAAAAGGAATCCAATGCTAAAATAAACCTTTTCTGAAGAGAATTGGTACATATACAGATTTTATTTTGCTTTTGCCTACTCAATATAAACATATCTTTAAATACATAATGGGAATTAATGGTGTGTAAAGCTAATATTCTATTGGCTTTGCACTGCACCTTTGAGAACTGAATCAGAGAAGTTTAAACAAAGTCAAGCAAAAGAAAATGTAAATTGCAGAGGGGCAAGTCTTCACAGCGGAGAACATGGCTGAGGTCTGGATTTAGGAGCTTTGTGCTTCCGTTACTCCCTCTGCTCAGAGCTGCAGCTTTGCTTGGATGAGGGTCAGGGGCAGCGTCTGACAGGTGGTCTGTCAGCCTGGGGGTCTGGTGCAAAGGCACCTGGTGCTCGGGGCAGAAGCAACTACTCAGTGTACCCACAGACTTTTATTAATGAGCTCATCACTACTCAATTTGATCACGTCATTCATTGTCTTGCCTGAAAGTTTTCATTTGTGTCTACAGTATTCGGGATAATATAACTTCCTTGATGCTGTATATAAAGAGATTCATGATTTGTCCCTGGTACTTCCCTTGCTTCATCTCCCTAATTAGTCTTACTCTACAAGTTCGACTGTAGCCATACTGAACTAGAGACGTGTTTTTCACAGCCGAGTTTTTAATGCAAAATTTGACTACATCTACTTTGTACCAGTAGAAGTTACTTTGTCCACAACTTGAATTTAAAGCTTCTTCTACTGAATACCTTTTATTTAAAGGAACCTAATGGTTAGGAAGAGAAAGTGCAAATAAAGAAGAAAGCAGAACAGGTATTGTGCTTTGCTTGTCTGTTGGTATGTTTTGGAAAGTTAAACCTTTAAAAGGTGGGGTTGGGGAGGAGTGAATATGGTGCTGAGATGTATTGACCTTACTCTACTATTCTGTTACTGGGAATAAAGCAAGGGTATACTTAGTAGGGATCTCTGGTAATCACGGTAGGACTCAGAAAGCGAGTGTAAGTTACTCCCAATATTAAAGTCTGAAAACTTTACATGAAGAATCATCCACATGTACATGAAGGTTATGAGCACGTGTGTGCACATGGGCACCCGTACACACTACGTGTGCACACACACTTCATAGATGCATGTGCACACATGCGCACATATACTCAGTTTATGCTCACTGCATGCCTGTCCTCTTCTATAACATTTTAAATGCCATTGTTTCTCAGTGATCGGTCCTTGCCCCTTTCATTTCATTTTATATTTTCCTCCCAGGAATATGTATTTTAGCCATCTTTTGTGTAAGCCTGTAAGTATTCCAGGAGGGTGCGGTATGTGTGTCCGTGTACCTTGAGACCTAGGGATGGCTGACAAGCCTTGCAGGACCCCCATCAGGGACCTCATACCAGGCTGTCAGTAGTTCCAAGCATCAATGCCTGCATCTCAACTTCTGCAAGGTAACACAAGGGAAGTGAAAAATATTTCCAAGACTTGTGGTTGGCAAGAAAGTGCTATTCGGTTATTCCGCTCGCTCTTGCATAATCAGAGGATGAGGGTGTGGTGTGCACAGCAGCCTAACCCCTGAGAGACGCGGTGCCTTAGGCCGATGGGTCTGAGGATCCTGTCATCTGATGCCACAGGACCTGGAGCTGAACCTGCCCTTCCTACATCAGCACTTTTTCCTTGTAAGCAATGGACCCTTGTTCGATGTGTTTGTCGTTAATGCACAGAAAGACAGAGAACAGGAACTTTTGACCTTACAGAAGAGGGATTGATAAGCGTTTTATGTGGAAGAATTTAGCCTAACAAGAGCTGATCTCGTGGGGGACGGGTCAGGCAGCAGCCTCCACTTCCTGTTTACGTTGCAGGTTATAGGTGGACACCAGAAAGAACCTGGCAGTGTGACCGCACACACTGTCTTAAACCAGATTCTATGGCTTTAATTGCACCCTGTATAGCCTTTGACTCTTCCTGTGACATTTCCTGTTACAGTCCTCAGGCTAAATATGTACAAAAGCTAATTCATCATATTTCTTCCTTAAAGCGTCCATGTCTGAGAAATATCAACCATTGCCCTTTCTTTGGGCCAATCCCCCCAAAATTGGAATCATTCTTAATACCTGTTCTGTCGCCCAATACACAGTCAGCACATTCCACGGATTCCACCTCCCAAGTATCTTGCAGATCTGCCCACTCCCATCCCTCTCAGTTACCACCTCGCTGGTCGAAACGATCACAACATCCTCAGAGCGACTGCCATGCAACTGGTATACCATGTTTGCTCTGGCTGCGTGCCAAGCCATTTATGTCATGGCAACCAAAGTGACATTTGAGAAATATAAACACCATGTGTTGCCACTTGCTTAATGTTCAAGATTTCCTGTATGTCTTGGGATGTATACCAAACCTTTTAATATGCGCTGTATTTCCAGCACAGTCAGGATTCTCCCATCTTTCATTTCATCTCAGACCCTTGATTTTCTTCCTCTGCTCAGAAGTCCTCTATTTTTTTTCTGACTTTCTCCATCACACTGACCTCCCTGCTCCCTCCAATGCTCTATCTCCCTTCTCTGCAGAGTGAATTCTGCCTTACCCTTTTTATATGAATGTGAATATCACGATTTCACTGATGCCTGACCAATGGAGCCCATTATTATAGGAAATCATAGCATTAGGGGGCTTTCCTTGTGTATTTATATATATTTACTTCAGACATCATTTTCTATCTCTCCCTGTAGATTCTAAGCCCCATCAAGGAAGCAGTCTTGCTGGTTTTTTGAAGCCATTGCCCCCCAATAGTACTGTGCATGACACAGGTGAACAAAAAAAAAATCAAAACTTCTTCAAATGCCAATGATCGACAATAGAGCAAAAACAAAATTACAAGTACTACATGTGAAGATTCAGGAGAGAAAAGTCCCTAACAGTTTTCCAAAGAAGCAAAACATAGTAAAAAAAAAATTAAGTAATATGAATATAAGGTGCTTAAATTAGACGTTGTCTTTATTAACTGCCTTATTCATATTGCTTTGTTTTAAAATAATGGAAATAATTATAATACTTTTGATGGTGATATGGGTTCTTATTTTTCTCAGTAATGGTTTAATTTCTTAATATTGGCATTTCCTCACGTGAGAGTTTAAAGGAGAGAACATTGTTCTGATTTTACTTGGTTCTTGACTTCACCATGCTATTGCTTTTGAGTGTAATGGTTTTGTCTCCTTATTTTACCTGGTTTAATCTATTTTGATCATACCTTTTATCTTACTGCCTTAGTTATTTGTCTTATACCCTGGTTGGTGTGGCTCAGTGGATTGAGCACTGGCCTGTGAACCAAAGGGTCACCAGTTTGATTCCCAGTCAGGGCACATGTCTGGGTTGAGAGAAGAAACCACACATTAGTTATTTGTCTACTTTTCCCCCAATTCACAGTGGAAAATACATCTTCTTTAAGACACAGTACACATTTCCTAGTAAATTAATATGGAGTACATGCTTAGTGCAGCATGTATCCCGAGGAGCACGAACAGAACACAACATGACATGACTGTAAGTTTCAGCCTTCCCACCACGAACAAGGGCGTCAAGGAAAATTCGGCTTCCATCTGCATGCATCATAATAGTCATGCCCACAGGCTGATGAGTCTATGAGAAATTTTCCAAGATGGTTCAGCAGATGTTTTTATTTTGTTTCAATCAATTAATGGTGAAAGGAGATGAAATGTAATAGACTAATTTAATGTAACTTTGTTAGAAGAAATATGTCCCATAGGACGGGCGAGCGACAGCGTGGAGTCGCTTTAACTGCACTGCTGGAGATGAGAAAGGACTCTTAGCGCTCTGTCCATGACGGCGTAGTTAGGTCATTTCTCTCTCATACTCTGGTGGGTCTTTATTCACTAGGTGAGCGAAAGAATCAAAAAGTGGATTTTAAAATCTGTAAATTAAGATGGTAGCTCTTCTAAGTGGAGGGATATTTTGTTAAAATGAGACTACAGAAATACATCTCACTTTATACACGTCCTTTTATTTCTAAGGATATTTGACATTAAATGCTTGGTATGGCATATATATATATCATGGCTGTATGGATTTAGTGCAAAAGGGGCCATAATTCTTTTAAAATAAATGCTGTTATGATTTCTGCATGTGTTAGCATAGTTTCTTTAACTAAAATTATCTTTTGCGACATTTAACAGTATTCCAGTTAACAAAAAAAAGAGTAGCATTAAACTTTTTTAAATGAGATATCACTTGGAGTCTTCCTTTCCATATGGCATGCTCAGTTTGGTGGTCCTCGTTTTAAATAATTGCAGGGCTTATACAAAACTTGTTCTCTTCTCCTAGCTTCGTTGTGAGCAGGGAGAAGCAGCAGCTTCAGTGCTGGTCTAGTGCTCAGTGGCACCGCTGTGGGGCTGTCTGTATAAACTGCACTTTGTTAATATGTTCCAAGTTCAGATTTGCAGGAAGTTGGTGAACACCAAAGAACGATGAGCAAAATGATTCTTGTGCATGTCTGGGTGTAAGAGCAGGTCATTCCAAAATGCATATGTATGGTGGGGAGGGTTTAAGCAGTATTAAATTGAGAGGAAGGGTAGAGATGGCATTTTAAAATTGTATCTTTTCATCTCCGTTAAAAAATAAATAAAACTAGCCCTGGCTGGTGTAGCTCGGTGGATTGAGCGTGGGCTGGGAACCAGAGGGTCCCGGTTCGATTCCCAGTCAGGGCACATGCCTGGGTTGCGGGCCAGGTCCCCATGAGGGCCATGTGAGAGGCAACCATAGATTGCTGTTTCTCTCCCTCTCTCCCTCCCTTCCCCTCCCTCTAAAAATAAATTAAAAAAATAAAATCTTTAAAAAATAAATAAATAAATAAAACTTCTGGGCCTGAGAATTCCACTACAGTATTCCGTTTCTTCAGGGGACAGTTAATCTGGGGCAGTGCGATCTGGGGCATGGGCAAAGGTAAGATGTCCTCCATGTCCTTTAATCATTAAACTGAACTGTGATTCTAACGTGCTCCGGGCAAGGCACGCACTATGAGCTCATGTTCTCATCATTCAGTTCAAAAAACCCGAATTCTCTGAGATGCTCTACCCAAACTAAGAACTTTGGCAGCTACATTTGGTTAATCCTATAAAAATTCCACTCTTAGAGCTGTGATAAACACAAACTCGTTAAAAATATCTGAAAAGTCTTTGCTAAATAAAATATGCTGAACTCAGAGTTGCAGCATGCATTTGGTGGCAGAAGTTTGTGTCTGGTTAACATCTTCTGCCAAATTGCTTTTTCAAGGAATGTATATTGAGATCTAGAACTGCAGACCAAGATCCCTTTAAAAAGATAGATATAAAAATCCTATAGCAATAAATTGCCAATAAAAATCAAAAGTACATGTTCATTAAAAACAAAACAAATATCAAACAAGCTAAAAAAACTTAACTAAATAGTAACTACCTCAAAGGTAAATAGAAGTGTGTTGATATTATTAACTTCTCATTTACATATTTATTATTTGTCTTGTAATAAGTGCATATTATTACTTTTGGAATTGAATATATTAGAATTGTAACAAAATTACCACCATGTAGGGTTTACTCTAGGAGCGTAAGAATGCCTTATTATAGGTATATGTATATTAATAAAATATATTATCGCATTGGATTGAATGTAGGAATGATAGATTCAGCATATCCCAAAATGAACTAATTCTTACCCCTCCCTACCATCAAAACTTTCCTAATATTCCTGACTTATGTCATTATTATTTATTGGCTTTATCCCCTAATACCTATAGGTCATATGGGAAGAGCAACAAATACTAGTTGAAAACCAAATAAAATGTTACCCCTCTTCTGAGCTGTACTTGTTTCAAATGGTTCTACTTAAATAGTCAATCTCTTATCCTCATTGATTATATGCGGTGCTTTGAAATTCCCAAGAACATGTCTCCATGTTTCCAGTGTACATCAGTGATCAAGTTCTGAGTGTGCATTTAAGGACACACTTGACTACCTGGCATCTTGTCCTCTGGCCTGCATGGTTTAAACGCATGTCCTCACTGAGGTAGGGAGACCTGCCGAAGTGCCAGGCTATCAAATTCCTACAGGATTTGGATTCTGTGACAGTAACTTTCAGGGTAAACATTGTCACTAATGGGTATTCAGATAAAAGTGAATTACGTTAAGGCAGAAACGGGTAAGTGAAATAGTTTTGAAAGTCCACTTTAGCTCAGTATTGCAAAATCGGTCACAATTCTGCCAACAACATAAGCATGCACATGGAAGGTATTCTCTGTGTCCCCAAAATGCACCGAATGTCTTAAAAAGCAGATATATTTCATTGTAACTGCCACAGAGTAAAAAAAATCTGTAAGTTACATTAATACCTGTTTCAATGATAAAGTATAAGTATATATGTAAAATAATATAAAAAGATAAATTCTCTTGGTGTTTTTCCCCCAAATACTACTATTTTAACATTTAAATGTTAAAATATTACCATATAAAGGTATACTTAGTAGTTACCTACGTCAGTGAATTACATAATTATAAATATATGTATGTATGATATGTGTGTATGCAGTTTCTTATATAATTACAACGGAAATTCTTTCATTCAAGCAATCTCAGCGACAAGTAGCTCTTTTTGTAACAAGTCACTGGACTGATATTGACATTTTCCCCACCTGCCTTACCAAGAATTAGTTGTCAGTTTTGGTAAATGATGACAGTGAACTTTCTCCAAAGGCCGGCTAATGTCATCAGGACTGGTCTTTGTGAAAAGTTAAAGATTGTGGGTGCACACTGCCAATTGCCCAACACTTCTCTCTGCCCGGCTCCAAGCCTGGCCCCATTTCCACAGCAGCTGAGGCTTGCAGGCGTGGCAGAGATTGGACAGGTTACAGCTACTCCTTCATGGATCCTTTTCTTGCTGCTAATCACTGTTAATAAATCCACAGGAAAGAGGACTGGACACACCACTTCCTCACAGTCCCCAAGTCTGTCATCAGGTTGAAAACAAAGGCTTTGTCATCTTTTCGTGCAGACCCTTACGTTTGACTCATTTTTGCACTTCGCTTCCCCCCTGCAGGGCTGGAACGTAAATAACGAAATGGCTGCTGGATTCGCTGAGTGTTATTATGTGTCTGGAGTTTCGCATCATAACCGAATTTAACAGTACATTTAAATCTTCGTCGAGGAGCAGAAAGTTTAAAAATCTTAAGACATTATCTTAGCTAGCATTACTCAGGTTATAAGTTAAATGCTTGATCGTTAATTTGTGATGTTGTTATTAGTAGAAGTATTGTAAAGGCGAGTCAAAATCATGCACTTTCGGTGTAGATGGGCGTCACACGCATGCATGGCCAACACAGAGCACCACGCTTGGCACCAATAAACCCGCAGGAAATGGATTTGCATGAATAAAGGTGACTCAGGGGTGTCCAACCGCAGCCCCTGGGCCGCAAGCCACCCAGGATGGCTGTGAATGTGGCCCAACACAAAATCGTAAATTGGCTTAAAACACGATGAGATTGCTTTGTGATTACGTGTCCCATTGTATTTAACGTGCGGCCCAAGGAAACTCGTCTTCATTCAGTGCGGCCCAGACACACCGAACCGCCGAACACCCCTGCACAGTACTAGGTTACTCACTTTTCATTAGGAAATATTTAAGTAAAATTTTTTAGCACCTTTTGATTTTACAGCAAACACTTATTTCTTATTTGAAATTTACAGGTATTTTTACAATAGAGGAATTATAAGAAAGTTATATTTACCTTCTACTTTTCATTTCTGAGTCACTACAAATGAATCTGAGCAACTTTTATGCCTATTAACTAAAGAAAAAATTAAATAGAGGGCATGGTGTGATATTGGTTAATTATTTTGTTTTAAATTGCAGTACATTATTTAAAATGTTTAGACAGGGGATACAGGATAATCAACAAAAATATTGTTACAATTAGATATCCACTAAAATCAAGCATTTAAAGTCAGCTTTTAACAAATATTACTGCTCAGTCACAAACAATATTAATTTTCATTAGTATGAAATTTAAAGATAACAATGCTTACTAATATCTACCAGCTATAATTATTTATTTTAAATTCTACCTTATTAAATTCTTCTGCTACTTTCAATTCAGGATATCATTTAAATAGTTTAAGTGAAAAGATGCTCCTTTAAAATAAGACAAAATGGAATATTTTGATGATGAATGTGCTGTTTGTGAGCACATTCTTGGATTTAGTTTATCAGAAAATCTGTGCCCATCATTAAAATCACTTCTGGGTACAGACACAAAATAATAATTAACTGAAATTCATCAGTTATGGTCAGGGAGAAGAGGCGGTTTTCATTTAATAGTGACTCTGAGGACATCTGTGAATGAAGTAAGATAGCAATCTATATTAAAATGGATTAGAATCATGAAATAGCTCCAACTCCTCATGTGGCATGGTGCAGCATACACAGTTCTAGGAAAAATAGCTAATACACGAGGGAAGTAATGTTTATTCATGATGCAAACCAAGGATGTTTTAGTGCTAAAACCACCCTAGCCTCAAGATTATGTAATAGGGTAGCAATAAACTATGTATCTACCTATCTTGAAGGTATAGTTTTTACTTCAGAATAAAACTATATCTGGTTAATATGGAAAGAATTTAATAATTATATTTTCCTGAGGGAGGATGTACAATATAAGATCCCAACTATTCAATATCTTCTATGAAATGCGCTTGAACTTTCAAACCCACAAGGATGAGGAATAACATGCGCCACTGGACACTTTCCATTGTAATGCCCGTTTGTGTCTGCAGCATTTGCGGAATCCAGCACCTGGAGCGAATAGGCAAGAAGCTGAACCTCTTCGACTCCCTGTATTTCTGCATCGTGACCTTTTCTACCGTGGGCTTTGGGGACGTCACTCCCGAAACGTGGCCCTCCAAGCTCTTCGTGGTCGCCATGATCTGTGTCGCCCTCGTGGTCCTGCCCATTCAGGTAAACACCGCCGTGGCAGACGGTGTAGAAATGGAGAGTCTTCTAAAACCATGTCTTCCACGTTTAATAAAAGATATAGGGCAGTATATTCATCTAACATTTTATGTGCTATTATTATACATAGTCAATTTATTAAAATTGTCTCAGAAGAATTTCTACATTATATTAGACACTGCGGGTTTTGTGCCCTTCACTCAAGCCATGGTTCACATCCCATTTCAACTTTTCCAGATGTTTCTTTTCCAAATCGGGCATTTATTTATGACAGGGGCATAGGATGATATGGTTTTTAATAATAAATGACAGATCAAGGAAACAAACTTATGAAGGGTAGATCTCTCTGGACTCTTGTAATCATCTAAGAGCCAAACATCAAAATGAGTAAAAACTGACTGCATGTATTAGTCAACTAAAATAAAACCTGACGAGGACACAGAACTGATATGTAGCATTTGGGGAGCAGATAAAGTGCTCACAAAGGGACGGAGATATAAAATGAGACATAAGATAAATGGCTACGGTCTCTTTGGGTGTCCATAGGTGGGCCGGTAAGAAACAGGAAATGGCAAATGCAAATCAGACTTGCACATGCCATTGCAAACCTTGGCCGCTGGCTCTGTAAACATCCTTCATGTAGGTATAAAAATGATCTTCCCGCCGCTGCCCAATCCTCATGCCTCCCTCCCCCACACCCTCCACTTCCCTCACATACCAGCTGCCCCACAACTGGGATGTGGCCCTTCAGGTTGTTGCGGTGAGGTTTTCTGAATGCATGAGATATGGGGTGACCTTGACAGAGGAATAGCAATGAGACTCTGACTCGGCACGTGACACGTCACGGCTGCATACTCCACTGGCTGTGAAGCAGAGGCCCAAACCTTAACGCCCTGTCATGATATCACAGGAAAATCAGATGAATGTTTCCTTGGAGCCATAGGGAGCCTCTGGGCGGCACAGAGACCTCCGCAGCATCATGTGATAGGTGTTGTTGAAGGCACCGTAATCTGGGCCTTGATGAGCTCCATGTAAGGAATTGAGTGAACCTCATAAGCAAGGAATGGGTGGCCCTGATTTTTGCTTTCATGTCCTGTGTTTTCCCTTCACATGTGAAAACTGTTCCAGTTTGAACAGCTGGCCTATCTGTGGATGGAGAGGCAAAAGTCAGGCGGAAACTACAGTCGACACAGAGCACAAACGGAAAAGCACGTGGTTTTGTGCGTCAGCTCGCTGAAGATCGACCTACTCATGGACTTTCTGAATGAATTCTACGCTCATCCAAGGCTGCAGGTACATTTTGCTATGCTGTGCATTATACCAGACCCTACCTATTAGCACACGGTCATTGTCAATTTGAGAAAGTATAAATGAAGAACTACAAATATAACCGGGAACATAGAAAAAATGCTGCAGGAATACACGGTATTTCAGTTTTCTTCTGTACTGACATCAGAAGACAGGTGGAACTGTGTTAGCACTGCCAAGAAGGGTGTCTCTGAATTAAAATGATTGACATTTTTCTCCCTGGGAGAATGTCAAAATGATACTTTTATGAAACAGTGAAATTAAACATAAAATATAATAAAACAATGAACAAATCATTTCAATATCATCTGCTCACTTGAACCTGTCAGTTTCACCAAGTGTCACTGATTCAGACACAGAAGTCTGGAAGTTCTGTTCTTTCCTTCTGTTTCCTGAGGTATAAGTAGGTCAACTTTATAGTAGCAATAAATAACCAAAAATGGGACAATAACTAGTTGAATTAAAAACATGGAATCAGAAAAATCTCTTCATCTGTCGACGCAGATGAAATGCTCACATACTTTCTGTACTTGCCACAGTACCAGGCCGATGTGAGGTGGGTAATAGTTGCTGCTTAACACACTAAGTTCCATCGCAACAGCAAAGAACTACTTGAATATCTTGTTTTTCTTCAATAAATTTGTGTCACAAAGTTGAACGATTCTGAGATCAAAACAGTACTGAGTATATCTAATTGTCTCTCCTTGAAATAGACTTTTTTCCATCAATGCTTTGGAGAGCTTTTAAATACAATTTTATATGTAAAAATCTTATTTATAAGTGATACCTAAATTGTTTTCATATAAATTAACTTGGATTTTTTGGAGAAGCTTATATTTAGTTGTTGGTTTTTTTTTAATTTTCATATTAAATAACTTTAGATTTTATTTTAGTATTAAATAACTTTCTTTATAACCTATAAGGAAAATCTTTTTGGAGGAAAATTCTGATCCCTGGTGACTTATTGATATTATTCTGAAATCAATACAGAGAATTCTTTAAACTCTGAAATAGTTCACTGATATATTTTAGAGCGGTAAATGATGACTGCTTACCAGAGAATTGTAATCCCTGTGGATCAGTTGTTTTAAATCACCTCCTCATGAATAGTACCATTATATTTTCTCCAAAGGACCACTATTTTGAAATATTTGATCTCAAACACTTTAATTACTTCATCAGCATTGTCAATATTTTAATAAATCCTTATCCATTCAGACATCAGAAAATTTTCAATATTATCAATGCATCACATTACCAATTGATGTAAATCCATCACAGTTTTTATTCTAAAAGTAAATGCATACGAGTTATCCCTGAGCTTTTTAGCCTGACGTGTTATGTGTATTTTAGAATTAGCCCAAAGATGAACAATTCAGAGACTGGAAGTGTGTGCTGACTATAAGCATGAATCCCCTCCTTTTCATAGTACTAAGGTCAGGACGAAAGTATTGGTTTGTGAGACTTATACATCTCAGTTATATTTATTAGAGTAATTATATTTATTAGAGTTGTTTTATTTATGTAGGTTCGGGTTATAGATGCAAACTTTTATTTATTAGCAGACTTCTCTTCTAGTCCGTCATCTTTCAGAATGTTGCTCGACAGCCCACGTGCCTATGTATATAAAACCCAGCAGGGCCGGTTCTCTCCCCCTGCCCTTTTTGTTCTGAGCAGGATTATTACGTGGTGATATTATGTCCTACGGAAATGGACGTGCAAGTGCGGAGGGTGCTGCAGATCCCAATGTGGTCACAGAGAGTCATCTACCTTCAAGGCTCAGCCCTGAAAGATCAGGATCTGCTGAGAGCAAAGTAGGTACCCACCACCCCAGTCACTTTCCATCTGACGGTGCTCGGTACCATTTCTCTCCTCCAAATTTTCGCCTTGTTCAGTGTCGCGAGGCGAGCTGGAGTACCTTGGAATGCAGAGTTTTGCCTGAGTCCCAGAGCTGGTCAACTGGAAAGGTTAAAAATATGAAATCAGTGTGTGTGCTCAGGTTTCTTGGTGCAAAGGCGGTCAGAGATCGTACCCACAGGCCACAGTGACTGTGGTGTGCCTGGCTTGCTCCAGCTGTCGGCGATGAGCTGGAGACGCCAGGGAGGCCGGGCATCTGCAAAACCACCTCCACGGTTTCAGAAGCTAGAGGAGATTCCTAGCAGAGGTGGCTCTGCTTGGTGCTTGCTGTTGCTTTTAAAGGTTTAAATATATCTTCACATTTACCCTGGAGTTGTAAGGATGTGCAACAAAGCCGCTGTTTGCCGTAGGCGGAGTGACAAAAACAAGGGTTAAGTTGCTACGGCCTCTTATCAACGGGACAACAGAATGACAAGGAGGGAAGCAGCATTATCCACGGTCCTGCAGTGTAGGACAATGCATAATGAACATCATTACATGACTTCTTTACTGCTGTTATTATAAGCTACTGAGCTGTAAAGCCAGCTCAACAATGACCTTATTTATAGTCGAATACAGCCGTGATCTTGAAATCCAACTTCCACTGCAGTGTAAGAAGACTCAGGGTTTACATTTCAGTGAAAAACACTGAAACCCTGTTTTTCAGACAGCATGCAGACATTTTGGTGTGCGATTAAGTTGTTTTTCTGTCCGCATTCAGGATGGACGACGCCGAAGCCTGTTTCATTCTGAGCAGCCGCTGCGAAGTGGACCGGACATCCTCTGTAAGTCCCTCAAATCTCTGCCAGGAGTTGCTCTTTTCACCTTAGCAGACTTCGTAAAAATTTGATTATTTTTAATCTTTCAGCACTAAATACCGGTGACAGTAAAATTTTCCTCAAAAGAAGCAAATATCTTGAAATGATCTTTGCCATATTGCAAGTTTAGTGGGCTCATAGACAGGGTCAACAAAGGCTTTTTGAAGTGGTTTGTACTAATACTTGGGTTTTCTGTTGATCAGAATAAAATCAGTCATGTATGTGAACGAGACCATTTTGTACTTCATATACCTGGTGCTATGTGGTTTTGTTAAAATGGTTTCGGTTTTCTCAAGTGACAGACAGGCAGCTGGGTCAGGGAGTCGGCATTAGAATCAGCTGAGAAATTACTAAAATGTAGGCATTTGTGAAAACTGTGTTCAGAATATATGGGCATGAATCGAAATATGTGTCCTTTGAAAACACCCCAGGTGACGTCCGACCACATCTCAACTCAGTGACCTTTGGCTTATGTGACCTTTATGATGCATATTTAAGCCTAAATTTCTATAAATGTTTAATTAAATTCAATGGTAGTTTATCAAATTATAACTTCTACTGTTAATTTTATCACTTTAATTTTATTACGTATAAGAAATGCTTTATCAGCTTGGTGAACGGGTACGGCTAACTTGTGCCTCTATGGCGATGAGTCCGTCTCTGGCGGTATCTGGGGTCCACAGACCAGTGAGTCGTGGGTGGCTTCCGCAGTGACTGGGACAAGGCAAACCGCACCTAGGTCTTTCAGGACATTCAAGAGGCTTCCCTTGTACATTGAATTAGGGCTGTAAGTCCTTAATGTGGGAAGGTATTCTGCGGTCCTCACCCCCTGGCCTGAACGTCTTACTCCTGTTTCTACGACTGTTTAACCTGTGTCATGGTCACCCTTGTGTCCGTCAAGCGGTGACTCTGTGTACGAACCCTTGCAGCCTTCCAGGATCCCTAATGTTTTTGAGTTATAAAGGAATCACTAGGAAGTACATGCCCGACATCTTTTTTTAAAATATTTTATTATTTATGTTTAGAGAGAGGGGGAGGGAAGGAGAAAGAGAGGGAGAGAAACATCAGTGTATGGTTGTCTCTCATGCGCCCCCTACTGGGGACCTGGCCCGCAACCCAGGCATGTGCCCTGACTGGGAGTTGAACCGATGCAGTCCCACGCTTAATCCACTGAGCTGCACCAGCCAGGGCCTAACATCTTTTAGAGTACCCTTGACAATGAGGACCTGGGGACTTTCAGGTGGCCCGTGCATTCCATCACCCCTGACGTGCTGCTAGACTGACGGGGAAGGAGTGAAAAGATTCCACCCAGGAGGACTGAGGAGGTGGTAGACGAGAAAACGCTAACGCAAGTTCGGCAGCTGGAAAGCAGAGAGATGAGTGGTAACTGACTTCACAGACAGAAGGAAATTAAAATTCAAGTTGAGAAAGTAAAAAAAATCCAAAAGGCAGTTTTTTGCAATGGAAGCTCAAAAGTCTCAGGAAATAGAGGCCCCAGATGCCTTCAGGTAGGGTCGTATGTAGGACTAAACACGTGAATGGGGATTTTGAGTCTGTAAGAGAAACAGGCAGACTCTTTGAACCACGAGTTCGTTGCTGGTCACTGGTCCCGCCCTGGGGGAAGAGAGCTGCTCTTCGGAGAACTGAACCCAGGAACACCCGTCCCTCAGAACTACAGGAATTAAAGAGCCCCTCGCCTCACTGAGTGTGAGCTGCTCCTCCTGCAGGACCCAGAACCCTAACAGCCAGACCCACATTCCCGCCGGCACGAGAGCGGGGGGATCTTCTCTGGGGAAAGGGTCCAACACGGCAGAGAACGCCACACAGTCATGCGAGGTAAAACATGGGTCAATGCTGACATCAGGGCTGGAGCTCCTGAAGCGAAGTCCAAGTGTAGATAAGGTCCCACTCAGGTCCCAAGCACCTTTCCAGCGCTTCACTCCTCCTTGTGTTCAGACAACAGGGCTCTCTGCACATCTAAGAACATTTCTAACAACAACAAAATACTAAATATGGGAATTCCTTCCACATGCGTGTAAACACGCAGCCCCGGGAATTTCCGCGTTTTGAGCTCGGCTCCGCGTGAAGAAACATTGCTGTGTGGGCCAGCGTGGATCATGTCAGTGGAAAAGGAATTCTCTAATGGGAATTTGGCAAAAATGTATCTTAAGAAATTCTGGCTTGCTGAGTCTCTCCCTCCCAGAGTCAAGAGACTTAAGTTAATAAGTCCATGAAATTCTTCCCTGTCTCCTAATAGTTAACAGCCCTAGTTAGCTTACCCTCAATTTACCTGTCTCCTGTTTAATGTTCGACCCTGGTCCTGTCTGCCACCAGACCTGAATTTACATCCTAATGCTCTGTTACTGAGTAAACCTACCCCTTATCTATTCCCTTCCCATATATCCTCATGACCCAACTGAAAACCCCTGTTCTGCATAAGCCCATGAATAATCAATCCAATGTAAATGTGTCCTAAAGCTTCTAATAAAAAGCCCGGCTGAGCTACGCCCGAGGCTTTTTCCAAGATGGAGGGAAAGACCTGTGGCTGCCGGACTCTATTCTCCAAGTGTGTCTCTGGGTGAGTTTGATTCATGCAATCGGTGCGGTCCCCCCGCCACGGATTTTGCGGGACAAAATCTGCAACAACTAAATGAAGAAACAAACAAAAAGCCGACAGAAAAGAGGAACTCAGAGGAAACATAAGCAAAATCGTATCATCCTGGCAACCGTCAGAGTTTGGGTCACACCTTGAGCAGAGGGGCAAGGAGAAGGACCTGGGTCCTGGGAACTGAGTGAAGTTACAGTCTGGACGGACAGAAAAGGTGAAGAAGAAAAACCGACATCCTCTGAGGGTGAGAAGAAAAACCAGTGTCTTCTGCAGCACCGAGAGCACAGTCTGTCTGCTCCATCGGCAAAGACCAGAGAGTCAACTGTCCCGTGTTTGTGTGAGTGAGGTCTTGTACAAGTGTCTGCAGCCATTGCAGAGACGGACTTTAGGGACTTCATCACAAAACGGTGGCAGGCTACTGCCCCTGTGCCCGGAGCTGGACATGGGGGTAGGCTGCCATTCACCTCCTTTATATGCCGTCTTTACCTGGGGAGGCACTGTGATCCAATGAGAACTTACACGCTTGACCCATGGACATGGCGATGGGGTGGGGGTGGCCTGAGGGAGTGGGGGGTCCTGGGTGGAGGGCAAAGGGGGAAAATTGGGACAATGCCATAGCATAATCAATAAAAACAAACAGTTAAAAAAAGGCAAAAGAAAAAAACGTAGAAACTAGGAAAATGTTGCACTCTGCTAAGGAGCTACTGACGTTAGCACAGAGGCCACTGTGCTGCTCAGTGATGAGTCTCTGCCATGCCAGATGTCGTGTCTTAGGAAGGGCCTGGCTCAGTCACTGCTGCAGACACTGTGTCCCCCAGAGAAGGGGCTTCAACAGTCCCACCGCCCACTGGCGCCCCCTCCCCCAGGGCTTGGCTGAAATTCTACCAGGACAGTATATTCAGAACGGTATTAACGTAATGAAACTCTGATTCACCAAACGTTAATGAGCACATAATTTTGTTTTTTTTACAAAAGAATCTAGGTCATCTTGTTTTGTTCATATCTTTTGGTACAGACGGCGTCGCGGATGGGGGTTGGATGGGGGTTTGGTTGGGACACCTGCGTTTAGTCAAGCAGCGCCCGACCGTGCTATACACTTTCCGTGATATTTTGGTTTTATCATTTCAGGACCACCAAACAATTTTGAGAGCCTGGGCTGTCAAAGATTTTGCTCCAAATTGTCCTTTGTATGTCCAGATATTAAAGCCTGAAAATAAATTTCATATCAAATTTGCTGGTAAGTTTAGTCTCAAATAAGATCCTTTGAATTTTCTCAACCCCCGCTGTGATGGTGAGAACAGGTCTCTGAAGTTAGTGGCAGCTTATTATATTCATGTTCCTACCGAACAGGAGATTGTCTTTTTATCATCTGCTTGTTGTAAGAGAATTTATTCACATTAAAATGTGACAAGATAATGATTTGGAGTGAACCTTACTTTGTTATATAAATTGGTGATTTTAGCAGCCGAAGTTACTGGATACTTATTAAGCCTGAATTGATTAGCAGTGATAACTTATGCATATTATAGACACAGGCTTTGAGTGTTATATCTATTAATTTATACTTATATTGCCACACAGATAAGACCTTGTTATAGATTATTTAACATACATATAGACTTGCAATACAGTTCAGTAACATAATAAAGTATATTCAAGTATATTTAAATAAATTTGATTTGGGTATAGATTTTGAAAATGATTCTAGAAAAAGACATGAATTTTTTATGGAGGCATGATTTTTAAAATAATTATTCACATGAGATTATACTTTAAACTGTTAGAAACTTAAACAATAAAATTTTTTTTCTTGAATGCTTCTGTAGGAACTAATTTTGATCAAGGCAGTAATATGCATTGTTAAAATTCTTGTGTTATTATTTATTAATTATTGTATTATTTTTTTAAATTTTAATCGACTCTATGGGGATGACATTGGTTGATAAAATTACACAGGTCACGTGTACAATGCTACATTACGTTATTTATACATCGCTTGTTTGCCACCCCAAGTCACGTCTCCTTCCGCCACCATTCGTACCTCTTTCCCCTCTCCTACCTCCCCCACCCCCTTTTCCTCTGGTCATCCCCACACTGGCGTCTGTCTATGTGTTTTGGTTTTGGGGGCAGTTAATTCCTTCACTTTTTTCACCCAGATCCCAACCCCCTTTCCACCAACAGCTGTCAGTGTGTTCTCTCTCCAAAGTCTGTACCTTGTTTTTTTATATTATATTTCACCTGAATAGTCTAGAGCTTCAAAAGTCATTAAATGTAGATCATTTTAACTATGTATTATCAAAATAGATTTTCTTCAAAAGAGGTCTCCACGTATCTTAAAATGATTACCTTATATAATATTTAAATGAAAAATTATAAACGCTTTTAAATGCTAATAAGAAAACCATGAAATTGTTGCTATTTAATTTGCTCTTTTATCCTTTAGCTTTGAGACTAATGAGGCCATTTTTTCTAAAAACATGTAGCATACAATTTAAACCGATGGCTCTCAACTTTGGCTGCATCTGAGTATCTCTTTGGTAAATTTTTTTAAAGTACTAATTTAGGGGATTCTGATTTAAATAGAGCAGGTGCCAGGGTGTCTTTAAGCCTGTTTCCTAAACTGAAAATTAAAAATAACAGTACCTTCTTCATAGAAGATTTTGTAAAATTAAAGTATTCCATTTTTATCTGTTATACAAGTAATTAGCCTTCAGGCAATGGCATTTTTTTTTTTAACTAAAAGAGCTTTGTAACTCAGCTGCTTTATTATTATTATTATTATTATTATTTGGCTAAGGGGATATTTTTGCAAATTTTCATCATACTGATAATGCCTTGCTGTGATAAGATTTTTAGGAAGGCAGTGAAGACATAGCACTAGACCAGGTCCTAAAAATAGAAATTTAAATCTGAATGCCCCCCCACTCAGAGTTTAGCCAGGCAAGTCTGTATTCAAAGCCCTCTTCTCCTCTCTAGTTAAGTGGCCGTCATGTATGTGATGATTTGCAATAAGGGTTACATGAAAAATGCCTGCAGCATGTTTGGTGTTCAGAAAATGGATACTGAAGGTGGATCTCGACACGACATCGAGTTTGGGGAGACCATTTTAACTTTAAATGTGTTCATAACTAAAACTCAGAGCAGACTGTGGTTTTTCTTCCCTGCTTTGGCAACTCACTGACCGGCTCACAACAGAGAGGTTAAAATCACTGACGTAGTTTCCTTTACAGACAGAAAATCACGAAGACTCTTTGTATTGATTCTCTTTCACATTCTTCTTTTGCCATTATTTTGACAAACTCATTGAAATAAATGGAATAGTTAAAAATTCTGTCCCAAGAGTTTATCTTACTGTTTCTCACTTATGGCACCTGCTGAAGTTTCTTTTCACCCATATTACTTTCTGGTTGAGATTACATCTTGGAGGGACTCTTTATTTTATGAAAAAAGAAAGCACCTAATTTCATTAAAGTGCCATAAAAACAGTTAAGGGTGGTGCATGAGTCTCTGAAAACAATATCATATATTTATACTCAGCATGGGATTAAACAGATCATGGAGTTTACCATTCAAAAGGCAGGGGTTTCAAGCTGTCAGTTTGTGGGTTGCATTGGCAAAATAATGGTCACCGATGGACCATGCTCCCTGGGTCTGTCCAACTGCCACGTGACTTGGCAGCTTGTTCTACAAGGGGGTGGACTCTATTTTCCCAGACCTGAATAGGGTTGTCTTGTGACTGGCTTTGACCAACAGAATGAGATAAAAGTGACACATGACTTCAGAAGCTAATCCCCAGCGGACAGGGCAGCTCTACTTTCCCTTCATTGGCTCCCTGCCCAGAAACTAGGCATGTGAAGAGTTTTGATTTAGCTTTTCAAGGATAAAACATCCCAGGGAAAGAGGGGCCACTCTTCCCAACCACCCTACCTCTCTGGTTCCCAGCTAACCTGCCAGGCAACCAATGAACCATGTTGACCACAGAATTGAGGGAAGTAAAGTGGTGGTCGTTGAAGCCACTACATTTTGGAGTAATTTATTATACAGCAGTAGATAACTGTAACTGTTCACAATTATGATGTTTTCCTTGTATACCCCTAGGTATTTAATACTATGAGTCTAGTTACCACAAGATATAAAATATGTTAATTCCAGTTATTTAAATAGCCTCTTTAATTCACCCTAAATTGTGTAACTTTTACCATAACACTGATATATTTTTAAAACATAGATGAATGTTTTTAATAGGTAGAAAGGAGAAACCTCAAAATTTGACTTATTAGGAAGCAAAAATAATGTAGCAACCTAGCAACTATACTTTGTGCAGATCTAGCTGTCCTGTCAGTTAAGGGTCCTTTTCTCCTGAGCAGAATGACTATAGACATTTATTAAAGTATTGAATCATTACACTATCATTTGGATGAATGGCCATATAAATTAGTATACTATTAATTACAATTAAAATAACCATCTACACTTTGATCACAGGGAAAAGGTCACATGGACATGCCTTCAGCAATAGAGAAGATACACATCCCCACCCTTCACCAAGAGGGGAGCACGGAAGTAGGAAGCCTAAAGATAGAAAGAATAGAATCTTTAGTAATAGTTATGAGAAGAGATTTCTGCATGTGAACCCATGTATGCCACAAATCATAATGAGATTCAAGTAACAAAAATCAAACTCAAATTGACTCAAAGAAAAACAAAGCATGCTTCCAGCAATTTGTCATTTTTGCAATAAATTTGTCCAAGTGAAGACATTAATATTACAAATTCTAGAATAAAACCATCAGTCAAAATCTTTGTTCTACTGTATATTAACTGCATATCTCAGGCTTTTTAATCTCTCTAAGCCTGAGTTCTTCAAAATATAAAATGAAGATAGTAAGAGAAACTACCCCTTAGGGTTGTTAGATTCTCATAAATACATCAGCCATTAGTAACTGCTGCCTATTGAACTGATGATTATCATTATTCTCCAACGCCCACTTTTCATTTTCCTAAAAAATTTATATGATCTTTGTTAGCACAAAAGTAACTGAGGAATGCCTGTTATACTTTATAAACAACTTGTTGCTGACATTCAAAAAGCACATAATTCTCAGCATGCCCATATTTTACAGAGAATAGAAGGAGAAAGATATCTCCCCAACTCATTTTAGGGGCTAACATAAACTTGATATAAAACTCATCAAGGATAGCATGAGAAATGATCATTAGTAAATTAATTTAATTGATGAACATTGTTGAAAAACTGATATAAACATATTAGCAAAATAAACAAAGTGATGTATTTAAAAATAACTACCAGCTTTAAATTATTCCAGAAATAGATCATCATGTTAAAGGAAAAAAAAATATTAATGTTTCAATGGATATAAAAAAAAGCATTAGAGAGAGAACTCAATATCCACTCATAATTAAAGAAAAATAAAAAGAAGGAAAAAGTGTTAGAAAAGTCTGACTAAAGAACTCTTTAACCTAAGGCGAGTTTTCTACGAAATAACCTGGGGAAAAAGAATATTGTTCACATAATGAAAGGCTCTTTATGATTAAGTATAAACAAGGGTGGCTGCTGGAGCCACTTTAACTCAGCACTTCCTTGGAAACCTTAAGAAGTTCAGTAAGGCTACAAAAATAAATAAAAGAAACAAGCATTGGAAAGCAAGAAATGAAGCTGCATTATCCACACAGTAGATTCTCTGCTACTGCCTATGTACCTTTTCCTTAGGGGAGCTCTCCCACTCACCTGATTTCCAAAACCGGACCTCTTCCCCAGTCCCCACCACGAGCCCTGTCCCATCTCTCCCTGCATGGTCAATGCCTATTAGGTTTCCAGTAGCTGTCTCAACGTGAAGATATCTAGAAATGGCTGACTTCCCCCAAGGTTGAATCTGTTTCTCCCTCATCCTTCCCAACGCCACCTACTTAGATCTCATGCCCCAAACCGAGGAGTTAGTCTTCCATCTTCATCCCATCCACCAGGTCCTATAGGTCACACGCCCTGCATATCCCAGGCTGACCCACTAACACAACCCTAGTCCACGCCAAGATCAAGTTTCACTTCGTGTTTCGAAACACTCCTCCCTTCTCCCTGGGCATTCACACACAGCCCAGCACATCTGCAGTAGCGATGCCATGCACGCGCTCCAGGAGGCACCCACATCTTCATGCTTCCGGTGTCAGCCTAAACTCACTCGTTTCCTTGCTAGTACATCGGTGCCAACATTCTTGTACATATCACTATGTTAGTTTATTTTGTAATTTTTATTGTGTTTTTTGACATTACCTTTTAGTCCCCTTAGGCCCCCACCCCCAGGAATTACCACACTGCTGTCCGTGTCCACGAGTCCTTTTTCCTTCTTGCTTGATCCACCCTCCCGCTAACCTCCCCTCACCACTAGCTGTCAGTCTGCTCTCCATCCGTGAGTCTCTCCTCATTTCCCTTGTTAGTTCAGTATGTTCATTAGATTCCACATATGAGTGAAATCACACAGTAGTTGTCTTTCTCTAACTGGCTTATTTCACTCGGCATAATGTTCTCCAGGTCCATCCATACTGTTGTAGAGGGTAAAATTTTCTTTCTTACACCTAAATAGTGTTCCACAGCTCAAGTATCCAACAGTAGGTGAGTGGATAAAAGAGCTATGGGGCATTTACACAATATCACTATTTTAAAAAGATTCTTTCTATTGCCTTATTTTTGCCAACCTCTGTAGATCAAAAGTTGAATGGCAGTGTAGCTTTGGTTACGTGAAATCTCTTTGCCAGTGAGAAATATTTTTACTGATGCACTTAGCATTTACGAGTGACGGCTGGGACTCTAAGGTATGAGGAGGTGGTGGCAGGCTCCCACACTGTGGCGCACCTAAAACGGGGGTTGGACACCGTCCTGTATTCTTCATCAACCTCGTGTGGGACTTGCAATTCTGGGAAGGCAGTTTCCATGGTTGACTGTCAGAAGCCACCTGGAAAGCAGATGATGACTCCCCTTTGTTGAGCCCTTCATAAACTGTCTCCATTTAGTTCCAAAACCGTGAGGAAAAAGGCAAAGCATCGTAGCAGTTTAGTTGCCAGACATGTTTTTGTAGTCCAAATTTAATCAGAATAAAAGCAGGCTCGTATTTCTTTCTCAACTCGACATTCCAACATTCATTAAAAAAAAAACAACAAAACACCTCAAAAAATGCACGAAATAAAGCAGAGAAGGAAAGATGTGCGCTTTACCAGGGAAAGAACCCCTTCAGTGAAAAGCCTTGAATGGACTTAACACAAGGACTGTGGTCTCCAATTAGCTGAATTTAAGAGAAGTTTGCTGTTTGTCTCCCAGCCAAATGAAATCACTCAAAAGTCAGTGGGCGGTGAGTCTGTGTCACGTGAGTAAATCAACTGCTGTATTAGATTAACAGTCTATTCTCACCCCTCAAATAAAGTGTCATGTTCCTGTGAGTGTTCAATTCTCTTTGCTTTATCAACAAATTTTCTTTTCTACTCCTGGGTCCTCTGAAAATCTCCCACTTCATTTTAACAGATGTTAAATTGGTAAACTGCACCCACAAGTAGGAGGAAAGAATATAAAAATCAATTTGCAAATGAGTTTGAATTTCCCATGAATTTTATTCCCATGCTTTGGTTATTGTATTTCATAAGGAACAGAATTGGAGTTGTAGTTCATGAATGAAAGGAAGAATAGGAAAGTGTTGACTGAGTTAAATACTTCCTAAATCACAACTAAAATATGCCAGGAAGAATGAATCATTCTGGAACAGTAGGAGTTAGTTTGGGGAATTAAAAAAAATCTATTGCAATAAAGTTAAAAGGACAGGCAGAAGTAAATACCTTTTAACATTAACCGTTGACAATATTGTATAAACTTATTTTTCTGATAGTGGACAGTCACAGTTACCAGTATAGAAAGTAGTGTTTAAAATCCATACACACACACACGTGTGCGCGCACACACACGTCCTGGAGAAAGGATTGACTGAGAAATGAAGGTCTTGTTTCAGTTTAGCCACCATCTCCTTATAATCTAACACCAGACACTCTAATGCCTCACTTTTTCCTACCCGAAAAAGAGAGTGGAAAAATATTTCCAAGCAATACAAATATTGGAAACGATCTTAGCTGTTTCTAAATAGCATATGTGTGTGCACAGGCCTGGCTCTCACCAAATGTTGAGGTGTGAGTTTTTCCTGCTGAATAATTTCTGCATTTCCCATGTAACACCCACAGAGACATCATTTTAAACTCCATCCTTACAGCCTACTTAAGAACATAATGCTTTGAAATCCTATATTTTAAAGTTAAAACACCAAAACTTTGAAAATTCTCCAATTTTATTTTTCGTGAAAATATATATCAGTTTCAGACGTGTAACATAATGATTTGACATATATATATATATATATATATACACAGACATATCTATATATCTCTATCTCTGTATCTATTATCTTACGCTGTGCTCACCACAGTCAGCCCAATGAGCATCTGCCCTGCACCAGGTTGCTGTGAGGTTATTGCCTGTTTCCCAAGTGCTGTCCACCGCATCCATCGTTATCCTAAACCTGTGACTTTTCAGTCCGTAAAGTCATTTCTTACAATCAATGTTTTATAAGGAAGGCCAAGTATATCGTTTTTCACTTCCATTTTCTCATGCAAACATTTTTACCGAGTCCCGCTGTGGGTGATTGGCGATTCCAGGCACTAGGGGTATAATGACGCGTGAGATGGACTAGCTGTCGACCCAACGGAAAATCTGGCAAATCTTCCCTTTCTTTCCGTCTCACCTTTGCGAGTGAGCCAGTGCGCGTGTGCGTCCTGATTGAAAATACTGCTCCCGCTGAACCTGTTATCTCTGTAGCACTTCCGTTGTAACCTCCTGGTCCTCCTCCTCGCCCTGCTCCTCTCCGTATGGATCAAAACTCATGACACCAGTCATGATCTGGTCTCACTAGGTTTCTCTTGATGAGTTTAGTTGATCTGATGGAATTATAGGTAATTATGGTTTTTATAATTTAATAGATTATCTCCGTCCCTGGAGTAATTACTTTTGCATTGTAAAGGCCCTCTTAAAATACAAATTTTAGCTCCAAAAGAATGAATTCCTAACAGTAGGAGAGCCAGTCATTGATGATGGCAAATATTATAATGGCATTTTTCTTATATAACATTGTCCCAAATCATACTG
Source organism: Micronycteris hirsuta (assembly GCA_004026765.1). NCBI lineage: Eukaryota > Metazoa > Chordata > Mammalia > Chiroptera > Phyllostomidae > Micronycteris > Micronycteris hirsuta. The sequence goes on from PVJI01000903.1 coordinate 45,057, forward strand.
TATGGGAACTTAGAAACTTCATATTGTACACTCAGGAACATGTGTGTGTATGCGTGGGTCTGTGTGACTGTGAATCGGGCTTTACTGAAGAACTGGGGTGTTGAGAAGTAATGAAAGTTTAATGGAAGTTTCAGGGGAAGGTATAAAATTTTAACTTGAGATAACAAAGTGACTTCAGGGGAGAGGTGGATGGTAGTGGAGAGGACCGGAAGGACCCACAGGGGTGATTACTTAGGAAGCGGCAATAATTGTTCAGATGATAGGTACCGGGACAGAGGTTGAAGCACAGTGATGATAACAGAAATGCAGCATGAAAACAGATTCCCGAGTCATTCCAGGTGTTCTGTGCACTTAATACCAGCTGACTGTGGAGCCAAGGAAGAACGAGAAAGCATTTTACTTTCATCTTTGCAACTCTCATCTCTCATTTTCTATCTTTGCCTTTATATGAATTCTATTATAGCAGTTAACTAATTTTTAATTGCTTAGATGTTCACTGAACTCTAGAATATAATTTTATAAATACAATATATGTCATCCATGATATCATTGAGGTTTAATTATACATATTTATTGAGGTTTAATGATATTTATATAGACACATATATATACTTACATCTGTATCACTTAGAATAAAAGGTGAAGTATTGTTTGATATTATTATCATTTTATTGTTAAGATGATTCAATCATTATATCATTAGCTCTCACAGTATCAATAGCTATTGTGAACTAGCGAGGAAAGAATAGTTTTGACTGGAACCTAAAAGACGAGACTTCTGAGTAAAATTATTTTTCATAAAATATTAAGACTGCTGTTTTTCTGACATGTTTCAAAGGAAAGGAGATTAATAAAACTGTTTTGCTCTAGAATTCAGGAAACAATTCTCTTTTTGAGCATTTAATTAGTATGAAACATTTAAAATCATTACACCATTAAAATAAGACAAGAACTCAAGCAATTTGAAGAACAGAAAAATGCTTTTTATACTCAGTGTTTGAGACTTTCTATAACATGATTTGTTCAGTTGGTCTCTGTAACAGACTTTTCTTGGTATAATAAAAACAAAACAATCAATTTTAAAGTTTTACCCTGGGTTGCATTTCTGTTTAAAAGCTTTTTTTCAAAGGAGATTTGATTGCTCTAAATCAAAAGCCGGGGCTGGACTGGCTGAGCGCACTTTCCGTTGCTGTTTATTGCCATCCTACGGGCTGTTACCTAGCAACTGCATGGAAGAAACTTCTAGTACTTTCCATCAAATGGGAGCTCAGAAAACACTATGAAGCAGACTTTAAAAAAAAATACCTGACTTGTTTAAGTGTAATTAACAATTTTAGTTTTCATAAAGCCAAAGGGACTAGAAGATAGATTTGATTCATATCCATCTATGAATTTGTATCCTTCATTAGAATTGCTTATCTTAAAAGCTCTTAACTTAAAAACGATAAAAATGACAATAATAAAGAAACCAAGGATCTCACACAATTCTATTATTTCAATATTCCTATCTCTGGAGAACTGTTTCTCACGCTTGAGGTAGTTACAGTGAATAGTACGATCCCTGAGCTCACCGATGAGGATCTGTGCTTATCAGACACACATGTGCATGCATGAACATACATGCAGCACCTCTGTAAAACTGGGATCGTGGTTAATTGGATAACGATGGAGATACATTGTTTGGCTACTTACATTATTAAAATGTATTCTTGGCATATATTTCAGGAGTTTATGCAAATGTTTTTAGCTTTAATAATGCATGATTGTAATGATATATACTACTTGTTTAGAATTCCGTTCAGCATTTTATATGCACTGTTTATCTTCCTCAGAAAACCTTTGAGGTCAACACTGTCACTGCTCATGTCTGACAGACAGAGCAAGGTGGTGTGGATGGGTGGGAGCGTGCGCCTGCGCCTGGCCTGGCCCTGGGTGGGGATCACAGGGTTGCATGTGCTTTGCCGGCCAGCAGCAGAGCAGAGATCCTGGTATCCTGATCGAAATAAGCAGAAACTGTAGAAGGGTGGGAAGACATGAAGAAATGCCTATCCTTCTGAAAGTGGAAATGCTTTCTCCAACAAGGAAGGGCGATTAGATGCCATAAAGAAAAAACGGGCAGAGTGAATAGTTGCTAAGCAGCTATGTGATCATTGCAAATCTAAGCTGGACTTTGACCACATGGGTCATCTCACCAGCCAGGAAGAGAGTTTGGGGAAAGTGGTTTGTCTACAACAAAATAATCCAGCAGCTAAACAAAACCCAGTCATGTGACCACATCTCACGGAAAGGGAGGCTGAAAAATGTCATTTCATCCTGGGCAACCATATACCCAACTGAAACTTGGGGACGAGGGCAGGGCAGTGAATCCTCTAGCATCCAGGGAGAAGGAAAGGACAGCTGTGTGTGACAGGCACTAGGTTTCCACCACCGTTCAAGTCTTTGTCCACTTGAGGAGCCATGTACAACACTTTCCCTGCAGATGAAGCTGCTCATCCACTATGGTGGAAAACACTTCAAAGTGACATCATTTGTAGCACCCAGGCTGCCAACTTCAGGCTGTCTGGGTAATGCAAGCTCAGCCCTAGGGGTTTCTGCTGGTCTGGCAACAGGCGCACTGATAAGTAATTATTTGCCTGCACTTCCACCCTGCAAGCCCACACATCAGGAAGCGAGATTACTGTAAGAAAATGCTGACTTTTGGAAAAGGGAAGAATGGGAGACCCCCAGCAGCCATGAGCCCATGGCAGTGATGAAATCCTGTGGGATGCGAATTGCAGAGACCGCCCAGTAGATTCCTTGACTGGACACCCATTCTGCTCATGGGGAATAACTCCTTTGTCTATTCATACGCTCGGATCCCAGGTCACCATCATAAGCTTGGATCTCCGTGACAAAAGAGAAGCAGAAACTGGAGTAGATGACTTCCAGTCACTTCCATATGTCAGAAATTGTGCTGTATTCTTCCTTTGGTTTATGCAAATGAAGATAATTATCTGGTTGAATAGTTTATCATATTCCTTGTGTTAGTCATTCATATTGATTAAATTGGTATCTTTTTCAAGAAAAAGGTGTAGTATTTACTTTTTATCTGACAAGGAATTCCATGGTTATTAGATGTTTACTTCTCAATATAAGATCATGGTTTTCAACCTATCAGCTAAAATACCTTTTTACAATAAATATTTTGTAATGCTTCCTTTCCTATCCTGGAATGAAATTCAGATAATGTAGCTATTTATACAAATGTATTTAAAATAATTAATATAATACCCTAATTATGATACAAAAAAGAAACAGGAGGGGATAATGAATAATAAATAGGCATGGATTTCAATATGTAAATGCGCAGGTTTGAACACCCAAGGAAGCACAATGAGAAGAGAGATACTTACTGGCACTGGCAATGTTAGTAACTAAACATTCTAAATTTGTATCAATGATTTGCAGTGCTAAACAGTAGTTGAGTTCTCTGATAATTCAGCATTTACTAAACAGTATGAAATACACTTTGTATTTCTGTGTAAAACTCCCCTAGGAGTGCGCGCCTCGCTTCATGGGCTAATACACAACCGCAAAGCTTTTACTGAACTGTAGGGAAAAAAACATATGCAAAAATAAGAATGGTCACCTAAATTTTCTCAATCTCTCCTGCCTTCCAGTTCTTTCTGATTACTAAACTTTTTGGTAAAGTAACCCGTGTAACACAGTCCTCCCTCCGTCATGCCCCCAACATAGTCACACGCATGCACTGGGTGGGGGGCGGGGGGCAGTGGGAGGAGTGTACACTCGGGCTGAGCAGCCCTTCACCGTGGCCTCTCCCTCCCAGGTGACACAATTTCTTTTTATTTTTTTTTAGATTTTATTTATTTATTTTCAGAGAGAGGAAAAAGGGGGGGAGAAAGAGCAATGTATGGTTGCCTTTCACATGGCCCTCACTGGGGACCTGGCCCTCAACCCAGACATGTGCCCCGACGGGGAATCAAACCGGGACCCTCTGGTTCCCAGCCCACGCTCAATCCACTGAGCCACACCAGCCGGGCCCAGGTGACATAATTTCTTATGGTTTTCTTACTGCTGAGTTTCAATACGGACCCTATGGTTGCTTTTTTTAACCATAAGGTAGATCAGATGGGATATTTTAAAACTGTCACACAAGCAGTGTTTCTCACGGTTTCCAAGGAGGAGAATTCTGGTTTGTACTTTCTAGTTAGGGAAAGTTAATAGTTGCTTGTGGTATTGCGGATATGGTAATCATATCTTCCAAATTTTGGGGTGTAGTTTGGATTTTAAAATATTCCATTTCATGTCATAAAAAATGCACACTAATTTCTGGTGAAGTGGTTTCTTCCCTAAGTCCTCGTTACAAGGCTTCTCTCCTGCTGGTGTTCGCTTGGTTCCTCGGGATGGTTTTCCTTAATTTGGTTGTAAGTCCAGTTTGGTCCTGGGAGGTGGTTAGTCTCCCCTACACTCACTCCTCCACCACCTGGGGTTTCCTCTTGTGCACTCATGTCTTAGATCTGATTTACGGTCCAGACTCACCCTCAAACCTGCCTGCATCCTACCGCTTGTGCGGATGAAGCAGAAGGAAATGAGACCCTTTCTGGAGCCCACCAAGTTTGTTACAGACAGGACTGGAGTCAGCCTCCCCGCTTCTCTGTCCACTACTAGCTCCTGGTCTACTGCTCTCTTTCTTAAAAGTTTATTTTTAAATTATAGCTTACGTTCAATATTGTTTTGTATTAGTTTGAGGTGTGCAGCATCGCAGTTAGACAATCAAGTACTTTATAAAGTGGCTCCCTAGCATCTCCAGCGCCACCTGGCGCCGCACGCAGTTAAGGCAGCGTCACTGAGTACGTGTCCTGCGCTGTAGCAGTCTCTCTTAAGAAACGGTTTTCCTGGGGAAAAAGTTACACACATAAAACAAAATCTTTAAAATAAGTATGCTTATGTTGCAATGTTCGTAATTTGATTTGTTGTTTTATTTTTCATATTATTTTAAAATACTGCCATTCCAAGGTAAATTATTCTAATTTACCTATTTTATTCCAAACAGATCATGTTGTTTGTGAAGAAGAGTTTAAATACGCCATGTTAGCTTTAAACTGTATATGCCCAGCAACATCTACACTGATCACACTACTGGTTCACACCTCTAGAGGGCAGTAAGTATATCTTTTCTTTAAGATAATGCATTTTACACTATATATGTATTATAAAAATAAGTGGAGTTATGTGGTTTAGAAATATAGCAAGCCAAGGTATACGGCTCGAAATGTACGTATACTGGTATTTGTGTGTTATCTTTGTCTGATGCAGAGATAGACAGACAGACAGACAGACAAATACAGACCTGTTAGGGGTCCAAGACAGAGAAAGTTGACAGGGATCTGCTGTATCTTCTAACTAATGTTGAGATCACCTGTTTCATCCTAAACCCTAAGTGTCTACGTCACTTGCTAGGCCTAGGGCTAGGGCGCTGTTTCTAAGTTGGGGATGAGTACTTAGCAAATAAAACGTTAACGAACAGACCACGGTCACCAGTATAAGACCTTAAAGCTAATTTTTTTCTACTACTCCTGAGATAAATTTTTAGTCTTTTGGTCTTAAAGCTATCTATACACAATTGACCTCAAAATGTTTTAAAAAATGCAATTATTATAGAATAACAAGATAGTAGATAAGATTAGCTAATGTAGTCTCGACAAATCCCTTTTTAATGCATTTCAAGGTAGATGAGGAAAGGTTATATTGTCGGAACATGTTGTTCTCATTGACTTGGACTCAGTTTCATAAAACGACGCGGTTGCTGGTGACGTGGATGGTCAAGAAGGATGTCACCGGGTGCACGTGTCCCCTCTGACTTATGGGGACGTCACACTGCCTACCGTTTCCTGTTCTTTATTGCTATTACAGACAGAAAGTTGATTTTCTAAGTAAATGTCACTGTGGTTTTGTGGTTCTGATTATTTTAATTAATTGACAGCAATTTAAGTGATGTGCCAAGTTGAATACATCAAGGAAAGGAAAATTCTTTCCTGGGATTTAATACTAGATAGAATAAATCAGTAACTGAAAAACAGTAAAGGCCTTGTGGTATTTTTAAGCAAATTTTACTCTTTCCTCCGAATACGTCTCTGCTCTATTAAGACAGTAAGAGTTTCCCAGAAGTAAGTTTATTAAAGTTTGGAATACAAATATTTCTATTCTGTACATTTACAAGCTTTTCTCATCTGTTGATGGAAAGAATGGAAGAGGGTCATGAATGAAATTGTTTTTCATTGAAGAAAGTGAGCAGATTGCAAGTAAGTTAAATAAAAAACTGAACACTATTTTGACACCAACTAACTGAACATTCATGGAGCTCATCCCATTGCGTCTCTGTCACAGAGCCATGCGGCCTCCGAGATAAATCACCCCACAACGAAGCGTCACAGAGGTGCCACGGTCCCCCAGGATGACTATCTTTGTAGCTGCTTCATTGAGATGTAACTCACATATTCTACAATGCGCCCACATGAAGTCTAAAACTCAGTGGGTTTCTTTTTCAGTACAGCCCTAGAACCGTGCAGCCATCACCACTGTCTCCCTTGAGTATTTTCATCGTCCCGTAAACAAACCCTCTACTTTTTGGCAGTCTCTACCTTTCCCCCCAACTCTTTTAGGCCTAGGCAAGCGCTAGTTTCCTCTGTCTCTGTAGATCTTCCTATTTGGAACATTGCCTACTGCATCTAAATGGGATCATATTACGTGTGTGTGGGGGAGGGTGCTGACCTGTTTCTTTCACTCGGCATGTTTCCAACTGTGTCCATTGGGTAATATGCACTAGTCCTCGGCTCCTTTTCATGACTAAATAATATTCTACTATGTGATTATATGGCATTTTGTTTTTCTATTTGTCAATGGTGTGTATCTGGGTTGTTGCAGCATTGTGAGTAAGGCTGCTCTGGACACCTGACATGCGTGTGAAGACTTTTATGTGGTCACGTGCATGGGTATAGCTTAGGGGTGGAATGGCTGGGACACGCGGTAACATGGCTTAGTCTTTTTCAGGGACCACCAGAATTTTTCCCGAAGAGATTGTGACATTACGTGTCCTCACCGGCAATGCATTAATGTTCCAGTATCTTCACACCCTCAGTAATGCTCGGCATCGTCCAGCTTTTTGACATCGTGACCCTAGTGGATGAAAAGTAGTGTCTGCTTGCGGTTTCGGTTTGCGCTGCGCCGACGGCTAATGACCTGGAGCACTTTTCGTGTGCCGTGGGGCCATCTGTGCGTCTTCTTTGCAGAAGAGCCTGTGCAGACCCTTTGCCCATTTTTAAACCAGGTTATCTGTCTTTGATTCGTGTCAGTTTTTACGTATTTTAGATACAAGTACCTTATCAGATATATACCATCACTTGAATACAGTCAACCCAACAGAAAAACACTTAATTTAATATGTTTAGTGTATTTATTAAGAATATCGTTTGGCTAAAGTAATTTATATCATTTCCCATATTATGCTTTAGTTGAAGATAGAGTCAAGGTTCACTTACTGAGAAAACATGGTTGAAATTTTGCCCTTGAGCCTCAGCAGGAGTTAGGAGGCTCAAATACACTGATTTCATACGAAGAGAACAAACTAGCTGAACCAAAGGAGAGAGACAAAGCAACCAAGAGCTGGAGGTCAGAGGTCAGCTCTTTAGGTGGCAGCTGTACCTCTGGGTGACAGTAATGATGGAGTTTCTAATTCAGAGCCAGTACTGGACCAACCCACTCGGTCACCACCCCCCTTCCTTAGTTCTCTTCCTCTAGCTGGTGGAAATGGGGACACAGAGGGAAGCCACAAGTTAACGATGAATTGCTTATCTTTGGATTTTTATGTCAGAGGAATATTAATGTTTTTAAAAAATTGTATTTCTTAAAAATGCAATTGTGGAGTCTCTACTAATACAGTCAATACAGCTCCCACGGCTGGTTCACACTCTTAGGATCTTACAGCTCCTATCCTATTGTTTACTAATATTTCCATCCTAGTTCTAGTTGGTGTGTCAGTCATAAAGTGACTTGGAGATGATTTCAAGTAACTGTGCTCCTCTGATCACTGAGAATTCATCCGTCCTTAGCACTTCGCAGCCTCTCCCTTCACTAGCTTCATTACATGTCCAGTGTTCTGGCCGTGGTATTTCTGATTGCTAATTAAAGTGGCACTTTGATTTATTGGACAATCTTGCTAGAAAGATGAACGGAAGTTTACTGTTTGGACAATAATTGCTGCAGGATAGTAACTATGGATCAGGATAATTTGGGCAAAGAAATGCCTAATTATCAGTCCAGTTAATTAATAGACAAAACTGATTCAGCTTGATGACATTCCATCCTTAACAAATTTCATTTTCTTTTTATTTTCCTTTCAATTTACCTTCATAAGAATATTGTTTTCATTAGTTCATCCAAGAGGTAATATTTTTGGTCCCCGTGGTCATGGAGAGGAAAGAAAGAGAGAACTGAGGAGAAAAATATCACCAAGTTACAATTTACAGAACTTGGCCACGGATAAGATCTGAATGCAGAAAAGAGAAAAAAGAAACGAATATTCTCAAACACAGGGTTGGACGCTGGGGAACTATAAAGCTTGCAGTTTGGCAGAAAGGGGAATCTGAAGGAGGAAATGTTTGCTTTCTAATGCAGATGTAAGTGGCTGGCATTGCAGTTATCCTCAGCTTCTGGGACAAAGCAGGGCATTCAGGTAGAAATACTGGGGGTTTGGGAGAAATGGCAATTTAACACTTTTCCTCGGGAAATCATTACTTTTAGGAAATGGGTGGAAGAAAAGGAAAGCAAGTACCCTGGAGCACTGTGGACTACAAAGGAGTGAGGGCGTGGACGAGGACCTGGGGAGTTAGCAAGGCAGAGCTGGAGATGGATGGAGCCCAAGTAGGTCACGGGCTCCCGGGGAGTTCTGAGAAGACAGCTTTAGACAATGGAGACATCCTCACTGTGAGAAAGGATGTAGGGGGGAGGAAAGGTCAAGAAAGTGTCCTCAGTTTTTTCCACGAAGATTAGAAACACAGTGAACACTCTATTGCACAGAAAGTTGAGGAAAGCTTTTCCTGTGACTCTTCTTTCCTGGGAGCCTCTATGTATTTCTCTATTTTTTTGTTTGCTTTCAAGTTTGATCTGCAGGGTAAGTAGCAGCGAGGAGGAGAGAAGAGCTCAGTGAGACAGCAGGAGAGGACATTAGGGACCGACTGTCACCACCAGGTGTATTCCACAGGAAGGAAGGGGGTTCATTTACAGCAATTTTGTTCGGTCATAATGAGGAATAGCGCGCTGATTAAAAATGGGTTCTGCCTGACAACACAGTGTGATCAAACGGAGGGGCAGGATTCACCTGACAGATCAAGGACCGGGGGTCCATGTCCGGAACAGGCTGCCTGGCCCCACGAGGTTATCCGAACACTTGGTTCTTTCCATCTTTTTCCTCCAGCGCCTTTAGCCTGGAGACTACAATCCTTAAGATTCTCTTTGAAATCACATGTGCCCTTTGCTCCAGGCTATTCTCTGCTAGGAAGGAAGGAGCAGGCATAAAAAGGGGTGAACCGAGAGTACTGAAAACTTTCCATATTAGAATATGGGCTTGATTCTAGGCCCATCTGTTAGCAATGTAAATCAATTTAAACATATATGAATACGTACGCACATTTACGTGCATACACATATATATATACATGATCACTTAAAATGGTGGGTTTACTCTTCATAAGTAATCAGTTTACAGAGCACAGGTATGAAAAGATAAATGGAAGGGTCTTCCGTGGGGGTGCACGGAGTCAGGCAAGTAACTGTGATGGGCTAAGTGTATGTAGAAAACCAAGATCATTGTTATTCGTTAAAGAGAGAGCTGAAACAAACCTGACACAATTAAAAAAACAAAGTATTACTAAGTACCTGTAGAATGATTGTTAGTTTTGTTTTTGGATAATCCCTTCCATAAATTTTAATATGTTATCTGTCACAGAACCCAACCAAACACATTGTTAATATAAAGTATGTGACTTAGAAACTTCTCTCATCAAAGGAGCAACTAAAACCGGGCCCTCTGGGAACTACACTGCACACTCACAACGGAAATTCCCCATCTGCTAGTGTTCACACTGCGGAGGGAGCTCCTAAGTTCAGGGGGGAAGTGGGGCAGAGAGAAGTCACCTCAGTGGAGGTGGAAGAGGAGATAAGGGAGATAAATGGTAATGGGAAAAATGCAATACAAAGTCTTTAAATTAAAACAAAAAAGAAATGGTTGGTTCCCTAACTGGGAAAGTCATCGCCAGTGAGCTGATTACACACTCCATTTAACTCTCAGTCGTTTCGTAGGGAAAATCTGCGATAGTCACCTCATCCATTCCTTTATTTATTTTCTTACCAATCGCTCGCCGAGCACTGACTCTGGGACAGACCCATTCCAGGTGTTGTGGTTTCCACAAGGAAATCCACAGAAAAAAACAAAATTGGGGAGACAGATAATAAACACAACAAATATGTAAGATATATACCATCTCTGAGGCTATCATGCAACGAGAAAATGTAAGCTGGAGAAGACAGTGGGAAGTTCAAGATGAGATACCAAGTCCCACTTAAAAGGTGACATCAAGCAGTTGGTGTCTCACCCATGACTTGGCCAAGCTAAGGCGGTAGCTACACAGGCCTGAGCTGTGAGTTTTCCGGGAGGAAGGAAAACAGACTCAGGTGCACGGACACCTGGTGGCGTGACAGGCAGGTGAGGGTGGCCAGAGCAGAGGGACGGCGAAGCGAAGGCTCGGGTCTGAGAGGCAACCTGGGGCCGGACTGTGTAGGTGCTTTAGGTCATTGGAAGGCTGTCGCTGGACGTCCCACTCTAAGATGGGACGTCTGTGGGAGATTCTGAATGGTGGGGTGATAAGACATGGATGAGAGAAAGAAGCACATTGGCTTCATGGTTGGCAAAAGCTATGCAAAAGTACGTGCATAATCTCAACCAGAGCACTTCAGTCTTGTCTTGGACAAGCGTCCAAGTGTGGAAGAAGTGAGAAGTGCTCAGATCCTAAACACACTTGAAGGTACTGGTGTCAAGACCTGCTGACTGATGGGAGAGGAAAGAACAGAAAGAGAGGGGTCTGGAGCGATGGCAGACTTTTGGACGGAGTGACCAGAAGAATATACTTGTCACTCACCACGATGAAGAGACCACAGGGTTTTTATTTTGGACACGATACGTTTAAGGTACTTAGGAGGCTTGCACAGTTTTGTCCAGAACGGGGTCTGGATTGGAGGGAGAATTCTCCAGTGAAGGTATAAATGTGGCGTTGACAGCATGTGACACATTTGAAGACGTGGAACTACGTGAAGTCACTCTGCGGGATTATTTTGAGGACTATGTTCGCCATACCAGGCCACAGCAGGTCGCCTTGGTTTGCCATGGGCTCCATTAACCGGAATTCAGGGAGTCAGACTCTGTATACATCCTAATCACTTCTTGATTTGGTGCCAGGCAGCTTGAGGTGGCAGGGGAGATGCTTCCAAGACAGAACAGGACACGGGGAACCATACGTTGTATTTGCGATGAAGTGGAAAAGATTCAGCCCTGCCCACAGGTATTTTACATCTAAATCAGAATAGTTCAGAGGTTAGCCCCAAGCATGGAGACTCTCGTGACTAGAAGGGAGTGTCTGTTATGTGATTTGAACAATGATATGAATGAGCAGACACATATCAGAATGTTTTCAGGCAATAAAGAGTGAAGGCATGTATCTTCGCCATAGGCAATCTTCACGATCCCCGTCTTAAGTATTAGAGAAATTAGTGTTAAGTATCTCTCAAAAATACGACAAAAAGTGAGTACAATATCAGGCATTTTAGTCTCAGGCGATGTATCCTCTGTTCCGTCACAGCAGACTTTTATAGAAGGAAGTCACATAGAGTTACAGGAGCTGTAAGAGTGAGTCCCCTAAAAGATTCAAAAGCCTGTTTGAAAGCCTGTGTGGAAGAATTGCACTACAAAGAGAGTGAGGAGAAAATGATTAAACTCAGTAACAATTACTGCAAAATGTAGTAGAAGATGAACATAAAGAAAGTGGGCACCAAAGGAAATAATGATTACGTTATATAAATGTAAGCAAACAGCAGTTTCTAACAGATTCAGGTAATGATAGCACATTATTACAATATGTTGAAATAACATCATTAAAAGAGGGGGGGCCTCAAATAGGAATCAGTTGGTGAACGATAGAAATATCTATGTTAAGTATTTCGAGTGGATGAAAAGCCGTAAGAGCCCCGATGACCCATTCCACGAGTGCATGTCAGAAGTCAGGGGAAAGCTAAGTTGCTTTTATATTTTAGTATAATCCATTTTTAAGGGGTGCAATTTTGCATCTGTGCACCTCGGGGATGGTTATTTCATAAGAGTCCCGTTATTAACTTACTGGACAAGCATGTTATTTTCATCAATGGAATCCAGAAACTGTAGATCTGGGTATTGTGGTGATGTTCTTTGTAAAATGAAAATTAACTTAGCAGCACTCATATTACCGTATTTTGCCACGTAGAATGTGCACTTTTTTGCCCAGCTTTCTGAGGGAAAAATAAGGATGAGCATTATACACGGGTAGTGCTAACTCTGTTCCTATATAAATGTTTTCATTCTCTTGTCTATGCTTATGTATTAAAGTGTAACTCTAGAGAGCAAAAATGATATATGTATTCAAAATAATACCCTGGAATATGATCATTGGCTTCTAAATACACATAAATAAAACATTGAATTAAACAATGAAAACAAAAGATTTTTTTTCCTGAAAGTTTGGGCCAAAAACGTGGGTGTGCATCATGCATGGCAAAGTACAGGAAGTTTCATCTGTCGTTGTCAAAGTCACGGGTGTCTTTAAAAATACGAGAATATCTTCATTTCTGGTGTTTCCTTAGCTTGCAAAATTTATCATCCTCTTACCAAATGGTAGGCATTTGTAAAATTAGAGATGGTCTTGTCTGACTTTCCATCATGAACGTGGTACTTGTGTAGATTTAAACTTAAGTGACGTTTGGGCTTTCTCGAATACCTATTTCTCCAGAGATTACGCGACTGCTTTGTAAAATACGCAACCACAGCAGGAGCATATTAAGCCCAAATGAGTGTCATTATTTGTGTGCGTGGCATTGTGTGCATTCTGGTTTTTCATGTAGTTGTCCAGTTTGTGTTCCCAGGCAGGATTTATGGTGCTTTCGGATAGACAGTGATACACTGTCTGAAAAATACAATTGCATACTCAAGTAAGATTGGGGAATGCTGGTTGCACATCACATTTTTAATGGCTTTTTTATTTTCTTGGTTGAACTACTTCCCATTTAGAGAAAGTCACAAAAGTAGAAAATAGTCTCAGGAGCTCATTTGCACACACCCTTCCATGTAAATGCCCTGTGATGTCCACATCCTACATAATCACGGTGTAGTTATCAAAATGAGGAATCTGTATTGATTCGGTGATTGGCCATATTAGAATTTTAGGAGCTTTCCCCTGAAGTTCCCTTTCCTATTCCAGGATTCTCCCATGATCTTTCCTCTGTGAGCCTACCTTCTTGAGTCTCTCTGTGTGTCGAGCAACTAAACAGCGTTCTCTCGTATTTTGAGAAATCTGGGCGCCCGCTGCTTGGGGAGCTTCTAATAGCTCATCATTACTTATCAAATTAAACTCAAATACAACTTTTATTTAAGGGCCTCCTTGCTTTAGTCTTAATTTACTTTTCTGTCCTTATCTCCCATGGTGCTCTTATATATATCTAGCATGTTCTTCAAATAACAAGATCCTAAATATACTTCGTGGTTCCGCCTCCTACATCTTATTTTAATGTTGTTCTCTCTGCCTTGAATTCACTTCTTCTGCCTTCTCAGTGGGTTTTTACTAAATAAGATATTTAGTAAAATATTCACCATGGTCCCCTCATGAATATTTTAAGCTCTCCAGTGTAATGTGACTTTTCCTTTCTATGAATTCACATAGAATTTTATTATATTCTGCCAGAGCCTGTCCTTTTATGTATTTGTTTTACTCAACCTAGTTGGCTGTAATTTCATTCAAGGTAGAGAACACTCCTTAGTCATTCTTACACCTTCTAGAATGTTTCTCACAGCCTGGATGCTCACTAAACATGACTTCAATAAGGGACATAAAAGATGTATGAAGTGATTCCTTGGGGCCCCTGGTTCAAAGCATTTTCTGATCGGCCTGCCTTCATCCGCTCTCCCTCATTGAAGTCCCCCGAAACGATGACTAAAGAAATAAAACATCATGTGCTTCCAACAATGAAAAAGAAGTGGAAGGGGTGAGAGGTTACAAGGAATTTGGAAGATGGAAAGTGGATAAAGGATTGTTCTCTGATGAAGCCCCAGTCCCAGGATGTTTAGATGAAGTAGAATCTTGGGGTCATACGGCAGTTCAATATTGAAATTTTTGAGGTATCTCCATACTTCCTTCCACAGTGGATGCACTAACCTGCATTCCACCAACCCAGGGGTTCCCCTTTCTCCACATCTTGCCAGGGCTTGTTTTGTGTTGATTTATTGATGACAGCCCTTCTGACGGGTGTGAGGTGATATTAGGTAGTGTGACCCCTCAACCAAGATGGTGGCAGAGTAGCTGGAAGCTATGTTAACCTCCTCCCAGTGCCAAACGGAATGCCAACTCCAGAAAATCTTCTTAAAACTTGCAGAAAGGGATGAGAATCTCAGTATTCTTAACTTCTGAGGAAGGGATTCATTTAACTAGTTTAATTGTAAAGAGATTTACCAAGGCATATGGATAACTCACAAGACAAAAAAGCCTCTATCTAGGCTAATCTGCCATGGACATTTCTGCCATCATACCGCCCACCTAACCCTATCATGGACTTGACCTCTAAACACCCTAGAACCATTGTATCTCTTCAGCCACCCACTGCAACAAGAACGACTGTCTTTGCCTTCCTGTTTCTCCTTAAGGGCATTTCTGTGTGGTTGATGGGACCCAGGTCCCATGTCTTCCCCAAAGCTAAAAGCAAAAATCCCTACAAATTGTGGTAAAGATACAAAAAGTCCAGACTTGTTGGCTCTCAACAGGAGACTGGACTAGATTAAAAGCAACGTCAGCATTGGGGTGTGGCAAAGGAGGTATCTGTTTTCTCTCCCAACTGGAAAAAAAAGAAGGCAATCGTAAACTCCAAGAAAATAAAAAAGAAACTCTAATAAAGCAAATTAAAATATGACATAATACTGAACTAAGGCGGTCAGGAAGTAAAGAGCAAATCTTTAAATTTTCTCTACAATGTTTTTGTTGCTCGGGTACCTACAGGAAGGGTATGTAGTTAGAGTATCCACACAACTCTTAAGTCAGCCATGTTGCAGTAACCACAGTAATGCAATCACTGCACACAAGTTTTCCACTTTTTTCTTGGCTTTACCGAGAGGTGATGTAACTTTCATGTGTAAACCTGTTCTCTATTTTTAATCTGAAGTCATTGACTTCCTTACTGCCAGTGAACAAAATACAAGTCTTTACCATTTCAACAATGTAAAAATAACCTTACAGCCAACAACACTCTGGAGTAAAAGCAGGGAGGAGAGGTGGGAGGGAGGAGTACTGCCAATCTCCTCATCTTACACAGGAAAACTCAAGAGTTTATGTCTGTAGCAAAGGGAACAGAGTGTTGAGTGTTATTTGAAGTTAAAGAGTAACTAGCTAGTCAGTAGATGTGAACTTGCAACCTAAGAATGCTGCTAGCAGAGAGGTTTCATTTGGCCACCAGCCTGGAGCCAGTCTGTTTTCTTCTTTTGAAGTGTTTTCTTTGAATCTGCCTTTCAGTGGACATGCAACACCCGACTCCCCACCAGCCTGCACATGTCCCTCCGTCTCATCCGGCCTGACTCACCTACTTCCCTTGCCCAACCTGCCCTGGGGACCCTGGAGCTGGGCTCCCAAAGAGGAATTCCAAAGAAACATTTGTAACAGCGATCGTGCGCACAGCTCTGTGTCGGGAATCTCTCATAACTCAGAGAAGGCCGTTAATAGAGAACGCCTAAAATAGTAGAGTAATAACGTCAGATAACATATTATTAAGAGATACTGTAGAACTCTTTGAATTCAGCTCAGGATTTGGAAGCATTTGGGGAGGTGTCGAAATTTAAGCGATGAAGGAGGTAACACGCTGGAAACAGCGGTTAAGTGGGATGAAAATATTGTTGAAATTTGACCATTCGTTCTTTCATTCCCTAAATAAGGATCTCACAGATCCACACCATGGGGGGCACTGTGCTGAGAGTTTAGGACATGCAGTGCGAACACATGATCTCAAAAGAGGAACACTCAACACAGGTCAGGACACAAGGTAAACATGGCTCATACATGCATTCAGAACATATTGGGGATTCGCCACCCTAGATTCCTTTGATTAGGAAAGTATCTTTCAGCGATGGTCAGATTGGTTTGCAGACCTGGAGAATCAATCAAAGGACAACATGAAGGGACTGGAACGAGACTGACTAGTCACACACAATTTCCAAAGGCAAAAAAAAAAAAAATCTTCAACTAGTAAGATGTAAACAACGAGGAGAGTTTTGGAAACTTCTATATTTCTAACTACGAACTTTTTGAGATGTAACTTTCCTGGAGACTTCACGATGATGTTTGGAGGTAAAGAGACAGCACGAAGCAGCTGAGAGCAGAGAGATGCCACGGGCGGGCCACTCAGAGGGCGAGGGGACAGGGGACTTCAGCTTAAAATTGCTGCTGATGCCGACAGTGGAACAGTGGAAAGCACAGGAATGTGGCTTGTTTAATGGTCATGTTCAAGAGCAGAGAAGGCAGTCTCACTATGAGGAGCGGATTTATGTTTTCACCTGACAGTTCAAAAAATAGACAATGAGATCTTTCCAGATTTTTATTTGTTATTATTTTTTTACGGGTAAAAAGTAGCAGCTTCTTGCATTAGGGAGCCCTTCAGAAAGCCGCACTGGCATTTCCGAAGAACAAGCCAACTGTCAGGGTCGTGAATGTGGGCCTCCTCCGTGTGCAAACAGCCTGGCAGGTGTGACGCTCGAGCCCCACTTCAGTTCTTGCTGAAGTGTGTCCCTTTCAAAAGTGCGATCCTTGTTTGTGTTCACCACTAACAATGCCCGGAATCCAGGGAACACGTGTCTATTTCCACTCCCACAGCACTTTTCTTACCCTGAGGATGGCGAACAGCTTCCTGGCTCCATCTAGCGGTAGAAAGTTGATTCTCATCCTCTGTATTTTAATTTTAGGACTGAGATTTCTAGTTTGATCTCTGAAGACATAAGAAGTTCCGGGAGGCTCTGCCACGGAAGAGTAGGAATATGTATGTGCCTGAGCCATGCTATCTGGTGTTTTATTCTAGAGTTCACGAATGCTTTTCGTTCTAGATGATTATGCCTGTGTATCAATTCTGTCTGCAGACGAGTAAGAATACATGTTCCTCTAAAAATGCATGTCAGCTGTTTCCTTTGCAGCTTTACCTACTTTAGAAGCTTCCGTAACACTAATATGCTCTCTCCGGCCCCTAACTTTCAACTCTGTTTCCAAAGACACAGGCTACCATTTGTCAAAATCCTGTCTTTGACCAGTGGGAACTGCAGCTTCCCCACACTGATAGTAAAGGCAAGATTGCATCAGCATTGAAATATTTTACTTTTTAAAAGATTTTATTTATTTATTAATTTTTAGAGAGAAGGGAAGGGAAGGAGGCAGAGAGGGAGAGAAACATCAATGTGTGGTTGCCTCTCATGCATTCCCCTACTGGGGACCTGGCCTAACAACCCAGGCACATGCCCTGACTGGGAATTGAACCGGCAACCCTTTGGTTCACAGCCCGCACTCAATCCACTGAGCTGCACCAGGCAGGGCATATTTTACTTTTTAAATAAAGTAAAAGTTTGAGACCATTGGGAGCTAGCGCAGTTCATGCATGTTTACAGAGAAGTACCTGAGAGAAAGGAACAGTGCCTGGAACCAAGTGGCACTGGACTAGTGTCTACTAGAGTAAGTAATGAAGTAACGTGTATCCATTCCGTTACATCTAACCCTAAAGGTCACTCTTTTTAGACCCCTTTTTAGACTGGACACACTTCTTTTAGACTCTTTAAATCTACTTTTAACCAGTAAAATGAGATAATACATTTTTAAATCTCCTTTAAAATGGGGTATCAGTAAGGAAATTTTATCTAACTCTTCAAGTATAACTCTAAATGACATCCTTTTTCTAAGGCAAATATTTCTACCCAGTTGCATGCAGAGTCTTTCACTGCATAGAGAAGAATGGATTTTACATCAAGGTTCTTGTCGCAGGTTCTCTTTAGTCCTACTGATGTGGAAACAGTTTAGTTTGATGATAAAAAGAGGTGTGTAAAACCAACTAATTTGACAATCTGTGTCAATTTTGGTGACTCTGAAATGATCGTTTATTGAATGCTTAACTACGTTATTCGGGACTGAAGAGAACAGAACAGACTTGCCCAACTACATCTGATCATTACCATGCAGAGGGGTTTAAATCAACAAACAGAATGTTGTGAGACAGGCGAGCTCCCACTAACCACTGCTTTCACAGCCTTGACCGTGGTTCTTCAGAATGCCATGGTTTTATGCTCTTTTTAAATGTAAACCCTACACTGGACACACCCCTGATATAGGAAAGAGTGTGTAATATAATAAGACTTCAACTTGTTGCGTCTGCAACAGAAAATTCCAGTTAAATCCTTCTTTTGTCCCTCTGGGGGAAAAGCAAAACTACATGGATTCTTTTACTGCATTCAGAGGCCTGTATTAAAATGCATTTCTGCAAAGAGCAGACCCAGGAACACAGTCATTAGTGAAAGGTCCCGCCCCGCTTGGCTGATTCCGAGGCACAGGAAACTGCCTGCGAATTAATTTGCTCTCTGGCCATAAACACCCATTCGCCCGGAAGGGGTAATAATGGATTCGTGAGGAATGTGCAACTTCCCTTTGAAAGAAAAAGGAAATATGGTTTTCAAAACTGATTTATACCCTATTCAAAAACCGATGGGAACAAATGATATTTCTACCTGGGGAACCATAAACAAACTAGAACAAACATACTTTTATTTTTTTGTTATCCAATACTTAAGTATATTGAGGAGGGACTTTTCCTGCTGTCCGAGGATGAATGACTTGAAGTCAAACTGAGGAGAAAGAAGAGTCATGTACCCGCTTTTCCTAATCCCCTCTCCTTTCTGTAGGAAGAGAAGATGGGGCCCAGGGAGAGAGCTGCATGGAGCTCTGCCCCTGCCCCAGCCTCTCACGTCTGCGGGAAGTGGGAAGGGGCAGCCATTTCCTGGTAGGCATCTTGCTTGTGTAGTTTTCGGTGATGCTTGGACATGAAGGAAGAAGAAATTGGAAAGAGAGAGCAGGACCAGAGAGCAGCCTTTCATGCCCACGCATGCATTTCCTGCTCCACAACTGAGGGCTTAAAAAGATTGGAGCTATTTTTCTGGTACCCTATCTAAGGGTGTTGGCCCCAAGAAAGGAAACCCAAGAAGGTGGAGGCTTCTCGGGAAACAAGGCAGGGAGGGCGAAAGAGATTTTCTGGTAGAATACAGAGAGGGCCGTCCCTCTCTTCCCACGAGGAGTTTTTTTCCCACACCTCTACCAGACAGCTCCCTGGAGGCCGTGCAGGACCAGATAGAATTATTTGAGAACAGAAGCCTCCCGGGGACAGTAAGGCTGAGCTGTTACAGGGGAGTTTTGGACTGGATGGCTTTGTCATAGCTGAACGTGGTTCGAACGAGATGAGATCTGCCCAGGACATTTTCAAGGGACACAGGTGGGAGATCTGTCAGAGCGTGGCAGACAGCGGCAAGGTCTTGGGGACAGTGACAGTGGAGCGTGTGATTTCTTTCCTTTAGTAGATAGGTTTCTTCCTTTCTCCTAAACAAATTCTCTCTCACTTTCTCTTGCACTTTCTCTTTTCTTATTTCAAATAGTGTCCTAAGACATCTGTCGAGGGTTTAAGATGTAGAGAACAGAGGCATTAAGCTTCCTTTCCTGCGAGGCTCCCCGTCAAAGTCTCTCCAAGGTTCTTGTGACTATGGGATTGGGCCCATGAACTCTAGGGCATGACCCTCCATTCGGGGGCAATAAAGATTTCAATGAGATTTTTTCATGTATCAAGCGTAGGCTGTTATTCTGTACTTCATTTATTTCTCCATGGAATATTTTATTTCCATAGTCCTATTTTTATTTTGTTTCATTTCCTACTAGTATCTTCACAAAACAGATGGGGCTGGCGATTGTTTGGAAAATAAAGGGGGACAGGGTCTTGCCCTGGGACGATTCATTACCATTCTGTAATCGGTCAGGAACGCAGAGCACTTCATGAGGGTGTGACACGGGGCGGGGTGCAGCGTAGATTATTGCACGCTGGCTCACACTGTGAGTTAACAGGAAGGAAGTGCACAAGCCAATTATTTCCCCTACATGTTCAGTTCATTTCATTGGTGCAAACCAATCTTCAAATTTCATTAAGAGGCTTTTCATAATTTTTACTAAGGTCTCTATTCTGTGCTTTGTTTCTGGTATCTTTTGTGTTTTTATGGCTGCTGAGGTTAAATTCCTTTCATGTTCATTAATGCTTATGGAACTCAGTGATTCCACCCCCGCCCCATTTTAATGGCAAATTCATCCTAGTGCAAGTAATTGACTGGACCTAAAAAAATGATTCTGGTGAAGGAAAAAGATATTATGTAATTAGAAGAGCAGAACATTTAGTAATTGAGCATGAAGAACATTGTTGGATTGTTCTGTGGTCATTAAACAAAACATTTACTAAGCACTCACTGGTGTCAGAACAAATGTCGGGTCTCAGGGATGGCAGTAAACGAGACGCAACTCCTTTCTTCATGGAGTGCGTTCCCTACGAAGGGATAATTAGTACCATTTGGTGTTGGCGTGTTACGGAGCGAACTCTAACGTTGCAAAGCTGAGGAAGTCGTGAGTAACCCGTGGGTCAAAGAATAGATCAGGCCTAAGAGACAGAAGGAGCAGCATTGGGGAAAGGCCTTGATGTTCGAGTTGCTCATTCAGGGAAATTACAGGCAGCTCCTGGCTGCAGCCCACAAGAAATGGAAGGGGAAGGACCCAATGACATTTGAGAGACCGGTGTAGCGCAGTCTGCAGCTTTGCAATGCCAGTGATGTTCCCTTCCAAGTTACCCCACTGCGTTCCCATTCCGGCACCTGGATTAGATTTACGATTCTCTCAAATGGTTTTTGTACCCTTGTGAGACAGTGATGTGAGCCCATGCTGCCTTTTGGAACTCAGAACAAACCCAGGTAGATTAGGAGCGTCTTCTCTGAAATTCCCACCTCTTTAAATGGATCCTATCTTTGCCAAGTAGGCTCACGTCAAGCAGCAACGTGGTACATGACAAAGAATTTTATTTCTGTTTGCCAAAGAGAACATTGTCCCCACTGGTAGCAATCATTCTTAGGCAGCGGTCACTAGGAACAGCCAGAAGCACTCTGTCATCGAGTGTTTTATTTTCCTGTTCCCAAAAAGATGTGGTAACATCATAGAAGGCTAAAGGTTTTAAGAGCATTACTGTGCAGCAGATTGACTAGGCATGTTGAAAGTGGCTGTAAAACACAGCGATGAGGGAGACCTGAGAGCAGAGTCACAGTGGAAGCTAACGTTTACAGAGTGGTTACTGTGATGTGACATCTGCTCGGTGATTTATTTCCACTACCTCATTTTATCCAACCCAATGAGGCTGAAAGTGTTTTCCATAGAAGCGGGAACGAATCACTGAGAAGTTAAATAACTCACAAGATTGCTGTTAGAATTCAGATCAGGCAATCAGACCCCAGAGCTTCTTAAGAATCCCAAACAGGAAATGAAGAGAAATGAAATACACCTTGAAAATATAGGGTTTTGCAAAACTTATTGACACTTTGATAACGTCAATAACTGTCTTATCTCCCTAATAATCCTCTAGAGAAAACTTAGAGTTTAAAATGGCTTTTGAAACCCTGCTGATGGTTGATATGACTTGTTATCTGCATATATCCACTCAGAATCTAGAGATTATGAAGCATTTGGGTTTTTATATATTTATCATTTTTCTTCCTGAATGTGCATTTCTTGTGCTTACCAGAGTTCACAAGCTTTATTTGGCAAAAGTAATTGGAATTGTACAAAATGGGAGAAAGTACTATTGAATATTTATAACAAACTTTTCATAGGTTGAATATTTTATATATTTTCAAGGCCACTGAGCAGACATGTCCAGAATAAAAGAAACTGCACTTCCTGTTTAAATTTATTTTCTTAATACTTTTGGGATCACCTTCGGAGACCCTTACTTGTACCACAAAGGGATATTTTTTTCTTAACAGCCATACAATTGGAAGAAAGCCACTAGTAGGGTATAGAGATAGAAATTAAGAATATGTTTTCTATGAGTCAAATGGCTGAGTTGACATGTACTCATTAATAATTTTAAAAACAAAGCAAAATCAGCTACAGCCGCCGAGCAGTTTCCATGAATGAGACCCAGCGGGCCATGCTGTTGATTCTATAAAACCAGCACTGTGTTTGGCCGCACGTGCCTGGACAGACTTACACAGACACCAGACGTCAATTCATGATCAGAAGAGATGCTTTCATTTACGGGGCTGTGGAAAACTCCTACTTTCTAGGAAGCTTCTCCAGGGTGTGGGTTTGCACACATCCGTGGTACCTGCATTTATAAGGGACGTCCTCACCTGGGCCACCACACAGACACTTCCAGCTGGGACGCCCAGTTTCCCATGGCAGCAGCCGTGTTGGAGCCACATTCACTGTTTTTCTCCATGTCTATGTTGTCTATGTTGTCTCTGTGTGTGTGTGTGTGTGTGTGTGTGTGTGTGCATGCCTGTGCTGCAGGGAAGGCCAGCAGTCCCCGGAGCAGTGGCAGAAGACGTATGGCAGATGCTCTGGCAACGAAGTGTATCACATCACCCTGGAGGACAGTGCGTTTTTTGCGGAATATGAAGGAAAGAGTTTTACGTACGCCTCTTTCCACGCACACAAAAAGTACGTGTCTGCCTCCAGAGTGGCGTTAACGTATGGCTCCACTGGACCTTTTAAATGTGGTTTTCTAAAACACAACTTGTGTCAGTGCTCGTGAGTGGCAAATATGCTGAGGTTTCACGTCATTACTGAGACATTTGAACTTGGGCCTTCTGGGTGGTCCCTGCAAGTTCAGACAACCGGGGGTAGAGTATAATTCAGTAGAAACGTTTACTTTAGTAACTTTTAAATTATCTTTAAAACATTTTAATCCACAATATATAAAAGTGAATCTTTTTACAGATCTGAATTTTAAATTGTTGATTAAAAATTTAAACAAAATAATAATAAAAGTTATAAAAACTAGACATTTTGAAAATTTGCTTTGGTAAGGGAAATAGGTTAAAAAATAATTCCTTCTAATTCAAACACAGAACATTATTTTATTTTCTTTTTATAAATTATTTACTTTAGAAATAAAAATATACATTTACCAAAACAATATATTATCAGTATTATAAGTATATTAACATAACATTTTCAGGGTTTGTAATATATCTGGTGTATTTCACTAATCCAATATCCAATGTACTCCACTCTAAGTTTCAATATGATTTTATTTCTATATATACTTTTGATGTTTAAAAAATATTTTAAAGCTTGACTTATTTGTAATACTATAAGACATGTTGAAATATAAATATTTAGGACATTTTGTTTTTGGATCATAACCTGGAAAAGTAGAAATTTTTAGGTAATGTTTGTTACAGTCAGTGGTTGTTATTTCTCCTAATTAAGCTACACACTTATTCAAGACTATTTGAAATGCCTTTTTCTAATATTTAGAGTAAACCAAATATAGTAGAAACAGAACAAAAATAAATGTAAGGACCCAGGTTCTTTCTCATACGATGTTGGGTAAGTTCCTTCCTCTCCATTAGGCTAATGGCTCTCAAACTTTTTTGACTAAAGAAATACCATTTTACCTTTTTTGACCAAAGTAAGGTGTGAATTTTATGATAAGCTCCAGTACACACACACAAAATTTACAAAAATGTATTGTCCTCACCATATGGTAGGCACTCTGATGCTTTCTATTCTCTTTTATTCTTCAGGTATATAAATATATGTAATAACCAGCTAAATTGATTTCTCAACACACTAAGGACACAGTTTTCCTTTAAGAAATATGTTAAAAAAATAAGAGTCTTACACTTTTAGGGTATTTTCAAGCTTTAAAAGGCTCTGACTTGGGGCTTTCGTCTTCACCTGCTTTTTAATAGTTGAATTATTTTCTGACGTATGCAAACATAAGAAAACAAAACTAAGACCTTTGCTGAATTACAAAGAATCTGCTGAATTCTTAAACTCTTCTATTGTCTTTTTTATATTAAGGTTTGGTGTCTGCTTGATTGGTGTTAGGAGGGAGGATAATAAAAACATTTTACTGAATCCAGGTCCTCGATACATTATGAATGCTACAGATATCTGTTTTTACATTAATATAACCAAAGAGGAGAATTCGGCATTTAAGCACCAAGACCAGCAGAAAAGAAGCAAGGCCTCTCGGTCATTGTACCACGGACCCTCTCGGCTGCCTGTCCACAGCATCATTGCCAGCATGGGTGAGAGCAGATGCATTTGAAAAGACCATTTGTTTCTCCCTAAAAAATTCATAAATATACTTCAATTGCATGAAAAGTTCAAGGTCAAATTCAGAATGCACTTGTTTTTATTACAAACTTGGTGTAACTAAATGTACAGAACACAATTCTGAGCTGTTAAATTGGTAAACAAACAAAAAATTAAGCCACTTCAAAGCCGACAACTGTTTTATATTTCCTGTGAGGATATGAGAACCTGACAGGCCTACATTCCACTTGTGAGTTCTCCCCCCACACATCAAGAGGCTTTTCCAAATATCCCTTGTTTTTCTTAAAACTTCCATTTCTCTTCTCGTTCTTACCATTCAACTTGGCTTCTATGACACAAAGTTAACCTTTAAGAAAATCCAGACAAGTAATCATTTCCTTAAAATTTTCCCACCGAAATACCTACAAACCTACACACGTAGTTTCTGTCACAAGACAAGTAAGTCCTGTTTTTAAACTCATCGTAAGACCTTTCCATAAGCTACGACCCATCTCTCTTTACTCCACGGGGCTTCACTCTTTCATTCCTCCTCATTATCTAACTTCATCCCCCCCCCAAACTCTGGCAAATTCCCCCCTCTCTCTCTGTCTCAGTCTCTCTTCACATTTCTGCACACACACACACACATATGCACACACTCTGGACCCACACCTTTGTACATAACTTTCCCGAGACAGTTGTCTTCAGTCACTGGCTTGAAACCGTACTGTCCCCTCTCGGGACATTAAGCGTGTATGAGAGAGCGTGAACAGATTGATGGGCTGTGGGCCTTGTTTAGGGAAGAAAGTGAAAGACATCCACTGGTTGGAGGAGAGTGAAGAGTAGTGGACTGATTGATTATATTCCATCTGGAAAGACAGGAGGCAAAGGTGCCAGAGAAAGAGGCCAGACACAGAGACGGGCGGCCATTGAGGAGTATTTACAAAACCTAGGCCATGACCTTGGGTGGGAAGGGCCGCAGCTGTTTCGACTTGCTGTTCTCACCTCCTCCAGGTTTTCCCCTTGGCTCCTGTGCTCATCATTGTCTATAGATTGGAAATCAGTGTTCATGGCTTCAGAGTCCCCTTGCTGACCAGAGGGACAAGTTCCTTTCTCCTCCTGTCCCCAACCCCTGTTCTTTATCACAGCATTCTGGGTACTTTCTGTGTGGTATTTGTCCTCACCTAAAATGACTTTTCTTATTTATTTGCCTACTTGATTATTTTAAAGATAAAGCCATATATGGAGAAACCTTATCTGTCTTCTTCCCAGCAAATCTCAAGTTCCTAGAATTGTGCTTGTCACATAGTAGGTACTCAATAAATATTTGTTTTATAAATAAAATACGAATGGTTCTAATATAAAAAGTGGTTATAGATAAGTAAGAGAAAGATAAGTCACCAATATGGAGAGGAGGATAATACAATGAGACATCCAAAGAACTGAATACCCAATAATTTTTGTTAATTTTATATAAATGTGTATTGAAACAAGGAATTTTATTTTTACTTTAAATTCCTAAGCATTTCAGCATCTCACAGATCTTACGTTTTGTGCTGTAGAGGTAGACTCAGCAAACACACTTTTACACAAATGCAGTACGAGTCCAAGTGCGCAAAAGTGCCCACAGGAGAAAGATGTAAGTGACCTTTGAGATGAAAGGGGAAATGAGCTTTCCTTGTTGTGCTGGTCGCCCTTTATTTCACTTCGACCATTAAATGATGGGCTCGTCACAACAGCGGGAGGTGCCCTGATGGCTTGTCCTGTCTCGTTGTGTTAGGTACTGTGGCCATAGACTTGCAAGACACGAGCTGTCGCTCGGCCAGTGGCCCTACCCTGGCCCTTCCTGCAGAAGGGCTCAAGGAGCTCAGAAGACCCAGCATTGCGCCTGTTCTGGAGGTGGCAGACACGTCATCCATCCAAACCTGTGACCTTCTCAGCGACCAATCAGAAGACGAAACAGCACCAGATGAAAAAATGTCCTCAAACTTAGAGTACGTTTGGATGCTCTCGGATTTCCTGGGATTTGGGCTGGCCTTGGGAACTACTGTCACCCCAGAATCAACCCCAGGACCCATCCTCTCCATGTCTACCAGAACAGCCTTCCGAGCAGGCAGAGGCTGTCCGGACTATGAAGTATTCTAAGCCCTCAGATTCCGATTTCCACATACAGCATGGGGCAAAAGTAGGCTTACAGTGTTGAGTACTTATAGATAAAGAACAGTGTTGAAACACAGTTTATTCTTGTACTATTATTTATTAATGACTGTATTATATTTCATACAAACAACTGTAAACCCACTTTTGCCCCACCCTGTGTATTTCCAGGCAGTTTCTCTAATATATCCTTTATCCTTAAAGAAAAAAAGTACATACATCAGTATTTGCATGATAGAAGCTGCATTTTTGTAATTGTTTGTTGGAGTTAAATTATATTGTCCCTTTTACCTTTAATTTACTTTCTTCCATGTCCATGTTGAAGTTCAATCAGTTATTCAGTGACAGAGCTTCCCCCATCACACATCCCTCCTTCTCTCCGTGTGCAGCAGTTTTCCATGTAATTTGTAGCGATAACATTTTGAATAGATGAATAAATGCCCTTGTTCTCTTTACTTAGCTTGCACAGTAAATAGTAGCAATGCACACACTGTTAACCATGGTTAGCTTTCAGTAGAGCTTGTTTACTTGTCGTATTTCCACGTTATATTTCTCTTTCGTGAGCAAAGCGCTGCAGTCAGCAGCCTTGACGGGGGAGTCGGAGACCCTTGGTCTTCGATATCAGTTCCCCGCTATGGGGCTTTGTGTGAGTGAATTCGATCAAACAGTCTGACCCTCCTTGGTGTCCTTCCCTGCAAACTGAGCATGCTCGTGTGTGTTGCCGCCTAGTGTTCATGTGAAGACTGAGATCATACGGAAAATGTGCTTGCGATGATGTTCTCTGTGCGGAGTAAGCGCTCAGTGAGTGTTGACTATTGGGGGCGGTGTGAGTGGCGGTGATGACAACCCTCTTCAGACGCTTCTCCCAGTATTTTTCATAAAGCAGGCAATCGGTTAACGTTGGGTTAAACCAGAATTAACTAAAATATCATTGAAACTTGGAACACTCCTTCTTTAAATTCTTCCCACTTCTTACAACTGTGTTACAGGGAACTTGGATGTAGCCACAGAACACAGTCCACTCTCAGAAATAAAAGTGCTCCAATATACTTATGAGATGTTTGCCAGAAACAAGGAGAGGCTTGGCCCCCGGGGTACTGCTAGCGATGATGTGGTGGGGTGTTATGGAAATTCTTTCTTTATGCAAACTTCTAAAAGGTTTGAGAGGTAGAGATGTTTTAGTTCTAGAAAATAAAAAAGAAGTGATAGTGAGAATTCTCAACTTTTAAACTTGCAAAATGTGCTCCATTGTGTCTCCTAGCTAAATGATGTCAGGAAAATAGTTTCAACTAGATTTGAATTTTTTGGATTAGAAGGTAAATTTTTTGTCAAGAAAACAAGGAGAGCTTGTTCATAGTGAATACAAGAATTTTGCTTCCAGGAAATTTCCTTTTATTACTTAATTTTCATCCCTGCTCGTACTTTTTGACAGTCTCAATCTGAAAATCAGCACAGCCAAATGTGCTGGTGGCTCTTTTTCTAAGACATCAAACTGAATATCGTTGGCAGCGTTTTAAGCATGACTCTAGCAAAACCTCTTTTGGGTGGGTGTTTCACTCAGTAATTAATTCAATATTTACTCCTCGTTAGTAATGCATCCATAACTAATGAATATTGATAGAGTGAATCATGTAATGGATTTTGCATTAAATATGTTCTGTAAAAATTAACATTACTATTTTTAAATCTATCTAAAACTTTTAAACTGAGGATTGGCAAACTTCTTTTGTAAAGAACAGTAAATATTTTGGACTTTTAGTACCACGTGGTCTTTGCTGCAACTACTCACATCTGTTTAGAAGCATGACTGCACCTGGGGAAAATACAATAAATGAAGAGCTTGGCTGTGTTCTAAAATGACTTGTAGATGCTGGCATTTGAATTTCATATATCATATGACATGAAATAATATTCTCCTTTTGATATTTTCCAACCATTTAAACATAACAACCACTTTTAATTCATAAACCCAGGCGATGGGCCCTGGTCTGCCTCCCCCTTTCTAAATCGATTTCCTTATCAAAATGTAGCCATGACATAAAGCCACTGTATTGAGCTTTACCGAAATAGAGGGCCAGAGCTGTAACTCGATCGTCCAACTCTGCACGCGCTGTTCAGGGTGATGCAGAATTTCATGTTGCTTTGCAGATACGCTAAAGGCTACCCACCCTACTCTCCCTACATAGGAAGCTCACCCACATTTTGCCATCTCCTTCATGAAAAAGTGCCATTTTGCTGCTTGAGACTAGACAAGGTAAGCATTTTGCTACTGTTATTTTCTACAAATTTAAATTATGCTATTTTGGCCCTGGCTGGTATGGCTCAGTGGATTAAGTGCTGGCCTGCAAACCAAAGGGTTGCTGGTTCAATTCCCAGTCAGGGCACATGCTTGGGTTGTGGGCCAGGTCCCCAGTAGGGGGTGCTCGAGAGGCAACTGCACACTGATGTTTCTCTCCCTCTCTTTCTCCCTTCCTTTCCCCTCTCTAAAAATACAATAAATATATTTTTTAAAATTACACTATTCTATAATTACATATCTTCAAATCAATTTTACAGTCTATTACAGATGAAATAATTTTGTACAGAGTAAACTAGGCTCAAACGTATTATATTTGAAAATGTAAGTGTAATACATAACACGGTGCATTTTACTTTCTTAACTGCACTAGGATTATCCAACTGCTTTTTCTCTCTATGAAATTACCCAACGAGTCACAGAGGTACCCAGCTCTCAAACCTGTGAACTCTCACTTCCAACCACCACAAAATCCCTTCGGTATTCTGTGCTGGAAATGTTCAGAGTTCTTTAATTATACTATCACTTTACTTATGGAAATGAAAGTCACAGGTAAATAAATCACTGTCTCCCAGCTTTACCGAAGTATGATCGACAAGTAGAAGTTGTATATATTTGCAGTGTGTAACATGATGTTTTCACACACACAAACATCACGATCACTTTTAAATAGACACCCACACATGACCTAGCAACAAGTTTACTTTACAGTAGAACATGTGCACCCACAGGTTGCTGACTCTTCCCCCACAATAGGCTACATATTTGCAACTGATTTGTCTGATCGCGTACATCATTGCCTAAAACACGCTGGTGAAGTGGACATAGGAAAATGTAACTATTTTCAAATCTCTTAGGAAGTAAAGAATTTACTAGGTTAGATTAATTTTACATATCCATATATCCTAATTTTTTTTCACCAAATTTTAGTGGGATATGAACATGCTATTTCTTTGTATCATTTTTCTTCTTTAGAGTTGTCAGCATAACTACTATGAAGATGCAAAAGCCTATGGATTCAAAAATAAACTAATTATAGTTGCAGCTGAAACGGCTGGAAACGGACTGTATAATTTTATTGTTCCTCTCAGGGCTTATTACAGACCAAAGAAAGAGCTCAACCCCATCGTATTACTACTGGATAACCCGTAAGTGCATTTATAAGTAAATAACGCAGACAAGATGAAGAGTGTTTAATATTATATCAAAAACAATTTGTTTGCATTTGCTTATAATATTTTCAATCAGACACATTATGGCACGTGATTCATCGGGCAATGTATCCTGGGCTGTGGTGTGCGTTAATCACTGAATTTGGCTGTATTTCACAAATACGACTTAAAACGTTCCAGGAATACCCTGAGCTTTTTGATTAGAACTGTTTTGCAAGTGGTCATCACTCCCTACCAGTGGGACACATGCCACCAGAATAATCACAGTTATTTTCCTCAAATTAATCCACTAGACTGGAAGAGCTCTGCCCAAACTGGATGCTTCGCTGTCTTTCTAAAGAACTGTTAATGATCGGAGAAGCATATTAATGATCCGTTTTCTGTTGTGCCGTGAGTTATGATGATTTGTCCACTATTAAAAGGATACCTTTGATAACAGAACATGAATAAGGAATGCTTTACCCTGCTCATTAACTTTGAAAATGTTGGGTTGATACACTCTTGTGAAATTAGACTATGTAAGCATTTCGAAATCCTTATGCAAATATAAATATAGGTTACTGAATGCTATTATCAAACTTACTGCATCCTAAAATTATAATATTCCTCTTTGTGACTGACAATTAGCAGCAGATGGTTGCTAGATCAATACCATATTTTAGGATCCTCCAACTCTCTTCCGAAATTCCAAAGTGATGCAAATTTCAGGACACACTGAATGAGGCCAGAATCTGTTGTCCTGTCTCTGCCTTTAAAATTCATCACATGAAATTTCTCAAAACAGAGATAGCTCCCCAATATATGACAACTTCATGGTTTGGTCTGTTCTGAACATACCAATATCAAGATATTTATTGATGCATTTCTTAGCATCATTATTACAATGATGCTCAATTCTAAAAATTGAGCACACTTCTAGAGATTTCAGTTGAAGTATTTTCATGTATGATGACTCAATGGCTTTTTGATACTATGTTGGCATCCCAGCACAGGTGAGGTCAATTTAGGGCAGGTGTGGTGAAACAGAAACTTGGACCTAATTTCACGAGAAATAGAAGCTTATTCGTTTCATATGAATCTTAGGAGCACAAGAGGTGGGTTGCGAGGTGGCCGCAGTGATAGAGTGGCTGCAAAGCCCGCCAAGGCCCTTGACTGGATGCTAATTCTGGGATTTCTCCGGTGGAGAGCGCTAAGGGACTGGCTGAACTGTCACAAGAGATGCCCACTTAACCATGTCAATTCAAATGTGTCATTTTAGCTCTTTTTTGCTTAAGTTGTGTTGCTCCCTTAGCAACAGAATTGAAGACAGGGGCATTTGCAAGCTGACTGCCATGGAGCACCCCCTCCTGGTGTGGCTTGGACCAAAGTGGGCAACTCAGGCCCCAGAATACAGAAGGAGGACAGGAAGAGACTGGGGGAGAGAGAAGCGTTACTGTGCTCATAGCCTCCCTGCGGTAAAGGATAAACGCGGTCCTTTCCGCACTGATGTGTGTATCTGCTGTCTGTGTTCCTGGGCCCAGTTTCAATGTATGTTGGGGGTGGGTGTTCCCCATGCCTCCAAAAAGCAACGCTGGCTGGAGATACCAGCCAGGGGTCCTGCAATTCAACCCAGTTCTCACACCAGCTACCCAGAGACAGCATCAGCTCTCACGGGATAAGGGCTCAGCCCTATAAGAATGCCCCTTACCCCCTGCTTTAGCAGCCAATTACAAATTGCAAGCCCAGGTCAATTCTAGAATTAGAACCTTCTAGGCCATTCATAGTTTAGTGTTCTTTAACTATATGATATTATCTAACTTACAGGTTTTTGATATATGCAAAAAAATACATGGTCGGCTCTTTTTAGAAGCAAGAATTGTATTTTAACTTTGGGTTATTTTGCATGAAAATTTTCCTTTGCTTCTCTAATGACTTAACATTTTGCAACCCAACTGCCCCCATGATGTTGGTTGTTGGAGGATTTTGCGTGGTTTGGTTTTCTCCAGAGGGTATAACTGTGCATGTTGTAAAATTTATTGGCTTCTGAGTACTTCCCGAAAGTGGTGTCTAATATTTTTATTTGCTGCCCTCTGTTCCCTTAATCATAAATGAGGAAACAGAAATGAAACACCACTAAGTCATGTTCCAGGAAGTTTTATGGAGTCCTTTTTCCAAGAAGGCGATCCAGTTGCTCTGCAGTGGCCAGTATTTTGCAGTGTACCCTACAACAGCGCTAAGAAATATTGAGTAGAATGCTTACTTCTAAAAAGGTTCCCATGTTCTAAGAATTTGTACCCTAATGATTGTCCACAATGTAGGTATTAGTTAGCCTAGGGGGGCTTAGACTTTATTTTAAATTGACGAGTATTGATGAAAATAATATGCAGTACATGGCTTTCTAGGAAATTTAGTTGAAAGACCAATTAATTCAATATAACAACTGATTTAAAATCCTGGTAAGTATGGGTTTGAATATATGAATTACATGTGTAATATTCACACATAACATGTCAAAATATGTGTTCACTCTGTTTTCAAGTAGAAAGTCCTCAAGATCTCTTACAGTAATAAAAATAAAACCAGCCCCACAGGAGAACACCTCGCACTTGACATTGGTTCCTTAGAGCCGGTCTGCATTCTGACTGGTTGGCCATTCGCTTTGTTTGGTCTGGTGTTTTTGCCATAACGATTTCATGATGATTTCTACCCTGACCTTGAAGGTCCTCTGGTCATCTGATCACAGCATTTCGGGAGAAATGGAAAAGAGAGTGAAGAGCTTTGGAACATGTGACCCAAAGCAAAGCAAAGTTGAAGTGCAAGGTCTACGCGTCTGTCCCTAATTTGTATAGCATCTGGGTCACACTAGTCCCTTATTGAACCAGGCTTCTTTTCCCAGAGAGAGTCGAGCAAACGCAGCTCTGCTGATCTCAGAAGTCACGGTGAAGTGTCTGACAAGCCTGCATCCTCATTAAAGGCATCCGCACTCTGGCCTCACACAGACAGGATACTAGGTCTAAGCCGAACCTCTTGATAGGCTTGCTGTCGTTATCATTTTCTCTCTACACCCAATTTTCTCATTTGTGAAATGAGTACGACATTTAGCTTAACACTAGTGCAAAATCAGACTCATAAAAACCAGTCAGGAAGTGACACTTTCCTTCCCTTCCTCCACTCAAGAAATCACCACTGTCGAGATTCTAGCTGATGGGCAGATTGGTGTGCAAACCCAATAAACAGGAAAAGGGAAATTTATTTCAAGTAGTGGAAATATAACTAATGTATTTTTAGGGAAGAAATAACCCATTTAACAGTGAAATTATGAAATGCTAACAAAATAAACTGTCTTACTGCCTTCATTTCTTGAATCTGAAATAAAGAAATTAAGTTTATTATAGTAATTTGTAAAATGAAAAACAATGATCTTCAAATTTTCAAATCCATGCAAATTCATAAACCTTTTTATTCCCTAGTAATAACTAGCTAATTGATATTTGCATATAGTGGCAACTGTTTATAATGAAAGGTTTTTGTGAGGACATGATGCTTTTGACTCGTGAGTAGTCATCTTTTTTTAAAGATGATCAGAGTTCAGACTTTGACTAGTGCTGTGCAGATTTTATTTCTGAAACTAATAGCAATTATTTTCTATTTGTTGAATATTTATTTTTTATTACCAGTTAATTTCAGCATGTTTTGTTCAACAATACATACTGAGAAATTCAATAATTTAAAAGTTGAATTACTGTTATTTTGATTTTTTACAATGCACCTATTCCATGGGCACATATACTATGTTTATTTATTGATCTGTTGATATATTCAGGGGCATAATTCTGTATATCCCTCAAGATGGTTGCTCTCAGTAGGCAGGCTAATTTAGTTCCTTTGGGTCAACTAAGAAAAACGTACTCGTTTCTCATTTTACAAGGCCTCCTCTGCACGAATAATTTTTAAATTCACTGACAAGACTTTATAGTCATAATTAAGAGCATCGATTCAGTGCTTCTGTAGCACGATGCCATAATGTTTCTGATTCACAAAACTGAAAACTTGTTTTTATAGTTCCGAGTTCACAGTATCATTCATAACAAGTACCAATGACACTTTCTAATTAGTGTTAAGAACAAAAAAGCACATACATTAATCTTGTCAACGTATTTAGTTCTGGAAACGCAAACTCAGTGGACATGCTTTCCCTGGAAGTGCTGCCGCTGTTCTGACCTTGTGTTTCGTTTTGTAACCCGCCCGCCGCTCAGGCCAGATATACACTTTCTGGACGCAATCTGTTGGTTCCCCATGGTTTACTACATGGTGGGCTCCATTGACAAGTAGGTGACCAAGTCTGTCACGCTACCCAGTGTGTGTCCTGTGGTCCGCCCTGTGCTGTGCCCCGTGTTGCATGATCGGTGGAATGGGCTGTCCCAGCTCTGCACACGTGATGTAATCTGCATGTAGAGCATGGTGTTCTGTGTTGTCGCCCTCTTGCATTCAAACGTCCTAAGCCGTCACCTGTGGTGGAGTCAAAGCAAGTGTTGCTGCATGTTGATCTTGTCTGTGTTGTCCAGCTGCTAAAGCTGTTTCAGTTTTGTGTCATCTCCAGCAATTACATGACTGCTTTTGATATCTGGTATAGAACAGTCTTCAGTTCAGCATGGTGACGCATTGATACATGATCCGAACTTCAGAGAACCTGCCGCATCATTCAGAAATGCTCATTTTGAGTCAGAGTTGTCAAATGGAGCTTTTCCTTGAGAGTGTGCTTTAGAAACATGTGTCGGAGTTGGTCATTTCTAAACATTTGTTCATTAAAAGGTCAAATGGGTGCGATGGTTTAGTATTAAAATACAGATTCCTTTATATGCATGAACATGCCATTACAGAAATGGAAATACTAAAAGATCATAAAACTAATGTGCTTATAAGTGCTAACTTTTTATTTAAAAAAAAAAAAAGGCCAGCCAGAGCCTTCAAAATAAAATGTTTAACTTTATCAACTGAGAACGTTCCTGCTTACACTTCACCCTGTAGATGTTGAAAAAACAAAGTTCTGTAACTTGGACAGTGTTCTGTCTGTGGGTGCATCACAGACCAGACAGAGTGGCATATATTTAGCCTCCATTCTACATTAAAATTTACATTGTCACTTGTCATAATACTAACCGACTAACCGCAGTGTAGTTAGATATATAAAAATGATTTAAATTTATGAAAGAGAACTCAATCCATATTTAATCAGTAGGAATGTTTCTTTGAAATGACAGTATTCAATTAAAATTCATTAGGGGAACAGGATATTTAAAAGACAAGAAATGAACCTCCCACCCATCTTTGCCCATGTAAACTACAACATGCATTCGCCTTCTGTAAAAGTGTGTGTGGCGAGGAGAGGACCTGAGAGCATCTAATTCCTGTTGAAAGGATTGACCGCAGGTTGGTAACTGTTGAAGCAGGGTGACTGGTAGGCATGTGAGGGTTCATTATTCTCTTTCACTCCTGTTTGAAGTTTTCCTTGAAAACCCCTTTGAATTAGAACACACTCACAAACACTCCCTTACACTCTAACATTCACATCATAGTTCTTCCTGAAAGTCTTAGAGAAGGCGAGAAAGGGAAACATGGCTGATTACATCCTCTGTAACTTTTTTCCATGCCTGTTGATTTTTTCCTCATCCTGCCATCTGGTGGCCAAACTGTGTAAAGCAACCATGCTGAAGATGCTCTGTCAGTCGGTTGTGGGAGAAAGGGTGATAGATACAGTTATAAGAATACATTGGCAAGATACAGTTATAAGAATACACTGGCAGCCTAATAAAAAAGGAAAAGAGAATATAATGCAATGTTAAATGAATTTAAATATAATAACAAAGTTAAAATACGAAGAATAAAAATGTTTCCCAAGGGTTCAGATATGCCATTCCAATTGTTTAAAAAATATTTTCGTTAGACTTAAACTCATATTTAATAATAATTACTAACATCCCTTGCCAAGATTCCATGTAAATTACAACAGCCATTACTCTGGGTGTAGAATCAGCTGACACCTTGAGAAATTAGCTGCCTAGCACAGGTGCTTTCATAGAGGGGTTTTTGTCAGATTTCAGTTTCATTGATTTATTGCTGATGAAACAGTTGTCTTTCCTACCATAACTTCCATCTGTACATCTTCTTCTAGGCAGGCCTACCTCCTACCACCTATCTTTCCCTTCTCCTATATCTATAAGTATAATGGACAGATTTTTATTTTTTATGCTGGAGAAAAGATGTTAATAGCTGAAATATCAAAAAGTGATTTAAAATGATAATAAGGTAGGCTGAAGGCACAGGACCAAGGCAATAAATATCCTGGTCCCTAAGGGACCATATCACATTAATTTTCCACCTATTTCTTTATGTATTTTAATAGATGTAAGCATAATTACAATGAATTTCCTAGATCAATGGAACATCCAAGTAAAGTATTCCTAGGGATTTAACTCAGTCCCCATACTGACTGGATGGCCCTTCTCATTATAGGACATTTATTTGGAATAACATTCTGTTTCCACAGTTTTAGCCATAAAATCTCTGCTACAGAATACTGTTCCTGAGTCAAGTACAGTATCTTTTCTGGACTCCCCCTGGGAACCTTGGGCTCAGAGCCTTGGTAATGCTCTCTCACCTTCTAACAGAGTAAGAAATCCTGTCTCCTGCCTCCTGCCTCCCATGGGAGCAGGCAAAGAAGCCCCTCCAGCTGGCTAATTCAACCAGCACTTGGAAAAGGTCTTCAGGCTACTGACTCCAGTTCAAGATCTCAGAGGGATACCGTTCTTCACAGTTTACACCCCCACCTTAAATCAGAAGCTGTGGAAACCAGTCAGCCCGATTCTCATCTGTCTTCGATCACCTGTATACCTGGAATGATGCCACACTCGTTCAAGTTTACTCTCTTATCTGATTTAGAGCTATTCTGCTAGTTTGTAGGAAGCAGCGGTCATGAGAGAGTGGTGTCCTTGTTTCTGCTCTGAGAGTAACGTTTTCTTTTCATTCAGTAAGAGGCAAACTTCTCAGTGATACAGACTATCACAACCTATAAGAACTCGTATGCTAGGTTAGCGCAATTACTTAACACAACCAAGGAAATCAGGTTATTCACTCCCTGACTCAAAAACTTGAGGCTAAATGAAAGGTAGGCTTGAATAACACTGATATTTATATGTTGCATATGTTCTTGGCAGGGAAGAGCCAATCTGTAATACAGAGCTTTACAGAAAGAAATAATAAAAATTCTAAAACAAACATCATGGTTTTATATATCTTTGTAAGGTTTGACCACCCAAATTAACATAAGCATTCATTTTTACTCTTACCTAAAGCAACTTAGGGATTAAAAAAATGGGTAAATGTTTTGGAATTAGCTTGCTAACTGTAGAAACATAGTTCTAATAAGTTGTTACCACGTTTTATGAAATTAATTAATATGTATTACTAAATGCATATGCATTGACATGGTCGAGATCTAATCAAACATAAAGAGCTCCAGAAAGACAGATGATCTCCCATCAGTAGAGAACGCTGTCTGATAATTCCCACTAATATCCGCCAGGGCCTGTGTCTCTGAAAGTCACCGGTTAGGGCACAGGGGGACCGTGTGTCTGCGCACCGACCCACTCTAGTCCTGCGCTTTGCTGAAAGTGCCTTTTTCTCTGCCGATTTCCCTCCAAGCCTGGACGACCTGCTCAGGTGCGGAGTGACGTTTGCGGCGAACGTGGTGGTGGTCGACAAGGAGAGCACCATGAGCGCCGAGGAGGACTACATGGCCGACGCCAAGACCATCGTCAACGTGCAGACCCTGTTCAGGTACTGAGAGCCCGGCCCACCTGGCTGCCCAGCCCGCCCGGCCCTGCCCTTCCTGGCCCTTCCCTGTCCTTTCTGCCCCCTCAGCAGCGGGGGTAAGAGGGGACACAGGGCACTTACGCTGACATCATCTTCATTCTTTGGATCCTAAAACAAATATTTATTTAGCGCCCACTGGTTGACTGGTACTGCCTGAAGCTAAATTTCTGACACTAGCTCAGTAAGTCTTTGAAAAAATAAATAGAACGAAAAATCTGTTTCCTTGTATAGTTTGGCCAGGACAAAGTCTAAAAAAGCATGTGCGGTAGCCATCATGACTCCTGGTGGACTCTGCCTGTATGTTCTCATGCTGGTTTTACGTGGACCAGTGGCCGAAGGCACACGTTTACATCCTGGGTAACTAGGAGTGAAGGTCACAGGCTGTGAGAGCCAAGCCTGACCTTTCCCGTGCTGTGTTCCTGTCTCTGTTCACGAGACTCACCGGCAGCAGTGCCCGCTGCGGTCACCTCTGGGTGAGAGTGAGTGGTCCTGATCAGAGAAAATTCCGTGCTCCGAGCAAAGTCCAAGTCACCTATAGATCAAGACAGCTATGCCACTGGAAAGAATTCTTCTTAAAATCATTTGAAAATGTAAATACCTAAACTATTGTTTCAGTTTTATGAGTTTGGCAGAAGTCTCAACGAAATAGCCAAGCTCTCTAACGGCGAAAGTCACTAAAACCGGCTGTTGTCAGCTCCCTTTACTCCCCCCTCATGACTTCGTTTTGTAGCGAAACCGATGTTGATGGTGACCGTTTGCTTACAGGTCGAGTTCAGAATTCAGAAGACAGTCTGGATGTCTGTAGGACCTTCTGTACATTACTTTCCTTCTTGGACCTCAGTGTCTTAATCACAGGTCGTTAGACATTTGAAAATATCCATGCCCGGTGGGTGCCTTCCAATCACTCAATAAACGTGAGCTGCGGTAATTATTAGCAGCGTCACTGCCATTGAGGTGCCAGCAGACACTCGCTAACTCTTAATGGCACTTCTTAACCTCGTGGAAATGGCTTCCCTCGTCTGTATAAAATGCAAGTGGAAAGCAGTTAACCCTTCCGCGGTGTTAATGCAAAGACCGGAAATCGGGTACATAAAGATTCCATCCTGGCACCTGGAAACTTGTATAAGACCCTTCTGCAGCTGCAGGAGAAATACACCCTCTAAAGTTACTATAATAAGCAGGTCTATTTAGAATGGAGCTAACACACTGAGCTATATAAAATACAGGGACAGGTAACATAGCACATGCTTAAAATATGACAGATACAAGCAATTCATTTCTTTCCAGAAAATAAAAAAGGAAATTATGGTATAGAAAATTAATTTAGAAGGATAAGATTTATAGCTGGTGAGTAAAGTAAAATTGTACTTTAAAAAATTGTCATGCTAGACAGAAGCTAATTATAGTTTTAACCGGAAAGGATCCTAGGTTGTTCCGATTAAGCATGCCATTTTAATTTTAACGTTCTATGAGTTTTTTCCTATTACAGTAAAGTTGCTATGGATTGGACCTTACTATATGTTACCTGAATGGATTGTTTTGATTCCAAGGTAATAATATGTCCCCATCGCACTGAGAGGTGTGAAGGCTCTAACTGACCATTTAAAACAAACCGACTGGCCAGAGTAACTGAGGGCGGCCGTGCGCGTGGTAACTGACCAGCAAAGGCTGCTGTCCCTAGTTCCTGGCTGTGGGCGACCATGTGTTGAGAGGGTGGATGATGAATGGATGAATAACCCTGGGTCCCTTAACTGTTAACATTACTTGTCTTCAGCAAAACATGTTGGAAGTGTGCAGGTTTTATGCGCACAGGCACATCTGGGCTGAGCAGTTTCAAGCAGAAATTTCAGAAGAACGGTTAGATGCCCGAAGTAGACACTGGTGTCAGGTACTGGTCTCTGTTGGAAACCTGCCGTCTGGGGGCACTGGGTCCAGGAAACCCTGGATCCCCAAGTCCACAATGCTCCAGTCTTTTCTATAGAGTGGCGTAGAATTTGCCCATGACCTTGGCCCATCCTCCTGTATACTTGTAGCTATCTCTAGATTACTTATGTCTCATACAATGTAAATGCGGGGCAGCTATTATACCATGTCGCTTAGACAAGAAGGGCAAGGAAACATAGTATGTCTTCAGTACAGGCGGCTGGTCTCAGAGTTCTCCCAGCAGTGTGTGGAATAAAGTACATGGTCTATTTTGCATCTCTATATTGGTTAGCATAACTAGGCATGTCGAAAATATTTATCAGATTAGTTCATCCAGGCAGAGAACTACTCCTTAGATATCTGACACTTTTGCACAATGATACGTACACCACTGAGTCAGAACATAAGTCAACTGTAGACACGTTTTAAGTAGAGCAAACTAGATTATTTTTCAATTATATGATTGCTTTAGTATGAGCCTAGTACCCAGGGAAAAGCGACTGATTACGCCACTTCATTTCTAAGATGTTCTGGATGCAAAAAGTATGTGGGTCATGCTAAGGCTCAGAAACAGATTTACAGTGTTAGCATTTTAAAAATTCATAAATAAGTCTAATAGACAACTCAAATTTTAAATATAAAATGGTCTATTTGAATACAAGCAATACACTAGAAATACAAAAGCTGCTGCAATGAAATGTTTTACTGTTTACGTCTGATTTAGTTCTCGGTGTTCACTAGGTGGCAGACTTAGCTCAGGCATTCTGGGTTTAAGGGAACCAAAGCTACAGGTTTACTGACATAGAACAGAACAGGCCCGCCGCACACATTTATTTTGCTGTCCTAATTTCAACTCCACCGATCCCTCAAATGCAGTGACGGGTCCATTGTACCATCGCTCCCTCTTCCTAAGACCTCAAATATGTCTAGCCACAGGTGTGTATTCTTATATTTGACATCATGTGTTAGAAAAGGATTATATTATCCACGTAACCACAAATTCATCTGGTTTGAATAATGTAGATGAGAGATAAAAGCTACATTTTTCAAAGAAAAATTCCCAGAAGACGAAATACATTCTCCTTGGTCGGCAGCTCTGTTTTCCGCCTAAAAGTCCTTCTCTGGCCTTCCGTCTCAGCGGAGTCCCAGAGGTTCCCCACAAGCTCTATGTTCAGTGGTATTGGCTTGCTACTTAATCTGTGAACATTCATTCAGCCACATTTATCACCCCCAGAAAAACACGACAGTCTCGTAAACTGTGAGTTTTTGTGGTTTCCTCTGTGAGGTCATAGAGTCTAATTTAAAGGCAGAAGTTTCACTTTATACTTCTTTTTAGATCTTGCAGACCAGCGCTCTTTCTTCTGGTAGGGTCTAACTGAATTAACTGAGCTTGAACTTGGCATGGTCTTGCTTTGGGGGGTAACTGACAAGTTGTAGAGGGTAAGAGGTCCCCATATGGGGCTTCCATATCCCAATTTTAGTTGAAGCATCCTTTATTAATTTCCACAGTGACACTGTTCTTTTAAAATATTTCTGAAAGAAATACTTTTGGAACTCCCAGGTGGTATGAGATTTGGCAGATGGATGCATTTCCTGGGCTTACCAGATGGACAGGTGCCAGCCCAAAACTCAACTGATTTTTCTTTTCCATTGGGCCACTCTTCTAGTCTTTCAAAAGTTCCCAAAAAATTAACTTTCAGTAAATGTGCTCTCTTTGGTGACTTCTGAGTAAGAAGTGCTTCTGAAAGAATACAGATTATATGGTACTTCTACCTAAACGAGTTAAATTGTAACGTCCTCTTCGTGAAGAGCTCATCTACAAAACCAGAAACGCACAAAGAAGAACTGAGAAATGATTTACTGTGACAGAGACTTACTAATAAAGAGGGAGGCACGCTACTTGTCTCGGACAGGGAAAAGGTGCCTTTCTAGCTGTTGTGATTTAGCAGGCGAGCTGAAGCGTGGATAAGAGCAACCGGAGTTTAGTGCCAGGACAGGGTGTAGCAAACCACATCCTCAACTACGAGCGAGTCAGGGTGGGGGACAATGATGCTGCCCTTCAGCGATTTTAAACCTTCGTCTCCTTCAGCGTTGAGAGGAACTTTATATAACAGTCTGGATTTCAAACTAGAGAGAATGAGGAGGAAAGTCAGGAGAAAAGATGTACAGAGTGCACGTTAAGCAGAAAAAGCAGCGTGAGAAAAGATGAAAAAGCTACGGAAGCAGTGGTGCCGCCGCCGAGACCCAGCAGCCGAGGCTGAGCTGTGTCCATCATGGACACCATCGCCGAGCTTCGCCGCACCCCGCCTCACAGAATCCGAGGGGGAGAGCTTCCCCAACCGACCCAGGGGGCGGCACTACTGCAAGCCCTGGGTAACTGCACAAATACAGTGATTTTTTAACACTAAAAAGTGTTGGTTTGCTGATATTTCTAATTATGGCCACATACCCAGATCAAGAAATATGATATTTGCTCTCAAAGTGCACCAGAAGCCATATATTATTGGCTGCTCCTTCCTATAAGGTGTGGATTTTGTGAAAGACCAGACACCATAGGTTTCAAAGGCTCTGATTAGATAAGGCTCAAATATTTGTCCATGAAGTTGAACCAAGAGGGCATACAGTTTCGCAGGAAACTCAAGGTATTTTAAAGAATTCTTCAGAGTCTTAACTGAGGTGGTGCCCACGGCCCAGAGGAGGGGTAGGTAGACAGGGAAAGTCTGGCCACAGGCTGGGGAACAGACCCCGCAGGTGCCCAGAGCAGCCAGGCCCACCCTCCCTGGGGTACGGGACAGGTTCTGACCAATCGTCACTCAGATTAGGGAGTTAGAGCTAAGGAAAGGTGTAAACTCCCCGTAGTGCCAGAGTTCAGAGACGGGCTCCCCTTGTAAAAGCGGCATGGTCCCCGTGCGGCCCCTCGGCCCGTGTTCAGGCCCGTGGAAGTACCGCCCCTCACTACTGGACTGAGCCTGGAGCGAGAGTAAGGGCAGCTGGCGATGCTGACTCGGCGTGAGCCCTTCCCAGGGTGTTTGCGCCCTGTGAATTTCCATCAGTTCTCAGGCCCGAGTTCAAGGTACAGGTTCAGCTGGGTGATCAGAACTTCAAATGGCCAGAGCTGAGTTGAAAGACGTCCTGTGTGGAGAACAGAGCTCAGCATCACAGGAAGAGGCTGCCCCAGAGCTTCTCAAACTGTGTGAACCAGGAGAGCTGCCAAGACACCAGCTAAAGATCAGATCAACCTCAACAGCCACCACAGAAAGGCTTTTGCTGGGGCATTACCTGGCCCGTTTCCTAGGGCAGGCAGGAGGGGGTTAGATGTGTGAATGTGTGCGCACGTGTGTGTGTTTTTGTGGGAAGTGAATGCAAAGCTATTGCACCTGTGAAAATTCTCAGCATCCTCTGAGAACAACACTGACACTGACCTCATTTCACTATGATGAAATATTATCTCAATTAAAATATTCCCTCTCCTCAGAAGTACACTGCAGCGAGCACCGAGATTTATAATTGCGTACCGTGAGACTAGGAAGCCGTCGGCGATCAAAGAGCTCACATTATGACCCATAAGCTCATCAACTACGCTTTTTGCCAAAATACGCTATTTATCTCATACATTTCCATGTCCATATTCGGACAGACAATACGTCACAAAAGCCAAACTATTGAATTGATTTGTGTCGTAGAGCTCACACGTTGGTCAACTTCTTTGGAAAACCGTGGCTCATTTTCCCGGCCTTGGGTGGGCCCGTGGGGTGGCAGGGCCCGCCGCAGCAGCTTCCTGCGGCTGTGGCCGAGTGTGTGGCATCGCACCCTCGGAAACGTGGGTCTCAGCCGTTCTGCATGGTGTTGTGGGTGCAAAGCAGACGCTGTCTCGCCTTGCAGGTTGTTTTCCAGCCTCAGCATCATTACAGAGCTCACGCATCCGGCCAACATGCGGTTCATGCAGTTCAGAGCCAAAGACTGCTACTCCCTCGCCCTCTCCAAACTGGAAAAGGTAAGCCGCATTTCACTGCTTGGGTGTGAAAGAAATAACTCTGGAATTTTCTATAGGTAGAAAGAAATGTCGTGAGAGAGTAAAAATAAAAATGCTGCTCTGAATTCCTATTAAGGCTAAGCTTCATGTATAGATTTA
Source organism: Micronycteris hirsuta (assembly GCA_004026765.1). Lineage (NCBI taxonomy): Eukaryota > Metazoa > Chordata > Mammalia > Chiroptera > Phyllostomidae > Micronycteris > Micronycteris hirsuta. The sequence goes on from PVJI01000903.1 coordinate 89,289, forward strand.
AAAAAAATGTGAATTAACGGATTTGAACTATTTTTTATCACAAGTGAATATGCGGGAGATGTCTTGTCCCATCCTTGGTCATCTGTGTCACTGACACTCCTGGTAATGAAGCTAAGCAGAGCGAAAAATGCGACAAGGAATAATAAACCAAGACGAGGATGACAATAATAGAAAAAACAGACATTTTCATCTCATTTCCCTCTCGGCTTACTTCATTTCCCTTGTTTGGAGGCACGTCATAAAGTAGCCTTTTATTCCTGCTTACAGCACAACTGGCTTGAAGACTGCTTCCTTCACAATTGCTCTTGAACTTCACCCCCCTTCCCCAGTGGTGATGACAATCAACCAATCATATGGTAACTGCACACTGATAGAGGAAGTGAAGTACCATATTTTTCAGACTATAAGACACACTTTTCCCCCCAAATTTGGGAGGAAAATGGGGGTGTATCCTATAGTCCGAATGTTCTGTTTATATTTACATTGGTGAAATATGTTATTTATGTTACTAAATATTTTACCACATTTTTTGCTTCAAAATTTTTTCCCCTATTTTCCTCCTCTAAAACCTAGGTGCGTCTTATGGTCCGAAAAATATGGTAATAAGGATGTGAGATGAATAGGGTGGTGTGATCAGAAAAAGAGATTTGGTCTTTGTCCCCAGCTCCTGAGGCAGAGCTGCAAGAAACCCTGGGAACTTCCTGAGTGATGGGAGGGCCATCTGTCATTCAGACCTTTCAATCATAACTGATTTGATGCTAATAAACCGAGTCCTGGAGGAGCCCTTAGGTAGTTCGGAGATAAGGCTGGTTGCCAGAGAGAAAAAACCCACATGATTAGAAGATTGAAACTTTCAGCACCTCATCACATCCCAGCTCCAAGGAGGAGCTGAATCATAGGGCTAATGATCTCATTAATTATGCCTACATAATGAACTGGGATAAAAAGCTCTGAAAAACAAGACTGGAGACTGCCCTTCTTGGTGGACATACAGACAGGAGACGGGAATGTCAGGGAGACGATCCTGTGCTGGGGACCCTCTGGGCCTGCCTGGATACGCTTTTCCTCTGCTGTCCCTCTGCTTTCTTTACAATAAGATGGTCGTCCTCAGGTGTAGCACGTTCATGAGGCCTGTGAGCATTCCAGCAATCGCTGAACCTGGCAGCCTTGTGGGAAGCCTTGAGTTTGTAGCTGTGTGGACGGAAGTGCAGTTGGCTTGGAGAAGCATCGGAAATGAGACGGGTCTTGTGGGACCGGGCCTCTTACCCTGCGGGGTCTGAGCCATGTCGGGGTAGTTAGTGTCCTGTTCACCCGAATTGAGGACACCCAGTTAATGTCAGAGAACTGATGTCAGAATGCAAGCAGTCACGTCTGTAAACTGAATTGCTTCGCAGTGAACCGCAGAGCAAAAGGATTAAAAAAAAAAAAAAAAATGGAGCTAGCTTCCGGGAGAAATAGGCAAGCTATATCAAAGCTGTTTCTAAATACATTCACTAGGCAAAACTTTACATATTCTCAATTTAAATTCAAGCCAATAAATATTTACTGGGCACTATGAGCCAAGTACCTTGTTACAAGCTAGGAGTTACACAGTCGAACAAAACACACAGCATTTACAATCTAACAGGAGACGCAGATACAGAAGAAAAAACAAAAGCGTATTGTCTCACTTTGTTTTTCCTCTTTAAAGGGTTGGACTACTGTTTATTCACAATCTGAGGATGAGAACAGCTGAGTGGGAGTTTGATGCTACCTCCCCACACTGGATTTGATTCCTTAGGAAAATGTCTTACCTTGTGTTTTTAAGAAAACATTTACCTTTTTCTCACATTGGTCCATAAAGAATTTAAAGGGAATGCCGATTAGTTTCTATTTCTGTGAAGTGTAGGGAAACCTTGCCCAATCTACTCTACAGGCGCGACAAAATGTAATTCATGAGGACAACTATGTTAATGTGCAAATGTATCTGTTAGAAATAGAGTATCATGATTTTACACAGCAGGTTCAAGTTGCCAGGGACCCCATGTTTGTGTCCCCTTTGAATTCACCTGTTGAAACTTGACCCCTCATGTGATGAAACCAGGAGGCGGGGCTTCGGGGAGGCAACTGGCCATGAGGACGGAGCTCCCGGTGAATGGGATGGATTAGTGATTTTCTAACAGGCACCCTGAGAGCATCCTCACCCCCCCACCGTGGCAGGCATGTGAGGACAGAGGGGGAAAGAAGGTGGCTGTCTATTCTTGCGGCATCTTTGTCGGTCTTTGGTGTCAAGGAAATGATGTCATCCTAAAACGAATTTGGAAGGGTTCTCGCCTTGTCCATGTACTGGACGATGTGTGAGGAGCTTTAACTGGGCAGGGCATGTGAGACCAGGCTGCTCACCCGTGTTTCTCCCTCGAATGTCTGCACAGAAGGAGCGAGAGCGGGGCTCTAACTTGGCGTTCATGTTCCGCCTGCCGTTCGCCGCGGGAAGGGTGTTCAGCATCAGCATGCTGGACACGCTGCTCTACCAGGTGGGCCCACCTCCTTGTTCCTCTCTGAAACACTGGTTTTCTACTGCACTCCGGCTCTGTTAAGTAAATAGTAGACCTGGTGTTTCTCGTCGGAGCGGTTCGCTTAAAACTGGCTCTGAAAGTGATTCAATACTTTATTTCACTTTTTTTAATGACATAAAGTGTAATGAAACATTTTATAAGAAAATCTTATTTTTTTTTTTAGAATAAGCTAGGAAATAATTTATTGGCATTCTTCAGTACCAGGGTCCTACAATGTTTATTGTGACATTGGAATACATATGGTATGTTGCTACCTTCATTTTACTAGACTAAAAAAAAAAGCTAAGAAAACTTACTACATTTAAAAAATGGCCTTAATTATGATATGCCTTTTATTTAAATAAGATAAATTGGCACCAATAAACTGATAAACCAAGGATGTTTTAAATATCTGCTAACTCTTGCCTACCTTAGACAAATATAAGAAAGATTCTACAACAAGTGAGAACCATTTTGATTATTCTGGAAGGCCAAAGCTAACCTTACCATTTTATCATAGCTAAGAAGTTCATGGAGATGCTGTTTTGCTCAAATCTGGTTTCATCTTATTTTTCTAAATCTCCCAGAAACTGAGCAGCAGTAATATTTCAAATCCTCTGACTGAAGAAATCAGACAATTTCCATCTCCATTATGCGAAAAAAGATATTCCTAGGGCGTTAAAATGACTGGATGGCTTGAATCTCAAGTTCAGCACTGCAACATTTCGCTGTGCTCATTCACAGTTTGACTACGTATTTTATGTGTCCTCCAGTGCCATGCTGGATGGAATAAACTAAAGCAAAGATAGGTGGAGGCTTTCTACTGGCCAATGACACCCCTGAGAGCTCCTCTACCAATGTCACATGTCACGAACCATCCATCAGCCTATGCCAACCAAGGGCACGGACAGCCAAGCACAGAGAACAAACATGCCTCTTTGCCCAGAAGTTTCCAGACACACCATGTGGGCCCTGCAGGCGGCCAGCGTCCCCCACGGCACTACCCGACACATCCTCTGACCATCAAGAGAGGGCGGGAGGGGAGACCTGTTTGAAGAGCAATGTCGAAACAGAAGAATTTTTTTCAAATGCCGGGTGCCACTCTGCGCCAGAGGGTTTCAGATCTTGCAGCCTTGGCAGCTCGTGTTGAAATAAAATCTTCTTGAGAAAAATCTAACATACAAGCTAAAGGCGTACCTGCCTGCTTGTCTTCTGATGTCACGTGAGCCATTTTCAGGGTCCGTTTTTCAGACAGGTAAAGAGTCCCCAGTTGTGGGGACTTAAAAGAAGACATTAGAAATCATGTGCACAATCCTAAATTTATATAATTGGCATTCTTTTTTTTTTTTAAAGATTTTATTTATTTATTTTCAGAGAGAGGAGAAGGGAGGGAGAAAGAGCAATGTATGGTTGCCTCTCACATGGCCCTCACTGGGGACCTGGCCCGCAACCCAGGCATGTGCCCCAACTGGGAATGGAACCGGGACCCTCTGGTTCCCAGCCCGCACTCAATCCACTGAGCTACACCAGCCGGGCTAATTGGCATTCTTGTATTCATGTCCCAACCACCAGGAGACTGACGCACCTCGAAACCACTTCTGCGGCCTGAACAAAGGGAATGGCCGAGGTTCCTTGTGTCCCGCTCTAGGTGGAAGGGTGCAGTCTCGTGACTCTAACTCTCGGTGAAATACATGAGTGCTCAAGAATCAGTTTGGCAGATTTATTTAAAAGGCATTATAACTTGTTAAAAGCCTTTGCTGTGCAAAATAACTAGATTCGTTTTTTAAGGGAGGGGAAGGGAGGGAAAGAAACATAAATCGCTTGCCTCTCATACATGCCCCAACCAGCCACTGAACTTGCAACCCAGGCACGTGCCCTGACCGGGAACCAAACCCAGGAATCGAACCAGCGATCCTTCGCTTTGCGGAGGCACTCAGAACTGAGCCACACTGTCAGGTCAGGGCACAGATTGTTACTGAAATTTGTCACATTTTAGCACTTGACGACCAAATTGAGGGTATCGCTTCATACAGCTTATTAAACAATTGTTGTGCGTTATGGCACAATGTCTTCACTGCTTGCAAGTTTTTTTTTTCACCCACGGCTGAGAATAAACTGAAAATACTGGAAGAATCATTAATACTCTAACTACTGAGTAGTGTTCTAGCAACGGGGCAAAAAATATCTTACATGTTTGCCCATAAACAGTCTGATGGTATTTAATGCTAAACTCTTTATTAATATTTAGTTATCAAAATATTAGAAATTCATTGTAGTAGCACTGAGCTGAATCTAAAAAGCTTGTCATCTGTTATTGCAAAATTTTAGTTCTTTCTAGTTTTTATATATTCTCTATTTTGTATCAACTCATTTTTTGTTCTTAAAATCTAAAACTGCTTTTATTGTGTTGAACAGCATGCAAGAAATTTTAGCATAAGGAGATGTCTAGAAAATACATCCGCATCTCCTTATGGCCGGCTTCCGTGTACATGTGCACTTAGGGCGCTCACGAGATCGGTTTTGATTTCCTGTTTTGTGGAGACTTAATGATGTGTTTCGAGAAACGACCCTTTTGCACTACTATGAAGCTCACACATGTGGCTATTCTACACCTTTCACAATTCTGTTTGTGTTGCAGTCATTTGTGAAAGATTATATGATTTCTATCACCAGACTTCTGCTGGGATTGGACACTATCCCAGGATCGGGGTTCCTCTGTTCTGTAAGTTAATAATCTTTGGAATAAAAGATTACTCTGATAAATGGTCTGAAATCCATCTATAATGAATGTCAGCTTACTCTTCTATGTCATTCCCCACCCCCCCAGTATGTACTAAAAGCATAGCATCATCATTTTTTTAATTTCTTAGAAAATGTTCAAGGGAAAACATTAAACTAGTAATCACGGTAAGTAGCCATTCTGTACAGAATTCAGATCAGGTTTTTTTTTCTAGCTGGCCATTTGAGACAGACTGTTTCTGACCTAAGATACCCTACTGTGGACCAAAAGGCATCACACGGTCCCACTGATTTGTAGCTGCTGTGTAAAAGGGTGCAGTACGTCTAGGAGTGTTTAATGAAACACCTTGCCGACAAGCCAAAGCTGGGATCTTGGAACAGGGACGAGTCACGTGTGCCTCCCGTCGGCGCCTCGTGCCCCTTCCACTAACACCCTTCCCGATGTGAGCGCTGTCTTCACTCCGAGGGGCATTTCTGCTTTCTACCAGAGTGTCCTTCATACCCGGAGACTTCTAGCGTCAGCGGATTCTAGCAGCAGCTTCTAGTTCTCACAACACTTAAAAAGTCTCCGCAGGTTTTCCAACAACTCCCAGTCTCTTGGCCACTGTCTCCTGACACTGAACTAATCCCGGTCACCCTGCCACTAGCTGAGCAGGTGGTGCCTTAGGTTGGGAAGAAGCACAGGGATGAGGCTGGGATGAGGTGCCTTAAATGAGTTTATTACCTGGATAGGCGCTAAGGAAATGCCGTGTCCAGATTTTGAAATACCAACAGTTTCTCCTTTTAAGAAGTGAAAAACAACCGCTGGGTTTTTATTTCTTAAGAAGCGGATCTGTAAACAGTCCCCGTGTGTTCTAGATAAAAATCACCGAGGACGACCTGTGGATCAGAACGTACGCCCGGCTGTACCAGAAGCTGTGCTCGTCCAGCGGAGACGTGCCCATCGGCATCTACAGGACCGAGTCGCAGAAACTGGCTACATCTGAGGTTTGGAATGACGCGGTGTTCAGTGTTTGCGTTTGCCCTGCTGGGAGGCAGCTGTTCCCAGCCTTGGACGCTGATTTCTGACAAATGTCATAGAAACAGAAAGAATGCTGTCGGAGCAGACGGAGGGAGTTTTCACATGCAAAACTTCCTCAACTAGTTGTTTAGTAAACTATGCCGGCGTTTCTCAAAACATGGCTGGCAGAGGGCCTATTCCAGGGTTTGTGAATTTGAGGTTCCGAGGCTTGTGTACAACTGGGATTTTTCATTTCCAGAGGATTGTTGGGGAGCAAATTAATTGTGAGTGAACTTCTGATGTGTAGGAAAAGTTCTCCAGCTTTCTAAGAGACTCCCTAGTCCATTGTTAGCATTTGGAAGAAACAAAACCAAGCTAAGTTGGTAAGCAGCGGAACAAGCGTTTTTCAGAGTTTTGATTGAAGACTACCCCGAAGCCAAGGAAAAACTCTAGTGGCAGTGCCAGCCCTTCCCACAGGGACATTCAGTAATTTTGAAAGCAGACTAGAGAGAGACCAGTGACGTAGGCAGATTTTCTGATGTTGTGTGCAGACGCAAACTTATGCATATTTTGATTTGGTCACATTATGTGGTTCTAAATAGTTTATACACGCTTAGTAAACCTTCACATTTCAAATTAGACTCTTTAATAAAATAAAAATTTTGAATATATACACTACCCTATCTATATCTGTCAAATGATCGTCTACATTCTTAACATATTTTTCTTCTTCAGATACCTCAAAATTACTTGGAAATGTAGTTGACCATTCCTTTCTTCTCTGGCCTTATACAAAATTACCTCAGATATGAGGCTCCAGTCAGTTACATGCATTTTAATAGTCCGTGCAATTGTTAAACCAATTTGTGATAAAACCAATGAATCCTTGTATAGAAAGGAACTTTCTAGGAAGCATAAAAGTAAGGGAGCTTTGTTTTCTTGTTAAAATCTATAGTTTGACATTTAAGTGGGTGGTATGGAAGCCAGTGGAAATAGTTCTGTTTTCCTGAGGTGCTTTTGGGGGGTTCCCCTGGAGCTGCAGGGCCCTGTTTACACTTCTTTATGGCCACCTGCTGCTGAACCTGAGTACATATGGTCCCTGTGGTTCACGCCCCAAAAAGCAAGACCCAATCAGAGAAAACCAGGAATGAGTGACAGCAGAAATATAGCAGGCAGTGAAATATACGAGCATGTGTGGTCAGATGTGCCTAAAATTTTAAGAATATTGGACCTCCAAAGTTACTATCTGGTTAAAGTCGATGACAAGTTCTTTTACACCTAAGCAATTAACCATTTCATATTTGAACTTGGTGAAGCACTGAGAAGATCTCCATGCCGGAGACTGTTGTCATGTTCAGACCTTGTATACAGGCTTTGTGAATTTGAACAGAGTGAATTCTGCCCTTGGTCAAGTTCATATTCATGTCGGCTGTTTTGTATGAAGGGACTTTGTCTTATGTTGTTTAGAATGTAGGTAGGGAAAGGATAATTGAGCTTTTGTGTTGCTATTGAGGAGCATTTAACATTACATTTTGGTCAATTCTTTCCATTACAAATAAAGATCACCTCACTAAAATATTTATAAATCTCCATATAAAAACACTCACTGTTGGCAAGATAAAAGGAAACTGGGTTAAATAAACATAACACCTCCTGTCTTCCTCTATTGAACTCATCTTTTGGCACATATCTTTTTATTTGAATTTTATATTCTGCCTCTTATAAAAATGAGAACATTTAAATAATTAAAGTAGGTACAAAAATAGATTATGTAATTTCTATGTAGAAAAAAAATGTTTTTGTGAATTACATCACTGCCTTGTCTGCAGGAGTAGAAGACACACTGAATAGTATAGCGCACATCTTTGAGAAGACAAAAGATGATAAAGGATGTTCATCATTAAAACTGTAAAAAGTATAGAAGGCATGGAACACAATCTCCGAGTTTTCTGGTGGGCTGCATGTGGGAGGATGGGGGACAGAGAGTAAAGTAGGGGTGCAACAGTGACTGGAAAATCAGGCCGGGAAAGTGGGGGACAGCTGGCTCCGCCCCTTTTCTCTATGCCAGGAGAACTGCCAACATCTGTGTGTCTACTTTTTATAAACATCATTCTCTTCTGGCTCTTCCATCCCATATAGGATGGAGAAGGACTCACTTCCCTCTTGGTGACAGAGAAGAACAGTATTTCTGTCCACAACCCTTTATCCACCAATCTGAAATCCCAAAAGCTCGCCAAAACCATCTGATGGCCAAACCTCACCTGGATTGTCCTGAGTTTATGATATTCCTTATTTCAGTGAATATTCACAATTTGTATTGAAGAAATAATATTTTTGTTTGTAAAATGCCACCTTAAACCCACTAAGGGTATAACTGACCATAAGTATATAATATAGTACTATCTTTCCAAAATCTGAGAAATTATGAATTGGTTAATGTATTTGTTTCTATCAGGGTTTTTTTGGGGGAGTGAGGGAGTGAGAAAATATAGAACTGTATTTTCCCTCAGTTTTCCAGTGTACTGAAAAATTGCATTTGCTTAAAGTGTAATATAACCAGTGAAAATATACTATAAATTAGAAAGAGATTATTTGAAAGTATGCTAAAGTGCCAACCTTTTCACAGTGCACCCAGTAAATCTGTGGCCTCCGTTACTGTAATTGTTGGTCACCTTCAGAGTCAATAAGTCCTGTAACTTTAAAAAAGTGTTTATAACGGAGATCATTGACGGCCCCACCTACCAATTATTATGCCTTTACTATTAAACTAGCATGCAAAGTTTTATTACATTTTATTAATATATGAATAAAAGTTTACCTTTTACAAAATCAAATTATTAAGAATGTTTTAATAAGGATCACAGTAGAATGACTTTGAAACTCTAGCTGCCAATTTTCTGCTATTATTCACTCGGATGACACATACTCCATTGGGCTCTGTGCTAGGAATCCTGAGATAGAGTTCTAAGGAGCCTATAATCAAATGTCTACTATGCATTTTTAATATTTGTAATAATAGTTAGAATGCTAGACAGTGAGTTATACTTCAGTTATATTATCTCTCCCAAAATATAAGTGAAAATTTCACTTCTACCCAATGAAATGTTTTAAAACTGAAGAATAAGATAGCATAATTTTTATAACCTTAAATAATTAGGGGTGATATGATAACTGAGCAGATCAATGTTAGACTGTGTAGCCAATGTGAAAACTCAGAATACTGTTGTGAACTTAAATTTATGCAGAAGGGAAAGACAATCTTATTATAAGATCTAAATTCAAAATTTTTTAATTTTATAAAATAATTGTTAAAAGATCTACATTTTAAAATCATGGAGATATTAATATCATGATGATTATTGAATGCCAATAGTTATGTCAAATATTTCCTTGTGAATATAGTAGCTTCATAAACTCTTATCAATTGTTTTATTTTATTCTACTAGCACCACTTGTTCTTTCTATCAAATCCTAGAAAGATAATTTTTAGCAAAAAAAAAAAAAGAAAGAAACCCATAAATCAAAACCAAAAAAAAACCCCACCCCAATCTAACAAGAACAACTTTCTGGTAAGTTTTAAATTTCATTAATTTTACAATTTCATTCAAAAGCCCTCTGATCAATAATCAAACACAGAGATCACACATGGCACGTGGGCATCTGTCATGTTTTGTCCTCGCTGCTGACTGCTTCATGTCCATGTCACCGAGTTGTTGTCTAAACTGCGTTTTGTATGTTTCTTTTTCCCTCCTCCGTGTCAGTCTCGAGAAATAGCCTCACAAGTAAGTATTTTGTTTTCCTCCCTTTGCTCAAATAGTCTGATATGTGAATTCAGAGCTGTTAGGGAAAAGAATGTTGAAGACTGAATTCAACACTTCCAATTACAAAATAACACATTAATTAAGCCAAAATATTATCAATGCTCTATTTTCGAGGGAGCGTACTTATATTTCCTTAACAGACTTACAGACTGATTTCCCCTGCTTGTCTTCGGACGATGTGTATGCGCTGATTTGGTCATGTTTTCCCACGTGGTGTCACCGCCAGCTAACGTTCCTAAGTGTGGCATTTATTCGCTGCCATCAGAACCCTGACATGAAAATGCCACGCCTGCCACTGGATTTCATTACTTCTCGGTTAATTCAGGTTTTCCAACTTCCTTTCCCTTCATAGCACAGACAATTAACCACCACCTTCCTTACTTTCCTCACATGGTGAAAAATCTGCCATGGATTTTTGGTGCCTAACAGACATCAAGTCAAATTGTTTGTTGCTGAACTGTAAGGTAGGATAGAGTCCTCTCCTGCCTGTGGTTCTGTGTTGGTGCTTCCAGGTACCACCAGTAAACCATGGTCCAAAAACAGGAGAGGAAAAGTCCAGAAGTGAACAATGCGTAAGCTTTAAGTCGTGCACCATTCTGCGCAGCGTGGCGCGGTGTCTGGCCGGGGACGTCGATCCCCCTTTGTCTGGTATATCCACTCTACATACAGAGTGTGGTGACATAGTTCGAGACGGAGAGACTACACTCACGTCACTTTAATTACAGTATATTGTTCAAAATTGTTCTATTTTATTACTAGTTACTGTTAATCTCTTATGGTTGTGATTTATAGATTAAACTTAATCACGGGTATGTATTTATAGGAAAAAAACATTATATATAAGATTCAATCCTAACTGTGGTTTCAGGCATCCACCAGGCCTCATGAGTCATCTCCCCCGTGGATAAGGAAGGGTTAGTCTATGTCCTGGCCATTTTTCATTGATACTCTTTCTGTCCTTGCTTCTGGTACAAGTCATTTATTCAGGCATTTTGCCTGACCCAATGAGGACTGGACTTGGAACTGGATGCTCTGGGTTTCAATGGTGGCTTCTCCTTTTATTAGCTGTGTGAGCCTGGGTTTCTCTCCACACCTAGCGGCGTGAAGATTAAGTAGGGAGCATATTGTTGTCAGTTTACGAGTTAGAAAAAGGAGGAATGGGCTAAGTAAATTTTTAGAGGAAGTGGCAAGTAATTATGTGCCAAGCGGATAGAGCAACATAGATCTCACTTCATTGTTATTCACCGTGCATCATTTGTGAGCGGATGGCCAGGCCTCAGAAAACGTTTGTCAGGACGCTTAAATTTATCAATAAAATACAGTGAGCATTCCTGGGATTTGAGTAAATGCCTTGTAATCTTAGCCAAATATAGAGACATTTTCCAACCTCCAGTGCATTCTAATTCTCTCTCTCTCTCTCTCACACACACACACACACACACACAAACACTCTGCAGTGTGAGCTCATTTATCCTTTTTTCACTTTCTCTCATAAAAAATTCTACTTATTTTTATAATTCTTATACATGATATTTCCTAGCTCTATTGATTCTTACCTTATTTCTGACCCTGTGTAAGCATTTCTTACTTGCATGAGTTCCTGTCTTTAACTTACTAAGAGTCTTGCTGGCACATTAGTTCATAAGAACCCATTTAAATGAAAGGAGTCCATGTGATTTCATTCAACCCCCTAGTCATGGCTTTCTGTCCCTCCCCTTCCTAAACTGCGTGGAGGTCCTGCTTCACTGTGCGCAGCCGCAGGAAGTAATTAAGCCTTCTGTCGCAGCTCTTGCTGAGTCTGCCTGTTCAGGGACAGAGAGGAAATTATGAGGTTGCTCTAGGTCATCTTCGCAAGGGAGCGGTGTCCTCTGAGGACAGTCCAGTTGGGTCAGGAGCACTGTTTCGTGTAAAGTCTTTAAATAAGAATGTGAATGTTCATATCCACCAAGCCATATGTCGTATCTGACATCTGTGGGAGAGATTTTCTTCCTAGGGGCTCATGTGTTCCTAAGTGGTGTACGAGTTGGGGCAGTGGTGCTCGCATGTGAAAGAGAAGGGTGTGCGTGTGGGGGTGCGTGTGTGGAAGGTTTGGGCGTGGCGGAGTGGCTGCTGTGCTCCTCTTTGTGGTGCCCGCACACGCTCAGGCCTTTTCCTGGGGACGACGGTGTTATGCTGGAGGCGATAGAGCGGTCGGCCCCCATTCTTGCCCTGAGTGGTGTAGGGTCTGCGCGCACACACACACTCACACACTCACACACATGCACGTGTTTGAAACCTCTGCTTTCAGGCGACATATTCCTGGAGTTCTGGCAAACGATAAGTAAAAATTGCACTGTGAAGGTACCAGAGCTGGCCCGGAGACGGGGACTTTACTAGTATACGCTGTTTGCATACCTTTCTGCGCGTGTTCAATCTGGCTGCTTGTTCACTGTTCTTCTATTTAATGATTTTTTTCTATGTTTGTAAGTCAGTTTTGGAGTTTACAACTATTCAGGTGCACAAGAATATTCTTTACCCCTACACACAATACTTATGTATAATACATACTGTAAAAATCCAAACATACACATCCTGAAGGATATTTTATGTAGAAAGAAAACATGTTCTTATATGCTGTTATTTGTGGCCATGAAACATATCATGTAGGTAAGAAAAACCACTGTTTAGTTTCTGACACACAGAACGCTAACGATGCTGAGACCAGCCCGGGTTCGGGCCGACCTTGCGTCTGACCCCTGGGCACAGGCCCACGTGTTGTCAGTAACAACTCAGAATGTTTTCTGTCGTCAGCCAGGCAGCCCGGGTTCAGCCCCTTGCAACGACAGTGAAACTATTCTGAAGGGAGTGATGAATCCGGACCGCCGACCCTCACTTTCAAGCTGCCGGGTGAATCGATTTATTTTCAACAGCACTTTGTTCCCCGGGCAGGTCAATAACCTGAGACATGAATAAAAATCTGAGCGGAAGTTGAACGAACTCCATGTGTGCACGTGTGCGTGTGATGTAGAAAAGAACCTCTCACATATTTTGTGAACCTGACACTGTCCACGTTTCTGAAAACGATGCCAGTAAATAATGCTGTGTGAGGCATAAGAAACACTATCTCGTTTATAAATTTTTCCATTCTTTTTCTTGTGAAGAAATGTTTTGAGCCTTTTTTCAACCATATCAAATGTGATAACTATTTGGAAAAATCCTATAACCTTTACAAATGATGTTTCAAATCTACATGAAAATTACAGCCATGGGTCATTTTCATTTCCTTATTAAGCTTTATCAATGTGTTCCCAGGGCGTTTCGTATACAACAGGTCTTAGTCCATTCAGCTGCTGTGAATAATACCACTGGCTTACAGACAGAAACGTACTGTTGGGAGTTCTGGGGGCTGGACGTCAGACCTCAGGGTGCAGCACTGGCAGGCAGGGACCCTCTTTCGGTCACAGACTTCTTGGGGTCTCACATGGCCAAAGGGGTCAGGGAGCCGTCTGGGGCCTGCCTCTCTTACAAGGGCATGGACCCCTTGACGGGGCATCACCCCCCGACTTAACCATCTCCCAAAGCCCCCATCCCCTAACACGTTGCCTTGGAAGGGTTAGTACTTCAGCGTGTGAATGTTGAAGGGACCGAGGTCGGGTCTCAGCAGTGTGCAAATGTCTTCTTTCACTTTCGTGAACATTAGCACGAAATCTTGATGTTTAAGTTAATGCCACCATTAGGCTTTTGATAATAACAGAACAAAAAAAGAGATCAAACCAGATTCCTCTCATTATTCATAGGAAGAGCAAAGAAGAATTCACAGAAGTAGTACAAACAGTGGTCCCACTTCTACTTAAGTCCATGTTTTCTTCAGACTCACCGAGCTTTAACCAAGGGATGTGCACCTCCAAGGGTGTGTTTGCAGCATCTTGATTTCTGGTGAGACAGAGTCACTGATGGAGAAAACTGCACCAAAAATATGCCTGTTCTTGTCTGATTCATACCCACTTTTTTTAACTCATTATTTCTTTTCTCCCTTTTACTGTTTTTTGTTAACATACAAGATAACGAGCCGTACTATGAGCTAATACGCACTGAGCGTTTGCGGAGGCGGGCACTGTTGTGTGCACGTAACATGGATGATGTCTTGGATCTCCTCAGAAAAACACTGGGCAAAAAAGATACATTAGAATTACCCTTCCCCCAGATAAGGACACGGTGGTACGCTTAGCGATATCGGCGCCGTGCCCAGGAATCCAGAGCAAACTCAGGTCTGCCTCGCTCACGCCAGACTCTCGCTGGACCCGTGTTCACACGTGGCTTCAATGTGCAGGAAAAGTCCTGTGATAAAGGCACTTTAGTGGGTCCCCGCACAACACTGTTTCCACCAGAAGATGATGGCGTGTTCTGAACACAATAGAGTTATGACCAGATGATGACATGACAGCAGAACAATACATTTCTAAGTGGACCTTCTTATAGAAACACAAGCACACACATGCACGCACACTGAGTACCAGGAACCAGTTGCCGATGTAACTGATATTGTAGGTAATCATTCTTCCTGAATTATATGGCCGCTGTTATCATGTAAGGAAGTTGACAGTGGGTGAATGTTTTCTTTTTACATTACTGTGTTCTATGAATTTCTCTGAGGTACATGATGGGCGTTTTTCTCGTTTTACATAGAAGTTAACTACTTTTGGTGTCGGGACAGAGCTAGGGAATATGCACGTTATCATTCAAATTTGTGAATCTTAGTACATCAAAGTTCCCTGTGCTTTTCATGATGTCATGTTGGAAGCACCGGAGAAAGGTTTGCAAATTTCACACATGTAAAGGACGATCTGCATGTTGTCGGTTTAGATTTCTTACAATGAATCTGCAAACCCTTCTAACGCTTTTTTTCTATCGTTAAAATGAAATACACACAGGGATGTCATTTATTTTATTGAATTATTGACAAAAACGGCCTGGCAATTTCTGTGGGTTTTATGTATAAATTATCATATTCCCTACCTTGAGGCATTCAAAGCGATGGTACACGGGGTGCCGGGATTGTCTCACTAACTTACACAGGGTTCATTCATGTTATGGATGTGTACTTGACATGACAGGGAAAAAGCGCTCAGGAAGACAAATAGTGTTTCACTCCCATCTTGGAAGAGAAGCAAATCTCCCCCTGAAAATATTAGTTTATGGTTTCATGACTTGAATTTTAAGTGACATTCTACAAGCATAGTATGTTTAGTATTTAGTATGGCAAGATCACTGTTTCCACATCTTTGTAGGCCATCAGACTGTTACAGAGATTTATGACGAGAAAGATCACCTCAAATAAATTTAAGATTGTAATGAACAAGACTCTGCAAGCCAAGTGTCTAGCCATGAACGCATTAATATGTTTTCAGTTTCGTTGCAAAGCACAGATACACTAAAGCCACTGAACACAGACTGACATTCCATACTGATGGTGGGTGTCGCACTCCCACAGCAGAGGATGTCCGTACATTGTCCAGGAGGTGAGACCGGGGCAAGTTAAGATTTACAATGGTATCCACTGCTGCAAAGCCATGGTAGTAAAGATTTTAGTACTGCCAACTTAAATTCTGATAGCTGAAATAAGGTTGCTAAAAATGTTAATGAAATGTTCCCTTATTGTGAAGATATGAAGGTTAAAGAACTTATTTTTGATATCGCTCTGAAACGGTGCTGTTTTGAAACAGAAAGGTAGACAAATATATGTATTTTTTAATTGAATGGGAGTGAGGGGATTTCATAGCCTGCCGCTAGGTGTTGCATGTAAGGCACTGACTGAGCCTCCATCATTTATATTCACTTTTTAAAGGATCTTAACTGGCTCTCCTCCTGACCTTACATCCATTGGTAACTGGACTTCTCTTACTCTGAAAGGCAGCACCACGTGCATGCTGTAGCGGATGCTAACACTTCCGCCCCTGGAGGGGAGCGGCAGATGCGTGAAGGCTGCTGCAAGTGCATCCAAGTCAGGACGTGCTCGTGGGCATGCACGTGCTTTTAGAGAGAGAGGCTTCCCGCTTTGAGGGCGTTGCATTTCATACGACTTCCTGGTATGAAAAGCAACCATTTTAAAACAAGAAGTGTTTGGTTATTAAGGGCCTATCATCAAAGAAGAGCTTCTCACTTAAAAATCGGAGTTTGGAGAGAAAGAATCAAAATTGACTTTATGAGTTTGTTCACTGCTTTTTCCTCTCCATGGAGAAGAGCCTGATGTAAGTTTTATTTGTGATTCTAGAAGACATTTGTGAAATATTAATATTTATAACTTATTTTCACTTAGAATACTTTGAACAGTTCCTGAAATATGTTTTAATAGTTTCATCAGAAAGCATTTGATGTGGTGAATAATTAATGCATGAATTAAAAAGTGCTTTTTGTTTTCTTCTGGGTCATACGAGGGAATAAAAGAACCTCACATTTTAGAAACTACATTGCGATGCCATTTTTAGAAAGAGCAATAACTTTAAAAACTTTAAAATGTTAATAATTCCAAAAATAAAAGTGTTACAATATTTATTTAAATTTCATGTGAGATACATGCAGTAGGTTTAGAAAAGTTCATTCTATGGACATGATTTGAATAAAATTAAAAATAGCTAGTTTTTTTTTTTATTTGTGGTTTCAAACAACTCTATGTTAATAGTCATTTGGGAAAATAAATCTGACACACAAAAATTAACTCTTTTCGTGAAAACTTATATTGGAGGATGCAAAGATATCTTACCTGGTTTACACGTAATTCCAAGAGACCATCTTTTCTAATAGCATTTTTAGTGACGGGAAATTCATACCAATGATTATGATTTTGCTCTTTCTGTGAGAGTTCTCATGGGCTAAGTAATTCCGCCAAGATATTAGCCAAAATATTAACAGGACCCAGGCTGAAATGAGTCCTACCCTCTCTAACCATCCCTGTGCATTTCCTTTCAAGTCTCAAATATCAATCAGTGTGGAGGAATGGGAAGACACCAAAGACTGCAGGGAGCAAGGCCTTCCGCGAGGCAACCACCGCAACTCCACCTGCAGCGACCAGTCGGACCACCCCCTGCTGAGGAGAAAGAGCATGCAGTGGGCCCGAAGACTGAGCCGAAAAGGTCCCAAACACTCTGGTAAAACAGCTGAGAAAATAACCCAGCAGCGACTGAACCTCTACAGGAGGTCAGAGAGACAAGAGCTTGCTGAACTTGTGAAAAGTAGAATGAGACACTTGGGTCTTTCTACAGTGGGCTATGGTATGCGCTCTCCAAGTCTTGTATGGTGTGGCTGTGGTTGCGGGCCCTTGATCGTTGTAGAGTTGGCTCCCGTTTAGCAGTGGAGGGTCGCAGTCTGGCTCATGGGTCGATTGGAAGGGACATGTATCTAACAGAACATTACGATGATGATAATAACACTGAAGTGCTAACAGTTTTCAGTATGTGCTTTGTTCTCTAGGCGCTGTGATGAACATCTTACGTAAATTATCTTCACAGAAACTCTCCCATGTTACGCATAAGGAAACTAAGTCAAGTAACTTATTACTTAGCTTGTTAATAGCCTGGCAGAGGTGTATGTCCAGTCTTTCTGGCCCCAATGTCTGTCTTATACACACACACACACACACACACACACACACACACACACACACACACACTATTCTAGGGCCTGGAATGAAGTAAATTTGAAGCTTTGGCAAGTAATGGAATGTACCAGCCACAGATAAACCAAATGTTGCTACAAATTTTGTTTAGGTTCTTGTTATCCAGAAACAAAGTCTTCAAACGCTTTCATTTAGAGCCCCAACAAGGCTTTCTCTGTCTCAATGATTGTTAGGCTGCCATGTTGGCCTGCAATCACAACCCAGACCATTTGGTACAGCTTAAATACTGTAAAGATCAAAATATGTCATTTATTACTGTATACATTTCATTTAAAAAGAAATCTGGTCAACTGAGAAGGAAACCAAATGATGAGGGTTTGTTCCGTGATGTTACGTATGTGCCACAGGTGAGCCCGAAAGTAGGATCAAGTCGGCGTCAGCAGGCTAAGGATAAAACCGGATGCATTCCTTATTCTCCTCACCTCATCTTTTTTAGGAGAGTCTCAACCCGAAACACCGTGTGCAGGGAAAGATTTTGATAATTGAATTAGAGTTTAGAAGAAGTTAGCTGTGTTTCTTTGAAGCAGAAGAAAAGGAAACACACTTACTGACTTCCTACTCTTTGCCAGGCACGATGTTAGGTGCTTTTTGTACATTTTCTTATTACTCCTTATGGCCCCGATGCAATAAATGCCCCATTTTACCCTTCAAGAATTTGAAGCTCAGAGGTTAAAGGCCTCGATCAAAGACACACAGTTGAAATGTCTGAGTCAGGGTTCCATAATTCATAATCATATTGTACTTACTTAAATGCAGTACTGACTCACCTGTGACCCATCATTTTAATGTGATCAAACGAGGCCTTATGTTAAAAAACAAATTAAAGGAAAACAATCTTTTTTATTTAAAAATATTAATTGCTCTTGGCCAATTTATCAAGTATGATAGTATTTCTCATAGAACTATTGTCCTATATATACGTGTTCTTTTGTTAGTTACTATCCAGCTACTTTTTGTTCTTTTGAAAAGTTATGGTCAGTGGTTGTTCATCCAGGTCTGGCTGTGTGTCACGAACATTAGAGCTGCAGCCGGTTCTGTTAGCTGTGAGTGGATCATAGCTGGGCCTCGAGAGACACGAAAATGCTCTGAGAGCTCGTGAACTGGCCGCGTGGTGTAACTGTCAGGGAACGCGTTGTTTTCACTCATCAAACTTCTATCTGGCACCTTGCATTTAGTTACTCTCCACAGGTCTTTTTAAATATAAATTGTTCATTTAATTCTCATACTAACTACTCTTACAGAAGGAAGGAAGGAAGGAAGGGAGGGAGGGAGGAAGGAAGGGAGGGAGGAAAGAAGGAAAGAAGGAAGGAAGGATACTGTCCACCCCTTTCCTCTCTGTCTTCCGGCTTTCTCTTTCTGTTCATTCTGTCAATCCATCCATGCACAGATCCATCAGTTCATTCTGAAGCCATGCACTGCACATGTCTAATCTCCTAAAGATTACCAAAAACGGGATTTAGAACCAAACGCATCAAGGGCTCCAGGCTCTCCTTGTATGTGTGATTCACAGAAGTTCATCCGTTGTTCACAAGGTATTGCTGGGCTGCCTTCTAGGTGGCGGGCGCTGTCCCAAGGATGGGAACAGAACAACGACCCATTCGGACCAGATCTCTGCATTCATGGAACCTGTATTCTAGTGCCGGCCAGGACAATTATTGAGCTACTTAAGCTCTCCAAGCCCTTTGATCATTTGAGAAATGGAAGTAATAACACCTATCTCACAGGTTCGTCGTTTAGGACAAGTGTGACAGTGAGGGACACAGTGCTTAGCCCAGGACTGGCATTCAGTTAATCCCATGGACCTACCGTACCTCTAGTACCTCTATTTAAGTACTATAAGTATATCGGCGTTTTACGCATCAAAGGGGCTTTTTTTTTTTTTTGCCCACTTCAAAAACCAAAACACGTTTTTCTCCCCTGGGGGCAATATCGTCTCCATTGAGAATGCGCTTTAAAACTACTATTATTTTGCATGTTTGCCTTCCTTCCTTGAGGGAAAGGGAATGCCTTACTCATCTATTCATCTTTGCATCCCCCCAAAATTACACATTCCCTGGCCCACGGGAGCCCAGTCCCTGCATGTTGAATGCGTGAACAAACGGCGTGCTTACGAGTGAGAAAACTGGGTCTCAGTTAGAAATGGTTTCCTTGGGTCACCAAGCTGAGTGCTCATTCGCATCAGCACTTCCGCTGATGATGTGGACTCAGTGCCTTTTTACGTTTCCGCTACATCACAGGCACTTTCTGCTTTCCTGACGGGATCTTGCTGTGCTCCACAGGTGGGAAACGTCTTATATACTTTATATACAATCCACGGTGGCTGATTTAATCACGAGTCATACTCTGACTTTTTCTGGGTAGCTCTGGCCTGTGCCAGGAGAAGGAACAGATCGTTTCTGACTTGTTGGACGTGAGATATGAGGGAGAGGGGAAGGGAAGAGGGCTCTGGGTTGAACAGCTGAGTGGTGGTGGCACTTACTGAGCTTAAAAGAAGGCGGATCTGTGGGGCGTGAAGACAACACATTAATTTGAGTCCCTGGAAGGATTCCGAGGGTGCTGGTGTGTGAGGAGCTGGCGTTTTGCTCTCTGGTGCTTCAGAAACAGAAAGCAGATGTTTATATAGACCTGAGAGTCATCAGCACATAGATTTTAATTAAATCCACAGGAGTAAGTAAAACAACCCCAGATGAAAGATGACGAGAGAACCATAGAATACGCTCATATGTCTAGATGTTAAGGAAAGAAGGATTTTCTTTTAAAAAACAACAGACTGAAGTGTCTAGAATTAAATTACCCCCCAAATGTGCCACGATGCAACCGCGTGCTAGTACTTGGTTGCGTGGATTTTCATGGGGTTGCACCTTCCCCTGAGGCGGTCCGAGGCTCCCTTCAGATGGTTACTTCCAGCCATAAGCACTTTTGTCTGTTACCCCAGTGTGAGGTGACAGACACTGTTTCCTACGTGTTCTATGGTGTGAAAACAGTGCCGGGAAGCGTTGGGCGTAGAGCGAGGGAGCAGTGACTGATCGTGCCACAGAGCTGGCAGCACGGCGACCGAGGGCAGTGCCAGGAAAGCGTGCCCATGCCCGGCTCGCGTAGCCTGCGGGATGGTGTTAAAACAAGCGTTTGTGTGAACGAGAGGGGCCTCCAAGGTGCTGCACGTGTAATCTCTCATCTTATTGCTGCTGCATCTGCTGCTGCCACTGCCCAAGCCGCAAAATGATAAAAAATGGATGTTGGGCACCAGTTACTTTGTTCGCATTCCAACCAGCAGGAGGAGGGCGATACCAGAGAAAAAGGGCTATGTCTTTCATGAAGGATACTGCCCGATAGCTGGCCACTGCATTGCCACATGTCCCAATTGATAAGGAAGAGTGTTCTGTGTTTGGTGGCCCAGATCCAATATTAAAGAAGAAGAAGAGCTATGGAGAAACAGCTATCCATCTCTGCCCTGGTAGATATTTTTGTAAAATAGTTTCATTGTGAAGGAGAGGTGAGACATACGAACACAGCTGGATGGGACAGGGGAGGAGGGAGAGAGACGATCTGGTTTGGAGGCCCAGGAGATGTGTGCAGGTTTATTGCGACGGAGCCGTTAGAGACGCTGGAGACGCAGCTGAGAGGTCACCGCGGAGCCCTTGGCTGAGACGTCTGGACAGGAGGGAAAGGGGCCCATGTTTTGTGCAGGGAGCTTGTCGCTGTTTTGACAGGAAGTTGACTAACATCTCACCTGCTAGGAAGAGGCAGCATCGCGGGCCGAGAAGGCCGCCGAGTGGAGAGCCAGCCTCTGGGCAGGAGTTCGGAATGTTTCCACTCTCAGAGGGAGAGGTGTTCTGCCAGTGCCAGACTCATCATTCCTTTTCCACTTTTTAAAATTCGAGCACAGAAAATTTGAAACATGAACAAACGTGGAAAGAACGGTATAATGAACCCAGGCAGACTCGTTATCATGCTCCAACAGCTACCAGCTCTTGGCCTATCTCGTTTCATGCAAATCCCCCCATTTCCCTCACTTCTCATCGTTTTTGTTTCGTTGTTGTTGTTAAATTTCAGACATCATATATTATAGCATATACCTCTATAATTTACAGACTAGTTTTAAACGTAGAGTCAAACTTACGTTGAAGATTTTTTTCCTATAAACTACACTACAGTGTGAATTAAGGTTTTCTCTATGTAAATAACTGAACTTATTCCTTAATCATCTACTGAAATGGCTCTTGCACTCACTAAAAATTATTCCTTCTAACTATAGACATATTCTTAATGATGAACACATGGAAAGATGCATGTTTTTAATAGTAGAAATTGACAAGCAAGTCTTGCTGGTGGGAGAGCTGCTTCGGGACCAGCCGATTTTGACGTGGATGGTTCTAAGTCTCATACTCTTAGTAAAAGACGAAATGCCGAGCAAGGAAAAAAAAATCATTTTATGTGAGAACAACCACTATCAGTTAGACACTGGCATTGTTTACAGCCATCAGAAAGCCTAGTTTCTTTGTAAAATAAGTTTATAATTTGCCTGATATAATGGATAAATTGGCTAAGAACTGTTTTTTTTTTTTTTTAAAGCTAACATGGTGACTTGATTCTTTGTCATTCTCTTACGGGAAAGAAATAAACAAATTTAATAAGAGAATGTTATTCCCACCCATATCTACAATAGATACGGTGGTGGTGGTGATAGCAACATCTTCAACTTCTGTTTTAAGACTCTAATAAATCATTGATCATTTACATATAGGTTTTCAACAAAAAAATTCCCCCAAATTCTAATCAACAGGTCAGGTAACTTTTTCTAGTACAAAGCTATTCACAAATTCATCTTGCAACAAATTACCAAAAAGGGGAAAAACCACTGTAGCTAAATATTTCTTCTGAAGGTTTTGCAACATTAGTACTTAGAAGGAATAACAGAAGTATCTGAGATAGCTCTAGTGACTTCATCAACAATTTGTTTTTTTCCAAAAGAAATCCACCCCGTATTTTCATTGTTTTTGAAATACATAATTTACCTTTTCCCTATATAAATGGGCACAATAATATTGATATGTAAATCAATATATCCCCAGTACAGATTCTTAGAAAATGGATGATTTTGTGCTGTTTATACTTCCGGAACTAATCCCTTCTCACAAGGAGGCAGCCAGAAACAGAAGATGTACAGCGGTTTGTTTTCTGTCATTCTCATTCTGGATATAGAATGTTTATTTTAATAACCTTGTGTTTTGTTTTAAGAGTTTATTTATTTAGTTTTAGACAGAGGGGGAGGGAAAGCGAAAGAGAGGGAGAGAAACAACAATGTGTGGTTGCCTCTTGCGTGCCCCCAACTGGGGACGTGACCCACAACTCAGGCATGTGCCCTGACTGTGAATCGAACCAGTGACCCTTTGGTTCGCAGGGCGGAGCTCAATCCACTGAGCCACAGCAGCCAGGGCTGTATGTAGAATGTTGATAGAAAAAAACCCTCAAAGGTTTTCTTAATAGATAAAGTAATGAAGCTTTCAAAGAGTGTAATTGCTGAGCTGATAATGATTTATATAAAATGAAAATATTTGGGCAATGAACTTTCCATATCTTCCTAAATTAAAACTATAACGTTTTGTTTCAAAGAATTGTATCATACCTTGCCAGAACATTAATTTTTCAATGATATCAATATTTTTACATAATTTACTACTACAGTTAACTTAACTGTGCTTAAATATACATATATCCTACTTCACGATTCAAAATCCAAATGCTGTGTCTTGACGTATGTGTAAGAAAATGTGGCCAATTTGAATAAAATAAAATATTCTTGTCATTGAGAAATAAAGTTAATTGATTCAGTGAACTTTTTACTTTTAAGATTTTATTATGGGTTGAGTATAAATAGTCAATGAATGAGCTTTCTAAATGCATTAAAATCAGAACAAACTTTCCATTATGATGACTGTTCATGCTCTGAATTTAAACAACTAGGAAAAGTAGAAATCGATAGTGTGCAGACAAGAGACAAAAGAAAACATATGGCTTTGTCCCCCGAGGGAAGGAAAACAGATGAGTCGCACCTTTTACTGGCGAGAAGTCAAGCAGGCGGGTCCCAAACAGGAAAATATAATCTGTGCCAGCAGAAAAATCCATCAAAAGAGACCGATCCAGAGAATAAGGACATTACCGTAGCTGCTACAGTATCATCTCCACGTTTAGGATGGTAGAGGGATACAGGAGCATGATAAGGTGAGAATCAAAACTATACAAGAACCAAGCGGAACCTCCTAGATTTCAGAATTCATAATGCAGAATAATGATTAGCCTAAGGTAAATGTTTAAAATCACACAGGAAGTTTCCGTTGACTTAGAGATAAACCTGTAACTAGATCCACCTAACTTCTGTTCTGCGGATTGTATTACGTAGTGTAGTGCCCCTCAGGACAACGGCTGAAAGGTCCCTGAGGGGACAATGAGATCATCAGCAGGCATCGGGATTTCCAAAGATTTGGATTATCGGGCTTTGTAGGAGAAATGAGCCCTGTGCGACTGAGAGTGTTTTCTCTGATAAGGTACTTCTTGTAGTGACTGAAGAAAAATACGCCCTCACTCTGGTACAGCACCAATTTCCTCTCTATTTTTTACTTGCTTTTTCCATCAGCATTTAAATGTGCTGTGGTGTCTCCCATTCTAAAATATTCTCTCTCTCTCTCTCCCCCCTTCTCTGCGTCTCATTGTGTCATGGTCCATACCTGTCTCTCCCCACCGCTGAATTTCCGCCATTGCCACCACTACAAGCCACCGCCGTCTTTCACCTGGGCTTCTGTACCCTCCACCTACTCTTCCTGTGTTCCACTTTGAGCCCCCAAAGTTCACTTCCCTCAGAGCAGCCAAGGTGATGCATCCAACAGGAAGTCAGCTCGCACCCAGTCTGCCATCCTCACAGCCTTTCACTGGCTTCTCACTCCTTACAGAATAAAATGCAAACTGCCAGGCCAGGTGTCTGAAGCTGTACGGGATCTGGTGTCAGCTTGCTCTCCAACACCACCTCCAACGAATGGCCTCTTTGCTCACTCCAGTCCACCTGCAGGGGCCTGAGTTCTGCAGCTCGACGCACACCTCTGCCTTTGCCACTTGTCAGGCGCTTTCTTCTCTGCCTTTCCACGCTGACACCTGCCCATCACCACACACACACACACACACACACAATCAGCATTTATGAATTACAGATTGATTTTTGCTGCCATAATAATCATAGGTAACCTTGATGTAACCCTCGATAGGAATCAGGTGCTGATTCTACACACTCTATATTAACTTTAAATCACACTGGTTATTTATTGATCATTGAATTTGCTCCGCAACCTGTGGGATAGCACCACCATCAAGCCCTGTCGGAGGTGAGGAGACTGGGCAGGAGAGATGAAAAGAACGGACACCTCGCCCACAGCCTCCGAGTGTGATGGGAGAAGCCACAGTCTCCATGCAGACTCTCTGCTTCAGAGCCTGTGTCCTTAATGGAGCCTCTCGTGACATCTTTGTATTTATTATCTAAAATGTTTCTCCCATCACAAAACGCATAACGGACACGTTTTCAAACTTATTATTTCACAAAATGTACCCAAATATAAGATTTTTTCTTATCAAATTGTAGGCTTTTAAAAATGCTCTGACAATTCCTCCATAGGGAAATTTCAAAAACCAAAAATGGAATGCACGTGTTTGGAATTGGACTCAATGAGTTACTTTGTAAGAACAGTAAGAGTATAATTCTCTTTCCTTTCTAACGTGATCTGCCTGCATGCAGCGCTCTGAGGCGGACCTTTTCTACATGAAGCTTTTAGTTGGATCATTGCATGTGCTAATTCTAGAATTTCTTTTAAATTTTTCAGTATCTTAGTACATTTATTTCAGATTTTCACAAGAAGAACAGTTCCATTAAATAATTATGTCAATGATAAAATATTAATTTCAATAGAACAATTTCAACCATTTTGGCTTTGCCAGGGTCACAGATCATGTATCAACACATACCTCATCCACTTGACATATTTCCTGTGTAGGAAATGAGTCTTGATTCTGGGTCATGAGCCAAATTTTCCAGAATGAATTCATTGTATCTACTAGCCATGTTATTATATTTTTGGTATAAATTCTTATTTAATCCATGGGTATCTTTGCCTCCACCAATGGCCATAATTATGACACGGTCTTAAAGATCCAGAAAATCTACCATGGTTTTTTTCCCTCCAGAAATCAGATATCACGAAAACATAACGTAGGAAACACGAAGAGAGATGAAAACACAAGACATGTGGCAGCTGAAACTAGATGGGTGATGTGCTTTTGATGTGTGACCACAAGGGGCTTTTAAAACCTCGCCTCCTAATTCTTCCACCCAAAGTCACAAAGTGAGAGAGGGAGCTGCAGGTCTCCGAGGCGAGCAGCGCGGCAGAGCACAAGCCTGCCAGGATTCACGCCACAGCAAGGCGGACGTGGCTCAGGGAGAGGGAATGGCTTTGAACTCAGTCGTTTTTTAAAATTTCTGTTAACTTAACCCTGAGGAGCAAGCAGTCAGTGAGGGGTAGGGCAGGAAAGAAGCCAGGAGTGATGAGGTCTCATCCTTGGTCACCCACCTCTTGATAGAAACCGTATGTCATCTTTGACTTCAGCTCATTAGCAAAATGCTTGTTTCAATTCCTGAAGTCCATGGACAACTCACCATCTTCAGAATGATAGATGAAAGTGAGCAGAAAAACAATTATTGATGCATTAATTCTATCTACTGTTGTATAATACTCAGCTATCTAGACAGTCTTTACATTTGTAACAGGCCAACCAAGTCACCCACGGATTTTGACTTCATCCCAGAACCAAAAATGAGTAAAACACCACGTGTATCATCAAAGGGACAGGTCGGGCACGGACACCGACTGCGAAGTTACATGTTAAGTGCTTCCCCCTAACGCCACTGTTCAATAATGTTTGCTGTTTATATAAGAAAGTTCAGTAATGCCACTGTTTGTGTAAGAATTTGAGTTATACATAGGCAGATGAGAAGAAGGCTTTCTAGCATTTCTGAGTATTTTGTCATGGTCTCCAGAAGGCACTATTAACTTTCTCCTCTGTACAGCAGTTGTGGGAATTCACGCAAGGGGAGGATTTCTCAAAGGGCATCCATAAATTGCTTTTCCTACGGACAGGTGACCCTGGCTGTTCCTGGCTGTCCTGGTCAGGGCAACATCCTTTGGGTTGGAATTGTGTCTTATTTGGAGGAAGCTCACTTCATACACTCAACTGGAATTCTCTCTCCACAGTTAGCCATATACCTCTGGGCAAGAACTTGCACAGTTACATTTACTTTTAGCAAAGTAAAATAGAGGATTCCCAGTTAAATATGGATTTAATATAAACAACAAATAATTGTTTACTACAAGTATGTCACATGCAATATTTCAGACATATTTATGATAAAAAATTATTAGCTTTCTCCTCTTGAATACAGATTTGCCTGGCAACCCTATTCCTACGGCAGAATACAATTCTTGGTATCTACCCTGGAGACGTACGCAGCCAAATATACCTCTTCATTTGACCATTGACTTGATGACCTTGTGATTATAATACTTTTGCTGGTGTACTTGTGGGGGGTTTAGTTATGCAGCAGTCACCTGCCCTATCAGATAAGAACTTTCATTACAGATTTTGAAAGGAGGGCACATCTGTGTATCAATTTGAAATATAATGGGAAGTGTTGTCTTTCAGGTGACAGGTGTTTAGTTAGATGCACACAGTCGCAGACCTTATTCTATAAAAATAATACATACTTCCCAGTGCACGGCATTACCAGGGCCAGCTGCACTGACCTATAAAAGACCTTTGCTTTTGCTGTATGCAGTTATGTGAGTATTGATCTGTCTGTTTGGGTAGGAAATGCATTTTCAGATTTTTGGATCCAAATGCAGAATTGAGTGCCTCTTTCAGGAGCCAAACTCGCCTACCACTCAAGTGGCGAGGAGGACACACCAGCTGTAGGGCAGGGATTTAAAAATACCCTCACAGCCTAGAAGCTTTGCCCTCGCAGGGCCGATGCCACTGACGTACGTGTCCACCACGCATCCACGCACCTTTACCTTTCTACCACATCACAGCCGTGGCAGCTGAGGCCCTCGGGTCCCCGTCTTCTTCGTCAGTGTCCCTACAGAACGCCAAGGCAGCGCTCTGAACCTGGAGCCCGACGATGCCTTCAGAGTGAACTGACGAAGTTTAAAACGACATGGCTTTTTGTTTTAATAGGTACAGGGTCCGGTAGAAGTAACGCCTGTTGGAGTGTGGCTGGTCGGGTGATAATGTGGGTGTAATAATTTATAGTTTTATTTTGAATACTTCACCTAAACGATCACAGGGTGTGCTTGACTGTGCTATTGTTGTTACAGATTTACATGCTTAAGACCTTGTAATAACAAATTTTAATAAAAGGGGCATTATTTATGTTGGACCCTGTATATATATATATACACATATATTTATATTGCTTTAGAGGAAAAACGGATTACTTGGTAGTACGTGTTCCTGCATAATTACAGGTAAACTCTGTTCCACGGGATCCTTTGAGTTCTGCAAAACCAATAGTGTGGCTGTCTTGTGACAAAGTCGAACACGTTTAGGGCCTTTGAGCTTTCTAGATACAGTTTCATTATGTTTTCTAAACACGGTGGCCTGAGGTAATTTTTCACAGGATTTCCTGGAAGAACATTCCTTTCTGGGATGGCCATCTTTACCCACAATAATTTTGTATCATTAATAAAGCATATGAAATCAAGTTGACATCTTATTTAGCTATTTCCTTAATAGAAATACTTTTTCAGTGTAAAGCTTAAAGGGTAGAATATAACTGTGGTTGTTTAGAACAGAGCCAGATACTTTACTTTTACCACCTATTAGAACAAAAATGGGTGCCTGCAGGCATCCCCCAGGGCAGTCATCGGAAAATAGTCGATAGTGTACAGGATGCTACTGTGGGCAAAACTATAGCAAGTTCCCGCTGACAGCTCTATGGTTGGAAGATAAGATGCTCTCTAATGATCCTGGTAATTCTCTGTAAGTAGCATAACACGCCCGGCATGTCTTTATCTTCCAGACGAAATGAATGACCACCAGAGCACCCTGTCCTACATCCTCATTAACCCGTCTCCCGACACCAGGCTAGAGCTGAACGACGTGGTGTAAGTTAACATCACATCTCACATTTATTTTAGAAGCCACCGATTTCTGTTTCTTTTAAAAAGATTTTTATTTATTTATATTTAGAGAGAGGGGAAGGGAGGGAGAAAGAGAAGAAGAGAAACATCAATGTGTGGTTGCCTCTCACATACCTCCTACTGGGGACCAGGCCTGCAACCCAGGCATGTGCCTCGACTGGGAATCGAACCAGTGACCCTTTGATTCACAGGCCCACGCTCAATCCACTGAACCACATCAGTCAGGGCCAATTTATGTTTTTATATTTTTATCTCCGCCATTACAGTCCCTATGATTCTTGAGATATAAATGTCCAAATCTAATTTTGGTGCTCAGAAAACAAAGGCATGTTATGTATTTCTGTGTGAAATACTATAAAAACATTGCAGGATTGTCAAGGAATAAAAGTAGGAAATAGCAGCATGAATTCTTCATTCTGTGAGCTGATGTTCTGTATTCTGGTATATATGTGTATTTGGGGAAATAAGAGAAAATATGTGGAATAATAAGAGATCAGTTTACAGAACAACCTGAAATATCTCCGACTGTCTAGTTCTATAGACGTGCGATTTTCTACCAACCAAAGCAAAACAGATCAAGGCTTATTAGGAAAAGGTCAAAGGTAGTAATTTGATTCATCAAAAACTGTGTCTTATGTATATACAATAATCTACATTTTTGGCATTGAGGTAACTAAATTTTAGTTTAACTTGAGCAATGACAGA
Organism: Micronycteris hirsuta; assembly: GCA_004026765.1. NCBI lineage: Eukaryota > Metazoa > Chordata > Mammalia > Chiroptera > Phyllostomidae > Micronycteris > Micronycteris hirsuta. The sequence continues at coordinate 118,973 of PVJI01000903.1, forward strand.
TATCATGAACAAATGCCTACCGTGACAAGTAGCACCTAAAAATGCATCTTCGAAATTTATTGTATTAGATTCTTAGGTTCACAGTGATCGTGTTAGGGGAAGGAACTTGCACGCAGTTACGTAAGAGAATTTAGAGGATAATGGGTTATATGCATGCCTTTTATGTTTTTCTAAAAAATTACTCTCAAAAGTTCCCTTTCAATGAAGGGGCCGCATTCATTTGATTCAAAGAACAAGAAATCGGTAGAGGGTACGGTGCTTGAAAGCAAATACCCTGGACGCGTCCATCTGGAGTAGGAATCTCAAGCATCAGTGTGCACTAGTTCTGCGTTTATCGACTGTTGCAGTTACCGGCATTGCGTTCTGTTCTCAGATACCTGATCCGACCGGACCCGCTGTCCTACCTGCCCAGCAGCGAGCCCAGTCGGGACAGCAGCCTCTGCCACGCCACGGCTCCGGACTCTCGGGAGGAAACTCAGCTCTGATACTGCGAGCTTCACAGACTTATTTTTTCCTACGAGGACCTCGCTTGAAAAAAACTCTATTTCTTAGGGGAAAAAAAAGTCTTGCTGGCATGAAATAAACTATATGGGAATATATTCAAATCTCTCATATTTTTAAAAAAATCTATTCTCTTAGAAGTATAGATTATTTTGAAATTTCATGTACTGCTTATTGGTATTCCTCCTATTAATGTTTGAAAGGCATCAGTGGAATGAACTTTGAAGCCTAAATTAAAACACACACTTTTAAATTGGATAATTAATTGTTGGACAATAATTCAAGCTGTATGAAATCAGTTTCAAAGTAACCTAAGGTTTTATGGAAGTAAAAATCCAGCTATATTTGATGTGTCACATTGGGCATAGAAGATTGCTACCCCTCTTAAAAATTAAACGTGTTACATTGTGTTCTTTAAACTTGCTCTTTTACAAAGCCGAGCTCATCATACCTGTCTCATCTTCTCTACACAGAGGTTAATGAACAAACGTGTTGACTCAAGGTTTTGTAAGGATCATAGTTTGTCTCAGTGTATAAATCCGTAAGTCATCTTACCTGGTTTCGGTTGCCTATTCATATGACACCACATTTGTTTTAGAATTTGAGATGCTCGTAGTGTGTTTTGTTCCACTGAAGAAACCAAAATGAATACAAAGAAATATTGAGAACCTGAACTTTCTGCTAACTGAATGTCTGACTCTTCACTGTATGCCAAGGGGGATATAATAAAAAGCAAATATGGAAAGTTCTCTTAAAAGAATGCCTAACATAGAGAAAATACTTAAAACATATTTGTTCACTTAAATTTAATCCAAGAATTGAACCACTAACCGAAATACACAGTGATTTTCACTGGACTATGGAGCTTCAACATTTCCCACCTGTTTCTACAGAATATTTCATTTGAGAGTTAATTTAAAATTCAAAGAAGCAAAATTATACTTCTGATGGAATACAAAGACATTTGAAACATTACAAGTCCTTTTTTCTGCCTTTAGTATTGAAATAATCATAACAAAAATGAATCGTTAAAATTTTGATTTAATGTTGAAAAATTATAGGAACTATGTTTTAACATTGTGAGAAATAAGCAAATAATAAGCATAGGGAATTTTGCCATCAGACTTGAATATAAATCATGTAGAATTTGACAGGTATAAATTAAATATCAATTGACCTCTAGTGACACCAGTGCTTTCGTCTGTATTTCTGTGTCTCCTTCAGAAAAGGACAAGAAAAGCACAGGAGGGAGTTGCCAGTTAGTTGGAATGTGTTAAGGCAGAGAGACGTCAGTACATTTAAAAAGCTATTTTTAATCATTAAAATAAGAAGTAAAGTGTTATCATTTACTTCTAATTTTTGTTATTTCCTTTATTTCTGAATTTGACATTGAGTTTGAGTTCAACAGAAAATAAGACATTTAAGACTAGAAAGGGACATTTTATCTTTATTTTTCATAAATAAGCACATGAACTGAATGGAAAATAGCAGGGTTGAAAAAAAAAAAAGAACATAAAGAAAGAAACCTTGATAGTCCTCACATAATTCTTCGGAAATAAAGATGTAGAACATAAAATGTGAAACTGTAGATTACAGCCATTGTATATTTTGGCTTTAGAGATTGAAACGCCTGTGTGTGTGTGTGTGTGTGTGTGTGTGTGTGTGTGTGTGTGTGTGTGTTAGTGCTTACCCTGCTCTCCTTTTGGAATAACAAAATCCCCAAGAATTTCCTCTACAACAGGGAGAGCCTATCTGTAATTGTCTTTAATCAGACAGGAGAGTCGAACTTACAACAAGTTACTTAAAACTGGAAGCATGCTGGAAAACAAAGATGGAATGTATAGGTATATATATGTGATAAACACAAGGGAAAGATATTTGACAAATACACATATTAACAGGTAAATTATTCAAATTTGCAGCAGAATAAAAGTAATATATGTAATGGAGAACAATAATGAATGTACTGATTCAAGCTGCCATTTCTGTACTTCATTACAGTTATTTTTAGGAATAAATATAAGATTTTATGAATCTTCTATTTCCTCAAAAGATCTCAAGTTCAGTATTTTTGCATTATGATGGTTGGCAAGACTAGGGTTTTAAGTTATGATATGACTATATTTCCTATAAAACTAAACGTTATGTTTCATAAATTTTACAATAGTTATTTTTGATTATGAACACTAGTCCAAATTTACTACTTGACACAATGCATATAGCTTGCTATGATAATGATTATTAGCCTTTCTGTTATTTAAAGATAAAAATATGCTTATAAAAGCCTTTTAACAAACCATTGCCTTTTTAAAATACTTATACTTGCACATGAAAACATAAAGACAATAAAGTCAATAATAGTCCTTGTAACCCTAAGGGAATTGGTTCTGTTTATTGTCTGTGTAACATTTTGCTACCAGTTATATTGAATTGCTTTAAAATAAATAATAAAATTATTTCTGATGATGAAAACTCTTGGAGCTTTGTGCCAAAATGTACATTGTTTAGACAAATTATGCTTTGAAAGTATACAACTCATTTGTCAGTTCGCTATTTCAAAACCCAAATAAAAATGAGGTGGTGTCATTGGAAAAGGCAGCCATAAATAAACTGTTACTGAATCACTCCTTCACGAATGGGTTCCGAATCACTGTGTGGCCAGAAGGAGAGCGGGTCCAGAGAAGAAACGGACAAAGGGAAAGGAGAAATAAGAAGAAAAGAAAGGTGGTGAAAACGCATGCAGGTTCCAGAGGAGAATTTGTTTTCCACAACACTTGGGATAATGTCCCAACCACTATAAAGACCAGAAAGTGCCGGTCTGAGAAAAGAAACACAAGATTTAAGGTCCAAGGCAGACTCCTGCGTCCAGGAAAATGGCGTAGACGCAGGCCTCCCTGTGCCTCCTGCTGATCCACAGAAACCTCCTGGCCCCTGTCTGTCCCAGGAGCACCTGCCCGACTGGACAGAAGGCGGAAGCTGGATAGAGGTGCTGGGACCTGACCTACAGCATGGCGGTAACTGCCCTGGACTGTCCTGTTGCACTCTATGTGGGCTGGTCTGGCTACTGGCAAACAGCGATGAGTGGAGACAGAAAATCCCAAGAGAAGCCTGCTCTCTTCTTCCCAAAGGCTGACCTGTGCCCCATGTCCCATGTCCCCAACACCGAGCTCCTAAGATTCCCACAGTGCGGGTGCCTCTCTGGAGAATGGCTGCTAGTTGACACGGTCAACGTCCCTGGAGGCCGGCAGGTCCCTCAGTCCAGTGCCAAGCTCCATCCACAGAGCCTCAGAGCGACTCGACCGCAGTTCCGTGCGCTGTGGCTGTGCCATCTCGGTCCCGGCTCTCCCCGGGCACCCCTCAGCCCTGGAGGGGCTGCATGCCCATCAGCCACCCACGCTCAGCATTCTCAAGTTCCCTTACTTACCACTAACCCGTCTGCCATTTCGTCAAAGCTCTATAATAATTCTATGAAGCCCAGGTCCTACCTTATTATGTAATAAAATTACATTTTATTACTCGTATCTCAAAACGTTTCAGCAAAAATAACGGTCCATCCTCCTAAGGATAAGTAAGTAACAGCAATTTTAGATGTTTTGGGCCAACCAAGCGACAAATAATTTGACGTTGAAAATGGAGTATCTTCTGATCACTTTTTAATGAAAAACTAAGTGATTTTTAATGTTTTTGGCAAAACTCAGGCTGTGAAATGACTGACATTTTCACTGGAAACCATGCTGCTAAAAGTAATTCAGAGGCTGTGCTTGATTTATTATCTCCACCTAAAAAAGCAACATTCTTTATTTTGGAGAACTCAGCATCTTCCCGATTACTGAGGGCAAACCTCATGTCTTACTTTAGTGTGATTAAGATTCATCCTTGAACTTGGAACCAGGTAATCAGCTCCCTCCATGTGTCCCGCAGACATCACAGAGGGCAAGCCTGATTAACAGCAAAAACAGTGGCTCTTTGATCACTTTGAAATATAAGTATGTCAGGCCACATATTTTTACAAAAGAAACATGCCTGTTGAAAAATCCTTACCTATTTATCCATATGATTTAAACATTTATTAGGTAGTATGAACAGGTACAATCACTTCGTACATTGATTTTACGTTAGGCTATTTTGAGGTCGCGCCATTGTCTTGAGGTTGCTAGGTGTTGACACCCACGTATCATACATAACAAACTGTGAATTATTAAGACCTTGCAAGAGAGAGCTCAGTATTTGAAAAGCCACTAGGAGAAGATATTGATGGGATAATATATTTTAGTAAGTATTTGGACTTTCAAAGCAATTTTTCTATGTTAAGAGAACCAAACTTCCCAGAGACTTTTCAATATTCCTCAACCCCTCCTTCTGTTTACCTTTTTATATCAAACAGCCACCAAAGCAATGACAAAGTCACACAACGCTGAAGTCACTCAGGGAGGCCACTGAGCATCTCTTGGCAGCTTAGAAGATAATTTTCATCTGAGACCAAAATCAGCTGTGTCTCTGTAATTCTTCCAGTATCAGCACAGGATCCACCGCAGGATACAGATGGCAGTCATGGGAAAGTGATTTGTTCTGTGGACACGGGATTGACCTCTTTTCTAGACTTCTCTGTGCCGTAATTGCCACATCCCATGTCCCACCTGGGCTCACGCCACTCACCCTCACGGTGGCAATGACTTGGCCTGGACACCCAGAAGCTACATGGGGGAGCATTAGGGTTGAGTGGAGAGATGTGTGGTCACCCAGCATCTGCTGCTGGACCCTGGAGCCCAGCGATGTCTCTGTCTGTTGCTCCCCAACCCCACCAATGTCCCAGAGGGCTCTGTTGGAGGGAGACAGGGTGGGGAGTCAGTACTCACCCCAACTTTCTGGCAGAGCCTCTGAGCAGCAGAGAACCACTGGTGGCCTGGGTACCCGGGGAATGACCTCAGACATGGCTTTTGTAGGAGAAAATGGCAGTAGTTTGGGCCACCTCAAAATGCTGATGTAGCAGCTGCATGTGGTCAGGGACGAGAAGTGGTTGATGGGAGGACTCAGAAGCTCAGAAGCAAACTTCCGTTGAGAATTATTAAACATGCACTCAGCTGACAATGCCCACTGTTCACCACACTGTCCAACTGCCGTCGGCTCACTGGGTGTGCACGTGAGGCTCCTCTTTCGCAGGAGACAGAAAAGAGATGCTCGAACACTCCAGGGCAACCCTGAGGTCCCTCTTTGATTTTTCCCTTCTCCTTCGTCACTCTGCTTCACAGCCATTAACTTCTCAGTCCTGCTATTTCTACCTCTGCAGCGACTCTCAAAACCCTTATCCTCACCCCTGCTCCCCAGACCAGGGAAGTCACGCGCCAGCCCAGGCCTGGGCTGCTCTAGTGAACTTGCCCTCATCCATTCCTTTCTCTAAGTTTTGATCAGAAAGTTTCTTCAAACGGTGAGGTTGATTCTGAGTTAAAACCATCCAGAGGCTTCTCTGGTTACTCTTAGATGACATGGGACACTCCTCGGGCCTCGTGTTCACTATGCTTCACACACATTGAACTTTCAGTTTTTCAGACATGTCGCGTGGGTCTTCTCCAGTGACTTGGGATCACCGGGACATAGCTCAGCGTGTCTTTCCTCTCCCTTGTCACTTCCGGTTTGTTGCTTGTAAGCTATGCTGACGTTAAACACCAGTGCAGATATAAATTGGTCATATCCCCAGATGGTAATGGCTCCCCCTCCCCACTAGATGAAAGAAGCAGCAAAGATGATGTTGAGAACTGATAACAGAATGAATTAACCTCCTTTGAGAGACAGTCAATCAGCACTCAGTGTGAAGGACAAAATCCCCAAAACACAAACAGGAAACAGACCTTGAAATGCAAAATAAGTCAGGGGAATGCCCTGACTGGTATCAATTGTTACATTTAAAGGCTCAGATTGGAAAGAAACACAAAGACAAATAATTTTGGATAGACCTAATTTGGTTTATTTGTGGATTTGCTTTGTGATATCACCACCTTGTGGCCAAACGCAAAAGTTTTCCATTGCCAACTGGTCAAGGCTGGGTTTGGTCAGCCAAAAGCTTTCTGCGGACCCTCAACCGCGTGAGTCGCACACAGCACCATCCTTTTAAAAACTGGGTGTGTGTTATTTACACTTCCCAAAAGTTACTATTACCGAGAAAGACCTTATTGCGCTCTCCAAGGCTAACTTAATACTTTAAGAACTTAAACTTTTTAAAATAAAACTTACATCTGTACGAAGAAAAAGCTATTTATCATGTGTTATATATATATATATATATATATATATATATATAAGAACTCATTTAAAATAAAAAACATTTTTACCTATACACAATGGAATACTCTGCAGCAGAAAGAAAGAAGGAGCTCCTACCCTTTGCGGCAGCATGGATGGAACTGGAGAGCATGTGCTAAGTGAAGTAAGCCAGGAGGTGAGGGACAAATACATTATGATCTCACCTTTAACTGGAACCTAATCAACAAAACGAACAAGCAAGCAAAACAGAACCAGAGCCATGGAAATAAAGAACAGACTGACAGTGACCAGAGGGGAGGGGGAGGAGGATAACAGGGAAAAAAAGAGGAAGGGTCATCAAGGAGCATGTGTAAAGGACCCATGGACATGGACAACGGGGCGGGGACTGACTATGGGGGGGGTGGAGTAGGGGAGAGCAAAGGGGGGAAAATTAGGACAACTGTAATTGAACAACAAAAATAAATAAATGAAAAAATAAAAAACATTTTCACCTATGAACTTATAAAATATTCTAGAAAATGCAAATGGAAGTATATCATTAACCTTTTAAAATATTTTAGAACCTAATGGCTAGATAATGATAACAATCTTTATTTTACAGGAAATTTAACATAAGTGTAAAAAGTGTGATAGGAAAAGCTCATCCGCAGAGAGACAGAGTTTGTGGTTTATTTCATATGACTGAGTAACACCCTGCTTAGTGAGAAGATTTAAAATAGTCATTTTTAAAATAGAAGAGCTTTATAAAATATGCTAATTACTGTGTGTGTGTGTTTGTGTGTGTACTTGTGTGACAAACTCCAGAGCCATATAGCTTTGGGGGGTAGGTTTCATGCCAATATATCCTATTATAGGCAGATTTGCAAGTTTTGATTCTCAGGCCAAGACAAGCTATGCGAACGTAGGGTCATGTCAATGCAGACTCCCCCTTGAACCTGGCCAAACACAACACAATACAAAGCAGCAGACCATTCCACAGGAAAACACTCTCTCATCAGTTGCTGCTAAATTCTTCACACGTCAGCTCATCTTGGGTTTAGATTTGGGGGCAGTGTGGGGTGGGGGTGGGGGTAGTGTGTGGTGGGTTTGGGGGCAGTGTGTGGTGGGGGGTGGGGGTGGGGGGCACTGCAGATTTCTTTGCTTCTAGGCCTAGCTGGCCAGGTAAAGAAATTCAGCTGCTGGCTCAGACTACCACACTGGATGCCTAGTTCTCTCCGCTGCCATGAATTCTTTTCCCCAACCAATCCATTCTCCTTAGGCCAGCCAGGAAAATATCTGTGTAGTGCAGAGCACATCCTACCCTGTTCAAGGGCAATGGATCCCTGTCACCCACAGACAAAGATAAAACCACGAAGGGCTGTGCAAGGTCACCATGACTCCACCTGTGCCTACCTCTGAAGGCTTTTCTTGTCACCTTTACTTTGCTCTTTCTGCTCAATTTATGGAAGTTCAAGTCCAGACCTTGAACTAGAGATTGTCTCCTCTTCATCCCTGTCTCCATCTTGCTAACTCTATTTGCCCCCCAAGTCTCCACGTAGTTGCAGGCCCCTTCTCGGCGCTCCCCAGCGAATCTGGTCCACTGTAAGCCACCCCACACACCCTGTCTGCAGCACTGGTCGCAGATGGAATTATCGGTCAGTGCGCCGAAGGCGTTTGTCTGATCTGTGCCTTTCCCGCTAGGCTGGGAGCTCCAGGGTGGGGTGGGGGTTGCGCACTTCATTGTCTTATTTCATGTGGATTGCTCAATTCATTGTCTTAGTACTGAATACACAGCTTAGAGGATATGTGGTATCCAGGGCTAACTCCCAGAAATTCTGCTTTGGGGGTGTGCCACCAAAGTCCCAATTGATGACAAAATATGACTCTCCTGCTTCTCTCTCTGTGCAGACATTGCCCTTAGGGAACTTGGAAGGAATTAGCAGGGCAAAGCACAGATTCGCTCCTCAGCCGAACAGTATTATCATCATTTAATTTTAATTGTTCACCATTCATCACCATCTCTTAAAATTCACGTTCACTTTGTCTTCCCTTTCCTTGTAGCCTCCATCGCTCGGAATGTAAGATTCATTTCACTAGCGCCCAGTAGTCAATGTTTTATAAGGATGAGTCGAAACAGAGGTTTTCCCTTCAGGTTTCCTCTCCAAACACCGTCAAACAAATTTAAATCCAACATATGCACATTAGGAGCAGCATATTTTATTATTTTCCAACATGTTAAGGTTGTCTTGTCTCACGCTTGCATCGATACCTCATTAGTTTCTGTTCTAAAGTTTTTTTTTTTCAATGTGTTATGGGCATTTTCTCAGTGGCATTGGAGATAAAGCGAGATGCATGTTAGACTGGGCACAGAGAGGGGCTGACCTCCTCTCAGGGTTTGTTGTCCAAGATCCGCACATCCATCAACACACAAGAAAACCCACCCTAACCACCGTGCCGGCCACAGAAGTGGAGGGCGTCACGCTCCGTGTCTGACTGGTTTGCTCTGGACAGCCCAGATGGTTGTTTCCCCTAATGGAAATTGTTAATATCCATTTCTGCAAAGCAGGATGGTGCAGTTCAGGACAGCGGGCAACTCTGCTAGGCATGGATGAGAAAGGAGAGTAAGGACGTCTCTCAAGGCTGTGGGTTCCTTCCATCACGTGGTTGCTTCCCCCGCAGAGATAATTATAAAGTGCAGAAATTATTAGGAATTATGGGACAAAGAAGATGAGTTGTGAATCTTGTACAAATTAGAAAATGGAAGGACTTGAAAAAAGTCTTTCGTTTTGAAGTTACAAACGAACAGAAGTCTCAGGTCAAAAGTGAGGAGGCAGATTTTTGTTTAAGCTGCATAATAATTTTAACAAAAACAGCTGGTATCAGCTGAATAAATTAAGGCGTACCCAGAGAGCATCTTCTGGCAGGGGTCACATAACGGAGGGAAGGCGGACGTAAGGCATGCTCCATGCGTTGGGCAGGCTGTGTTTGGAGGGGTGGGCAGAAAGGAGAAGCCCACGTGGTTGGAGCCGCATAGCTCTGGGGGGGCTGCATTCTTTCCAAGGACGTTCAGCGTCAGCTCTCTGGTAGACCATCTATGCAATCTGTGTGAATTCTATCCCAGCAAACCTATAGCTGTGCAGAAATAGTTTCATGAAGGTTTTTTAAATACATGAAATATAAGATTTCAAGTGCATGGCTTATTCCATTCCATTATTCTTGCCGTCAGGTTCACTTTGTTCTGCATAAAACGGTGACATCTTGGGTTATTGGGTTCGTTTTTCCTTCGTGAATAACTCCGGCACTTTGCTCTGATAGGCAATCCGGATTATTACTTCTGAGAGCCATCAAGCTGTGGATGCATTTAGCTGCATCAAAAATAAAATACCCACTGCCTCACAGTTCATGACTTGTCCAGAAGGCTTAGAGAGTTTCATGTGCGTAATACATTTTGTCACTGTAAGTCACTTTCACAACTGACTGTGCAAAAATGTATTAGTTGGTGGCCAATACTTCCCCGCATTTGATTCTACCTGCATGTCATTTGCCAAATTGTTTTGGAGACTAAGCCACCGAAGAAATCACTAGAATGCGGATGAGAATGGGATTTCACCCGATGGTATCCGCAGCTTCCCCGGAACCCAGTCTAGAAGGCTGGGGGCTTCTGTTCCCCCTTCTTCACCTCATCACCAGCCATGGCAGGAAGATGTCAGTGTTGCAGATACCTGTCAGTTTAAGGGAACCCACTTAATTTTTTAGTTGGAAGACTTAAGGATAGGGTGCTGGAAAGGGTGGGAAAGGCAGCTCAGGGTTTATGGGGAGTGAGGTGGAAATTCAGCCCTTGGGACGAAAAATGGTTTCAGCTCCTTTGCAGATATAGAAAATGTACTGTTTACAATCCAAGGGAATAATTGGTTTAATTACCATGCCTATTAGCTCCTGGTGCTGTAGCCAATTACCTCAAGCTTATTGGCTTATTAGAAGAACAGAAATGGGTTATCTTAGGTCTGGAGGCCAGAGGTCCAGAATGAGTCCTCAGAGGCTAAAATCGGGGTGTGTGCCCTCATGGCTTTGCCCTTGCTGCTGTCCGGTGCTGCCTGCGTGTCTGCCGGCGCCTCTCCCTCTATTGTCAAGTCCATCAGTACGGCTCTTGTCCTTTCCCCGTGGCCTGTTTCTCCCTCAGGAGCACATTTGTGATTCCATGGAACCTGCCCAGACAATTCTGGACAATCTCACTATCTTACGTTTACACCACATCTGCAAAGTCCCTCTTGCCATGTAAGGTGATATCACCACTGGTTCCAGGGATCACAATGGGGACATTTGGGGGCCACTGTTCTGGCGACCACCCCAAGGGGCTGGCTTGTTGACTTTATCACACATATTCCAAGCAACTACCAAAACATTGTTGGATGCTTGTGTTCCGCCCCAGGTCTGCCCCCGAGGGCCCTCGCAGGCAAGCCTCTTTTGCCAGTCCAAGGGATAATTCAGCTACTTCAGTGGGCTGTGAGTCAGTGCTGCAGGAGGGGCTGGGAGGGGCAGTCACCCTGTCCTACGTGGCTTAGGAAGGTTTGTCAGAGGCGCCATGGTGCAAGGAGGAGCTGGAGGAGAAATGGGAGGGGCCATTTACATTGTGTGTGGAATGGGGATAAGAAAGAAAAGAGGAATTTAATCTCCTAAACTCACAGGTCTGTCTGGCCTTACACCCAGCTGGACCTGCAACCTCCCGCTCCTATCCTCATTTCCTTCCTGTGCCCGCTGATCCTCAAACCTGCCAAATCAATGGGTCGCCATTGTAACCACGCCTTTGCACCCACACACAACTCCTTTATCTCCCTTCTGCATCTGTGCCAAATCCACAGCCCACTGTTTTATTCCAACCTTACGACGTGTCTGCAGCAGCAGCTGCGGGGCTGAGCGAGGCAGGAGGGCAACATGCACGTCCACTGACTGGCGGCACTTTGGATCCATAACCCTGAATGGGAACTGGGCTCCTGAGGCCACCTGGCAATCCTCACACTGTCCCCTCCTCCCGTGCCCACCCCCTCCCCCACCGCCCCCAGGCAATGGCTTCTCCGGCTCTCTGCTCAAGTCTCCACTGATCCCTTCCTTATCAGCTGCGGTTCTCCCTTCAGCTCACTGTGTCAATGAAAACTTCACAAAGAACGTCCCCAGAGGTCTTCCCCCCGTGTGCCTGCACCGGCCACTCCTAGGGGGCGGGTCGCTGCTCTGCCTTCCGCCATCACGGAAACCTGTTTGTACTTCCAAGACCAATCTTCCCACCTCCGCACCAATTCCCACGGGTTTTACAAATACCTTCCCTCTTAAGGACATCATTTGAGTGACTGCTAACTTTCCCCAGCACTGAAAAATTTTCTTTCTGTCTACCGAAGCACACCCATTAGTATACACGCAATTGTTATTGCTCTTCTGTTAAAAATAAACACACTCCAGTTTGATGTCTGCTCCAGCGACTCACTCCTGTCTCCTCTCTCCTTCCCCTTCTCCTCACAGACACACACTCCTCCCTCCCCTCCAAAGCGCTCGTGTACTTTTTCCAAATAGGGTTTTATTCTTTAGACCCCAGAGAACCTGTTGACGTAAAACTATTACTAATAATGGCCCCCACTGTGTTAGCCCTGGAAGCTGAGCATCCAGGCACTTGATAAATATTCAGCAGCTTATTCAACACTCATGACAGCCTGCAAGTCACTAGTAAAACGCCGCAGCCACTCCACAGTAGTGCCTCTACCTCACCGACAATCTCCGTAATCAAGTCCAACGACCAGTTATTGGTCCTCATCTTCATCAACCAATCAGCACCATTTAAGCAATTGATTGCTTTTCCCCTTTCTAAAATCTATTTTTCATTGGGTTTTGGGATTCCACTTTTCTCTGATTTCCTTCCTGCCTCATTGACTAGAGCTCAAGAGACAGACTGATAAAACATCTGGCCCCTTGTCTTAAGGGTGTGGTACTTAATCATATAGGAGGTAGACTGGTGAGTGAGTACACTTTCCATGATGTCTGAAGAGGGGTCAAGTTCAAAGTGCTGGATGTGTAGAACTGGAAGTGACTGACTGGTGGAATGGTGGGCTTTTCATAGACTAAGCAGGACTATGTGTCCTAACGCAGTACCCACGGGATCTTTCCCTTCCAGGGACTGAGCTGCAGGTAGGCATGGGGGCAAAGGACTGGCAAGTCCTACGGGACTGGCTCTCTTGGGGTCCTTGAGCCTCCATCTTTCTGTATGGACCAGGTGTTGAATTGTACTTGCTTTGCTCCCTCCATGGAATCCAGTCCCGGGAGCCTCCCACTTGACTTCGAATCTGTGGCTTCCTCGGGTGTAGTTGCTACAGCCGAAAATGCGATAAAAGGAGTTCCGTGGAGCATCCCGCTATGCTTACGACTATTGGTGTATTACCCACCTTCGCCACTAATGGTGTTAGCGGCAGCAGCAGGAGACAGATTTATCTTCTCACTCTACGTCCCTCCTGGCGTCCTGCATACGCTGGGCAGAGAAGCGTGGATGTGGGCGTGACCTAAAGCAGTGTCCTGGAGCTGGACAGGTGTCTGTGGGGCCACTTTACACGTCGGAGTGTGTGTGTGCGCACACCCCCCCATTCCTGAGGGACACGCAATGCACCCCCAATTTTGTCAGTCTAATTCTATAATTCTTTGTCAAACCGAGGCTCCCAATCAAACTGGATGGCTCGTGATTTAATGATTCACTTGTTGGGGGTTATTTGTGTGTCTTCCTTCCCTTGGGAAAACTTTAAGGAGCATTCAGATGGCTTCTTGCCTTTCAAGGCTTAAGCTGCTGTGAAATAACAGCGACCCAATCACTCAAATGTATAGTTGTTTTCCCTTGCAGTTGTATGAATGACTTTACTACATGCACATAAATATTTGTGTTTTATTCCTATTTCAGTAAATGGAAATATAATTTATATTTTAAAAAGGGAAGTTATTTAAGCTTGATGAAGAGCACACCGTAGAAGATTTTAAAAAAATCATTTGCATGATTTAAGACAGACAAATGGATTTCCAAACACTGGTGCCAGGGGAATCGTGGGTAAAACCACCATCCTGGGAAGCGATGTTTCTGAGTCTCCCACTCCCAGGTGAAGATACAGGAAAAAGAAGCACCTGTCCCCAGGAAAATGTTGACAGATGGCAGATTTGCCAATCGTTTCCTCTCACAATGCAGCAGGATGCTCCACTCGACTTGCAGGCCAGATAATAGTTCATTTTCCTTTCACTGGGGCTGATACGGTGTGTGGATGTAGTGGGTAAGGTTCCCAGCGGTCGTAATGCAGCAGACCGATTATTCAAATATGGAATTAGATCGCTAAAGGTAAAGACACAGTGCTGACAAACAAATCACAGCAACTCCACAGTCTGGCATCGAAAGCAGGTTCATGTCAAAGATGGTTGAAAGACAGCCCGGCTGGTGTAGCTCAGTGGATTGAGCACGGGCTGGGAACCAGAGGGTCCCAGTTCGATTCCCAGTCGGGGCACATGCCTGGGTTGCAGGCCAGGTCCCCAGTGAGGGCCATGTGAGAGGCAACCATACATTGCTCTTTCTCCCTCTCTTTCTCCCTCCTTTCCCCTCTCTCTGAAAATAAATAAATAAAATCTTAAAAAAAAAAAAGATGGCTGAAAGACAAAGACTTTTTAATGACACCCTTGGACAGTCTTTGTACTGAATACATATACACAAGTTGCATGTGTACATGCATGTGTACATGTTGCACACCACGCACAAACATACACACATGCACACCCATGTAATTGTACATAGCTACATGTGAGACTGGTTTGGGTTCACGTGGTCAGGTATATTCTATGCACTGTAAGCAATGTGTGCTGTGCTGGGGATTAAGACTTTGTCTCTCAGACCTAATGCCACCCTTTGTGGTGCTGGGAATGGAACTCTGTCAACCCCATTTCTGCTTTCCTTCCGGGTGATGACCCCACCGGGACACGTTGCTGGAGGGCAATAGGAAGTGGGGACTCACTCTTCCCATCACACTTCCGCCTACTTCCTGTTCCTGTGGGAAGGGTCCCAGCCATCCTTCCCCACGGCAGCCATGGTAGCGTCTCCATGGACAGCGATCATAGGACGTTTCTTCTCTCTTTTTCCTGAGTCCGACTGCTCCGAACCATAGTGGTGAGAGTGAGCTGCCCTGTCCCAGACCTTTGAGAAAAAGCTCTTGGTCACTCCCCATGGAGTGGGACGTGAGTTGTAGGTTTTTCGCATGCGGCTGCTATGACTTGGAGGTTTTTCCCTTCTCTGACGAGTTTGTTGAATGTTTTCCTCATCAAACATGGTTGAATTTGTCAAATGCTTTTTCTGCATCGATCAAGGTGATAATGTGGCTTTTGCTCCTCATTTTGTTAATGTGGTGTATTCCATTGATTGATTTTTTTACATTGAACCAGCCTTGCATTCCAGGTACAGATCTCACCTGGGTATGACAGGCAATCCTTGTACTATGCTGTCGGGTTCGGTTCGCCCGTAGTTTGTTTAGAACTAAAGTGGTTCTGGCATAGAACTACTGAGGACTGCCCCCCTCCCCACTCACATGAATATTCACTTATAAGGGTAATTATTTTCAATAAAAAGTCCAAAGAAGTTGTTATTGACTCCTATCTAAATACTTCTAATAAACAAAAAGACACTAAATATTTCAGCGCAGCTTTGTACCCGAAGCACCGAGAAACAGGATTCAACGGAAACTGATTGTGACGTGTCCAAGTCTGGACGACGAAGGGGCTCGAAGGTGCGGGGGTTTGCAGATTATATCGAACTTGAATTTCTGATTATAGCTTCCTGTCCATTTCCACATATTCATTAATATTAATGAAAACTCCTGAGGTGGCATTTACAAGCTAAATGCCAACCACTCAGTGTTCGCTTTCGGGGGCATGTTTTTGCAAAGTATTACCCTATATAACACTCTTTCTTCTGCACGGTTCTCGCTCTGTTAAATGTGTGTCATGTGGCTTGCATTAGTTTCACCAATTCAAACTTGAGCAAAATAAAGATGAACAAGAATTCAACTTATGTGTTAGCATTCCCCCAAAGTTAACATTTCTCCTGATTGGATTCAGTATCCCCTTTTCCTCTCTCTCTGTGTATACATGCGTATGCGTTTTTATCTGTAATATCTGAGGGTATGTTGCAGACTCGATGCCTGACCTCTCAGTAGTTTTACATACATTTCCTAAAAGCAAGGAATTCTTTTATATAGCTTTAGTTCAATTCTCAAAATCTGAAAAGTAATATGGATGCAATATTAAGACTTAACCTGCAGACATTCAACTTTTGTAACTGCTCCATCAATTTCTTTAGACAGAGAAACATCCTGATTCGGGATGCAGTTTGAATCAGGAAAGCATATCATTGTAATTCTCTCTGCTCTCCTTTACTCCAGAACACGTAAGTAGTCTCTCCTCGTCTTTCATAACTTTTTAAACAATCCTCACCACACTGTTGCCTATAAGTATGTTGGCCATAACATGCCACAGAATGTTATTCGGCTAAATGTGATCTTTTTTTATTATCGACAAAAATGGCACTGAAGTTTAGGAGAAATGGCATCAGTTCCAGGTGTTGGGAGTCTTGGGTGCTAACACCTGTGCAGACGTCCCAATCACTATAAGACTTTGGAGGCGTTAATTCCTGCCTCCTGGTAGTAGTCCACACAATTATTTAATTCTCTGTAATAATAAAATACAATAGCATCATTTCCCTGCTCTCAGGAGAGCTCTGAGGATAAAATTAAGCTAATATATAATATTGACGTTAATTAAAATTACTACAGAAACACGGAATTACTGTATGAATTGATGGGTCACAGGGAAGAAGCCACGCTGACAAATCCGAGGGAGATGTTACTCCATTCATTTCATTTCTCAGTAAGTGGAGGCGGGCGTCACACTGAAAAATGACCATCTGCCTGCCGTAAAAACACCGGGCCATTCTTGAGAGAAACAGACTAGTGAAATTTTGGGATTGTGACTTCGGCTCACTCTGTAATATGTCAGTTACGAAGGGCCTCTGCTTGGATGGGAAACGGTGAGAACGGCGAGAAGGGGCCGAGGGCTCCGGAGCTGCTCATTTCTAAACACTCGGAATGCTCTGCAGGTCGCACAGCAGCAAGCCGGCTCCACCGTGGATTCCACCTGCCTCTGACACGCCCGTGGTCGCCACGTGTTCAGAGCGTTCCGGAGGTTTTTATTCTTCTCCTTCTAGTCCTGCTTACTCCTTTTCTGAGAGGACATTATGCCTCTCACTTGAAAATGTGGGTGTTTGTTGTTATACGCACAGTTGATCTTTTTCTGAAAAGAATTATGAATCTCTTAAAGAGCAAATGTATCCTCCAAGTCTCTGTTCTGATTAAACCTGTACTAATCTCTTAGTCGGGTTAGACTGTGCACCCGCTAGTCTCCGCAAGTCTCGCGTACACACGGGCAACTGGTTGTCAGGGCTTCACGTCCGGACTCTAGTCCTTTCGGTCTGTTGTCTACTTTCTGTTTTGTCTGCCTGGCCATAAGTTAAAGTCTCGCATCTCTTAAAACGGAATGCTACAGTGCCCTCTTGACTGGTCTCCCTGCCTTCTTCGAGTTCTCCTTTGAAGTCACACAAATTATTCTGAAGCACAATTAAAATCATTTCATGTTACCGTCTATACCCTTTTATGAATCTTCACTAAATACCAAGTCAGACTTAGTCACAGACAGACGGTTGGTGAAATGGATGAAACACAGGCCCTGAAACTCTCCGTTCTGTGCTGGGCACGTTTTCGAAATTCAGAAAACCCCACTTCCTTTGTTTGTACTGACATGTTGCTGTGTTAATACACAGAACAAGAGGGATTAGTACAGATTTAGTCTGGATTAGTGTGACAACATGAATTAAGTTACTTAAAACACCTAGAATACTCCTGATGTGGTGGTGTTCAAATTAATGTGCTCTTCCCTCTGCCCTATAATATCCACATAATTGTCCATTTTCAAAATTCCCTGCACTCTTCCACACACATGGCTCATTCCATAGAATACCCACGAGTTATTATGTCCTTTCCCATTCTTTTTCACCTGTAAAAATCTCACCTTTCCTTCAAGGGTCATCTTGCATTCTATCCGCTGCTTGCATTATTTTTCAGCGTCTTCCCCTGAAAATGCTGGTTATTTCCTTTGAAACTCCACAGCATTCTGTCCTTTGCCTATGGTCTTTGGCACATCCTGCCTTGTATGATGTTATTTGAATTTTTGTTGTTAAACTTCATTCCAGGTGGCTGGTCGGTTCAGGGACCATGTACCCTAAGGCATACAGCAATTTCACATGCTGGAAACTCAATAAATATTTATGCGACAGATTGTATTTTGCAAAGATGGCTGCAACAATAACTCTTGTCTCATCTGCTCTTCTGCGATGTAACATTGGCGATTCTCACCGTCTTCAATCTGGGCAGAAACTGTGTGATTTGGCCAAAAGAACAGGACAGAGGGATGAGGTGGCCCTGGCAGCTGTCCCTTCTTGCCTGTCAGAACGTTTGCTTTTTAGAGACCTGTCCCTGAATCTTCTTTTTCTCCCTGTGCTTCATTTTGTATAGTTTTTGTTGATCTGTCTTGGTATACCTTGTTTTTCACCAAATACTTCCAAAAATTCCAGTGTCGATAGTGAATAAATTAAACTACCCAGGATATAATGTAACAGATATTAAGTGCTTGGGAACTAAAGGGAAGTCTGAGGTCTCAGACAGTGGAAGTGCCAGGTCAAGTGAAAAGGGTGTGGTTGTTTCCACTGCCTGGTTTTGGACCGCCTGTGCAACTGGTTAAAAGAAACTGCTTACTCAATCTTGTCCTGAGTCAAGATCAGAATAACATACTTTAAAATCAATAGAGTATACTGAGAACTTTTAATTAACTACTAAATTAATGAAATTTTCATTTAAAAAAATAAACAATTCAAAGGCATTTTCCCATTGGTGGGAAAATTATCTATGCATATTTCATTAGTCCAAGTTCACACAGCATACCTTATTGACTTCTGTTTAAGACTACATGTGAGTGTCACTGACTTGTTATATGCTTCAGATGCCAGAAGAAAATTAAGTGTGAGAGATTTTAATGTGGAAAATATGGCTGATAATACAGATGCAATCTGTATTCTTGGGTTACTTAGGACATACCTCAATTTGCCTTTGAATTCTTTAAGGAAAAAAAGATTAATTCCCTTATATCATGATTATATATCACTACTTATTACCTGTCATGATGTAAATTTATTTCATGTATATTCCATGCAATAGATTTGCTAGTGTATATCAAGAAGACTGAAAAATCACTTCAGTGTTCTCTAATAATGACACTTGGAAAATGTCGTAGCTCATAAGGAAATAATGAAAACTCCTGTTTCATGGCAGAGCATTCCGACGTTTTTGCTCAGAGATGGATATGCATTCTTGCGCAAGCTCTGTATAGAAACTCGGAGGTCAAACTTCTGGTTTCTAGTAAGTCGTTGAAGGTTTCAAAGGTCACTGCTCTAGCAACAATTTGGTCTACAAGCTGGGCATTCCAGCCATACTATAAATGTAACATATTGTTTTTTGATGATCAATTTTCCTTCTTAGTGTTATTTTTGAAGCTAAAGACTTGCGTGGTTTTCTATTTTAGGTGCCTTTTCAGATATTGATGCTACACCGCTTGTCTATTCAACCCTGTGTTTTCTTCTATGAGGTTTACAATTTCAGGTTGTAGTGCTTAAGTCTTTAGTATAGTCTCAGTTGATTGTTGTCTATTATGTGAGATAAGGGTGCAATTTCAGTCTTTCGCTGTGGATATCCAGTTTTGCCACCACTGTTTGTTGGAGAGACCATCCTTTCCCCATGGCACAATCCTGACACCCTCGTTGAAGATTAGTAGGCCATATATGGGTGGGATTATTTCCCAGTTCTCTGTTTAGTTTCATTGGTCCAGAAGTCTGTTTCGTGCCAGTACCATACTGTTTTGATTACTGCGGCTTTGTGATATATTTCAAAACCAGAAAGTAGAGCATCTCCATATTTACTCTTCTTTCTCAAATGGGTTTGGCTACTTGGAGTCCTTGTGTGGTTCCAAACGGATTTTAAGAATTTTTATCTATCTCTGTAAAAAATGCTATTGGAATTTAAAGAGGGATTGCATGGAATGTGTAGCCTTGAATGATATGGATGTTTTTAATAATGTTAATTTTCTGATCCGGGAACACAAGGCATTGTCCCATCCATGTGTGTTCTTTAATAAGTCCATAGCATTTTATATGCCAGTTATACTTCAATAATGTGATTTAAAAAAAGGGAATATATCTCATACAGTAGGGAAAGAGGAATGGATTACAAAGCCACACCAGGAAACTTTTGGGGTGTGATGATCACATTCATGATTTTGATTGTAGTGGTGGTTTCTTAGCTGTACATATGTGTCAAACCTTATCAAATTCAACATTTTAAATGTCAAGTATACCTCAGTACAGCTGGGATTTTTTAAAGCAAAGGACTTAAACAATTGATATCTCAAGGCACCTAAAGTAAATTCTCTTTTTCTAGAACATTCATGTTCCCATCACGCTTTCCTTCACCATTTCCTTCCACAGCATCTCACTTCCCATAAACAATAGACTTTATGGTGCCTTCATTTCTGTTGACTAATGTGGAACTCATAGTTCACATGATGAATTATTAAGGCCATGCTTTTGCTTTGGTTATCCTGAGAATACCATTCTTCGAAAAGGCACAAAGAAATTCTCAGGAAATATTTATGGAATCCTCTAATTTTATAATTCTTGTCTTAATAGATAAATAATTTATGAAGGTTAAGGATTTATTTTTATAATACAACGGTGTTTACCTTTTTATTCAATTAAATTTCAAAATGATTTCACAGACACCATTAAAATATTATTAGCAAGGGTTCTATAACATCTGTGGAAATCGGCATTGAATTTTAACTGCAGCTTTCACAATGAGGCTTGACATTTTCGGGAAAGAAATCAAATACACAAAGGTGCACACAAGTAATACAAAGCAGATAGTTAATATAATTTGTTTAAAATTCTACTGTAGTGTATACAGATAACACTTGATTTCTCATGCATTGGCTATGACAGCTTGGACATTTATTTCAAACACTTGGGATAGTTCTGTTTTTCGGTCTTTGTTTCTCCCCTACTCTTCAATAAAATATTATTTTAAGAAGTCATACAAGCCAAACACGGGGTAATGGGTAGCCTAACCCATTTATCTGAAAGGACACTTTTCTAATAATTATCCTTCTGCCACCTGAAATGCGGCTTGCTGCAACTGATCCAGGACTAATCGATGATAACACCAGGCAAACTGCCAGGCACTCGTTTCGGTCAAAGGCAAAATGTGGCACGTGTCATGTCACTGGAGGGTTTTCCTCTCACAAATCTCCTGTTTTTAAATGTGAGTGTGCACGTCTACCTTCGTTTAGGCTTCCTGAATGTTAAACCTTAGGGTCAAGGTTCGCCCCTGTGATGGAAGCAGAGGGAAATTCATTGTTTCTTTTCTGGTTAAATACTTTCCCTTTGAAATTTCTTTTTTTTTTTTATTTTAAATCATTTTCATTGTTATTCTATTACAGTTGTGTATCCCCCCCCGCCCATCCCACACACCCCTGCTCCCATAGTTGATTCCTTTTCCCCTCTTCTTTTCTGCACATGTACGTATTTTTTTACATCCAATTCAAATTACTGGCATAGTTCAAGCAATGACATAATCCCTAGAGAAAGGAAGAAAAAGTCTGTGTTCTTTCTTTTAAAAATGCAGTTTTAAATAGAACAGTGTTGCGAGGAAGTTTCACTGCAGAAGATTTGGATGGCAGTGTCTGACAGGGTGCCTGGGGCGCACACAGGGACACACAAGTGTGCGCGTGTCGAAGCAACAGTGTTACACGCGATGGCGCAAAGCAGTATTCTGTTACTGTCTGGTCACGTTCTACAGCAGAGTGGTCTGTGTGAAATGAAAAGTCGGGGGAATTACATGGCTTTAAATGGCAACCATTTACAATAACGTGGTTATTGTCATTTGTTTTCATCAGATGTCCCCCCTAATTGTTCATATAGGTCTGAAAATTATTTAAAAAGTGATAACTTTCCAAATAAGATAAACAGAGGACCTCACTCTTTTATGCCACACTTCTACTCTGGGCATGTCTTTTGTCTTAAAAAGTAAAACACATTGGCATTCCTTCGACATGTCCTGAAAATGAGATAACATTAAAGATGGAAGGGAAATCACCATCACCTCGGTGACGGAATGAAAATGATTTTGTTTTCATTGCCCAGAGCAACAGGACCTGGTAATGAGGGAAAACCACAGCTCGTGAACACAGCACTCACACATCCACGAAGCACTGGCCCCAGGTGACTGTGATGCAAATTCTTCCTGCTGGGGATACGATTTTAAGCCAGGAGGGAGTCCTGGGGTTGGGTGGGGCGCATGAGGATGCACCCCATCAAACACGTGAAAGGGGTTCTTTTCCCCAGGTGTTTGCAGAGCCATGCACAGCCCCCAAGCCCCTGCTTCCTTTTGGTTCTTCGTGTGGCCGCCCAGGCACCTACACAACAGGCGTGGGAGGTGCTCCCCGAGGCTCCCTGTGCACAGCCCCCGTTCAGTTGTTCTACTTTCTCTCACAGATCATCCCATTGGATGCCCACAGAGCTACGGGGCAAGCTTTATTCCACTTCGTATGTGAGAAAACCGCCCTCAGAAGTTCGGTGCCCTATACGAGAATCCAACAGCTCATGGTTGGACTGAAACCCAAGCCATACTATCCCAAGTCCCATTTTCTTTCTACCATATTACAGCAATGGTGGCGCATTTTGGAAGCCCATCAGAGGCGGCAGGTAATTTTAAAACATTATCTTGGTTCTCAAAGCCATCCTGAAGTTTAATTTTAGCATGCCTATTTTTCAGATGCAAACTACAACTGAGATAGATGAGATGATTTACTGGTGCAATTAGTGTGGTCAGGAACTATGCCTGCACCCGTGGGCTGCAAAGTCTCTACCGTGCTGTGTTTCTGAGGCAAGTGTTCATGGGCGGACAAGGAGCTCATAAAACAGGAAACTGCAGAGCCCTGTGAGCAAGTCTGGGAATCTTTCATTAAACTTGCCTTGTGAACAGAGGCAAACACACACTTAGGGGGTGACGGAAATGTACAGGAGCATATAAAATATGAATGTAATAATGACTAATTTGAGGCTAACAAGTTGACACTTGGTTTATTACTTCATATGCACCATACAATTTCATTCAAACTTTAATCAATATTTAATAAGTAATCAAATATATGACTCATAGTATAACTCAAGAAGTTTTTTCAGTAAAATGGATATTTTCAGTAAAAAAAGGATAAAATAGATGTAAAGTGTAGCATAGGGGAAACATTCAATAATATTTTAATAACTGTGTGTGGTGCCAGGTGGGTGCTGGACTTAATGGAGTGATGATTTTGCAAGTTACACAGATGCCTAATCATTATATTGTACACCTGAAATTAATATAATGTTATACATCAAATGTAATAAAAATAAAAAAGGGAAGGAGAAGAGAAATAGTAAAAATGATTTTAGCCATGAATGCATTTTTTATGTTATTACACTAATTAATTTTAACTCCATAGTTCATTGATTAATATGTTACTTCTAAAATGTGAAAAAAAGAGCAGAAAATGGAAAGAAAGAACTCCCCCCTCCGGAAAAAAAAAAAAAAAGAAAAGAAAAGAAAATGTAACTGGGACTAAAATACTTTTTGGCCACTAGACAGGGCTATTGTTCTCCACCAACACTGGGTTTACAGTGTTTTTAATGTTTTTGATGTTTTTTTTCCCCTCCTAACTTCTGGAATTACTCTGTTTGAGCTTTCATACATACATACATATGTTTACACACATGCATTATCATCTATTTGTGAGCCACACAGTTGTGAGTGTGTGAAAGTACCCTCCATTTTCCAGCTGCGAAATTGTCTATATCACACAAAGAAAGGCATAAGAAGAACTCACCATACTATTAAAGTGGCTTTTGAAATTTTGTATTGTTGAATCTTTTATTATTTTCTTTACTAGGCACTTGTTCTCTGTTCCCCTAAACATTCACTGAGTAATTTTTAACTGAACATTCCTCCTCAAATAAGCCATTCACAAATCCAGAGAGAAGATCAAGAATGGTCAGGAAAGATTTCAAGGACCCGAGTGGAAAGGCAACGGGGAGCTAGTGCAGGTTTCAGGGAGAAGACAGACATGTTCGGATTTGGACTTTAGAACGATAGCTGTGAACAGAATATCAATGACAGGAAATTGGTGGAAAGGCCTATTGTGAGGCTATTTTGATATCTAAGCATACGGCAAATAGGCTACTGGTAACAATATGTCAACTGATGGATAGATAATAAAGAATTGCTATATAAATGTTACTCGGAGTGCTATTACTTCCTAAATTGTATCGAAGGAAGCACAGTTGCCTTAATCTCTCCTATAGCCAAACCACACCTTCCCTAAAGCATCTGCACATGCATCACATCAAAACAAATGGGAAGCTCATTTATTTCTGTTTGTGATACCATCCAACTTTGTTGCGGAGTTCAGAATTCCCCAATTTTTTCCCCCTGAGAATAAAAATGATGTTGAAACAAAAAAAAAAAATTTGTTTTGAAATAAAAGCAGATGGCAAAATCACTACCCCTCTCCAGCTTTGCAATAACCCGAATCTTGTTTGTGGCGTGGGAAGGGAGGAAGGAGCCCCTTCCCCGTTGGTTTTGCTGACACAGTGACACTGTTTTGAAATCCGACAAGCTGTGTGAAAGCTGTCGAAGCTGACGTGTCTGGGGAGTTGGTGTACTGTAGCGTGGAGAGCGGGCTTGTCAGATGTCTCCACGGCCCTGAGAGGTGACACGGGCGTGACAAAAGCGACAGCGGTTGACATTGACAAAGCCTCCAGGACGAGGTGTCTACGGCAGACTCACCACGCAATTCCCACCCTGCGGGACGGGCTGCCAACCTTGGCGGTTTCCGGAGACGAGGCCGTGTTTTAGCGTGCTTCTTCCTAAAGTTCTAATTAACCACGGAATTAATGAGAAGCATTGAGAAAATGTTTCAGCACCGTTAACCTACAGCAATTACCATGACAAGCGTGATTATAAAATGTTTTATTTTTATTTAACTGGAGCAAACAATTTCTATGTTGTCATATTAAAATGGTGTTATTCCCCAAACTCAATTTGTAAACGTTGCAGGCTTATTTTTCCACTACCTAGGCAGTTATTTTTCTCAAATGTCCTCTGTTTCTTTATTTTATAAAGCTCTTAGTTTCATTCCTGAGTCCAACAGTTTTCAGGGGAGCTACTTGAATAGAATGGGTCGAATTGAAAATCAGGAATATCGCTGACCCAAGGAGAAGGTCAGGAAAATGGAAGCCCTCAGAGAACGGCCATTGGGTGGTGCCCAAACCTGCTGGAGCATTCTTTCCTTTCATACTGAGTTTATGGGGGGGGAGGTTGCTATTTTTCCTTATGACTCTAGAAACCCTTCCTTCTAGCTGGGTGGTATCAGGCCAATTCTTCACCTTCTTGGAGTACTGTCCTATAAAATGAGTCCATGCCTGCCAGGACATGCTGTGGGGATTTCAGGGTAATTATTAAGAAGGATGTCCCCGTATTTCCTGTTGAGTGAGAGTGTTGACTGATGTTCTCACCCCGATGACGAATGGCATGCTGACACCTCCTGGCAGGACTCTAAAAAGTGGCCAAAAAGGTCTCATTGACCCCCCCGACCCTTCTCTTCCTTCCAGCCCATGGAAAGGACAGCAGGAGGGCACGTTCAGTGGACACAGAACGTTCTATTAGTTTCTGATGTACAACAGAGCAGATCGACATTTTCTTAAGTTAAACAAGTGTCCAATCGCTGTGCCGCGTGTCTGAAACCACTGTGATGTTGTGCATCCACTGCAATTGAAATATTGCATAGTCAGGATCTCTCTGCAAGCAGCTGCCTGTCTACTAGGGAATCTCCGCCTAGACACAGGAGATGGGAGACTAATGCTAATGCCCACGCGCCAGACCCAAGACACTCAGAGGGTCCACGCCCTTGTGTGCCCGCCTGAGACTGAGAGACCCACACAGACGCTGATCTGTGTTCCTCAGTGTTTGGAAGGGAAGGGTCTGGTGCCAAACTTGCAGAGGAGAGTGAAAAGCTGACTAACAGTTCCCCTGGCCTCCTTGGTAGATGTCCGAGCTGCCCAAGACACCAGTGGCTCTTCCATAAATATCAGCACAAGGAGAGGGAGGTCAAGGTCAAGGGCTCCTGTGAACTCACACAGGGTCAGGTTCACCTTGGAATCACTCTGCCCAAGGGTTATGTGTGGGTCCAAGATGCATGTTTTCTGAAAGTGGTGCTTCCCTACTTTGTTTTCCTTCTCTCTGATATCTCTTTACACAGGAACTACTTTTCTCTTTTGTAACAATGCAGTAGAATATAAAAGAATCACTTCCAGTTTTCTGCACAGAGAGTTTTAGGTGAATGTTTAACTTCTAAGTTAAAATTACTGAGAGGAGTCAGATCGATACTTCATGTTAAGCAAACCAAACTTCACCAAACCTCTGTTTTTCAGATAAATACTGATTCCTAATATAAAAAGGGGACCTCATTTGGTTCCGCATGAATGTCACACAGTGGTAGAAATCTTACACAAAACCAGACTTTGTGAATCTCAGTGAAAACGTATTTTATTTTCTTAAAAATTGATCCACTGCCCTTCTTCCTCAGGATCACTGCTGCTATATGGGGCCTTCTGTGGTCCTGTATATAAATCCATCTGTCCTTTTGACCCAGAAATCCCACTTCTTGGAATATATCTGAAGGAACCCAAAACAGTAATTCAAAAGAACATAAGCACCCCTATGTTTGCTGCAGCGGTATTTACAATCGCCAAGATATGGAAGCAGCCCAAGTGTCCATCAGTGGAGGGGCAGGTAAAACAACTATGGGACATCTACGAAATGGAATACCATTCAGCCATAAAAAAAGAAAAGAAAAGTTTACCCTTTGCAACACTATGGTTGGACCTGGAGAACACAATGCCAAGAGAAAGACAAATACCATACAATTCCATTCTGATGTGGAATCAAGGGAACAGACTGAACTAACAAGGGAAACAGGGACAGACTCAAAGATGGGAGGCGGGCTGACAGCTAGTGGTAGGGGGAGCTTAGGGGGTGGGGGGACTGAGCAAAGAGGAGAAAGGACTCACGGACACGGACAACGGGGTGGTGACTGCAGGGCGGCAGTGTAAGGAGACTAAATGGAAATGGGAAAAATACAATAAAAATTCATCAATTTTCCCTTCTTTTCGCACTCTTCTGCTTTTGATAAATAGAAAAATGAGCCAGTTTTTAGAAGATAAATGCCTGTTACTTCAAAGAGAAAAAGCACTTGAAGTTAGGGATCACTTTGAGATATGTCTTTTATATCATTTGCGGGATAGTCATGGAGGATGGTTCAATAAGAGGTTGTTGATTCAATGGTCTGTAAAATTTCATCAGCCTTCTACCTCATATTGATGTTAATATCTTGCCAAGATGATTCACACAAGAAGACACGCACATGGTTTCAAGTCTCTCATTTTAGTTCTGAGCCCAGTGATGAAACATTATAAATCTAATCTTATCACTAGCATAATGGTAAATATTGGATATGAAATGAAAATTTTAATCTCATTAATTTTTTGAAATCATGATGTGTACAATAAAAATTGCTTTAATTAATCAAACTGTATTTCAGAAAATGTAAAACACTCTTTATTCCAACTGTGGAAAGATTATAGAGAAGAAAATGCCAGCTAAAGTTCATGTTGGTTATTCACACTTTTTTTTTAAACTAAGCATCATTTATTTTAGAGTGAAAGATAAGAGAATCTAACACTTCAAGAATTCCTAAGAGTTTTTATAAACTTTTTTCAAGACTTCTAAAGATCTTACAAGCAATTTCTTATCATCACCATTTTATAGATAAGAAGTCTAGCCTTGGCTGGTGTGCTCAGTGAATTGAGCACACCAGCTCAAAGGGTCGCCGGTTCAATTCCCAGTCAGGGCACATCCTAGGTTGGGGGCCAGGTCCCCAGTAGGGGGCATGTGAGAGGCAACCACACATTGATGTTTCTCTCCCTCTTTCTCCCTCCCTTCCTCTCTGTCTAAAAAAAATGAATAAATAAAATCATTAAAAAAAAGAGAAATCTAAGTATCATGGGTTAAATAATTTGCCCAAATCAAGCTGGTTTTTAAATGATTTACAAAGAAGAAACAATTTGTTTTTCCCAGAGAGGATATGTAATTTTTCCACCATTAGTATGTACTCTTGAGATCAAAGGGACTACATGAGAATGAAGTTATAATCACAGACGTAGGGTTAGTCAGTACCTCTACAGCCAAGAGAAAATGGAACTTGACGGGCAATTCACTGGGACAATATGGGTTCGGGCTGATGATGCAACGTGACGTGCCACTGATGTGACCTCTGTGGAGAGACAGTGCAGAGCACAGAAGAGTTTCTCAGAAGAGACCTGAAGCCCACTCGTCCTGGCTTCAGAGCAGAACTGAACTCTAATGTAAATAGTGCAGCCTATCACCTCGTCCCCCACCCCATCCAGGGCTCCCTGCGACGACGGACGTCCAGAAACACGTGATAAATTTCTGCCCTAGAGAGTCCGTGATATTTTCCTCAACAGAAGCAGGTGGGCCATGTGCTGCTTTTATTTTTGATGCACAGAGACCATGATCTCGCTACTGGGCGGCACGATGCAACGTGGCTTGGCTATCTGTCATGACCTCACGCACAATTTGCCATCGACCATCACACCTCGTAAGGCACAGCAATCTCCTAAGTCGCTCCTGCCCCTGCAAAATGTACTTCAGGTTATCATTTTTCCCTCAGATATATGGTGCTATTTATCATGGCCCTGAGTAGAATCTTATTATTTTTTTTCTTACTTATTTCTCAGTCCTCTCCATTATTGGCACGGAGTAATTGAATCACACGACAGTCAATAATTGAGCTCTGGGTGCGTGAACGTGATGGATCGGAGGATTACTTTAATGTCTTCTATTCTCATTTAAGTTACAGTAATTGGTCACTGAAGTTTGAAGTTAGAAATCTGGATGAAACTCCTACGAATGGATGCATTGCCCAAATGGGGCCATTTCTGTATAAGGTACTCTGCCTCGCCCCTGGATAAATGTTGTAATTCCGTTACTTCCTTTCACTAAATACCTATTGACTCATCACCATGTGCCAAGAAGTACGCTTAGTGTTCCAAATTCAAGAATAAGCTGATACTCAATTACAGAAAACCATGCTAATGAGAAAAGACATTTAATTGAGTAAGTAGTAGCGCGATAGGTTGTACAAACAGAGTCTCATTCTGTGAAAACATACAGCATCAGTGCGGTGGTGAGATCTGCCTTCCACATTTGAGAAAGGCTTCCCTGAGACATCGATAGCTCTCTGACATTGGAAAAAAGCATAGGAACCAACAATGGGGGGCAGGAGGCGCTACAGCAGCCTCAGGAGCAGCAGACTACAGAGGGCGCAGGGGAAATTTGTCCACAGAAGACGGAGGTGTTCCCAGGGAGTGTAAAGGGTTGCTGATGGGATTGGAACAACAAAGCCTAGTGCGGGTCAGTGCCGACCAGCGCCTGGACCTGGGCGGGGGAGGTGGCTCGAGTGAGTCCGACGTGGATGGGATGTTGAACATTTCAGGCTTTCATCCTGAAGGGCTAGAAAGTCTTGAGAGTGCTTCAGTAATGGGGGCGGTGTTGGGGCAGCATATAATTAGATTTAACTTTAGAAATTGTCATTTGCCAACGGAATACAGAAAAGACTAGAAAGGGGCCAGAGTTGACGTCAGACTATTAAGCAAGAGGAAGTGGTGACTTTGGAGACTGTGGCTACCCAGAAATTAGAAGAAGCAAGATAGATTGGAGAGATAGTTTGGAGGTAAACTCACAGTATTTGGTTATGGTATGCCTGTTTAACCATATAAAATTGTAATAGAAATGGTACAGAAAAAAGAAGTATGATTGTATCTAACTATTACTCTTATAATGGAGTACATGTAGTAAGGCTAATATTTATATCATACTTATTATTCCATTTACATATATTAGTTTACATAATCCTCACAACAATGCCATGAGAAAAATCCTAATGTAGGTGATTTAATGGATGGTTTTGAAGGCACAGAAAGTCCAATATCTGACCGCTAACAATGGTACAAGTGCAGCCAGGACTTGGTCAAGTTCTGATGCAAGTCCAGGCGATTGGTTTCCAGGTTCAATGCTCCTTATTCCTGAACTGCATGCCCTGTGTAGCTAGTTTGCAGCCGGGACACCTTCCTGCCTTCCTCTTTTCATAAACAATTAGAATACCTTCCATGTCAGATGATATACTAAGTCCTCTGGCTGTGACCACTAACATGGGACATTCAGTTTTCTAGTTGTTACAGAAATGAGCCAAAGATGGTATCTATATATTTACTCTACATTTGCTTCGCATGGCTGGCTGGGACCCCCAAGTTCAAAAGCATAAATATACCATGACACTTCCCCGTGCCCATCCAAATAATAATTTTGAAGTGGCAAGGTATAATAGGTAAAATATAATAGACTTGATATTATAGGTTACTACATTCAAATCTTGGCCCAACTCTTGAAGACACATGTATTGGAGCCCTCCATACTGATAACTAATGGGCCATAACGCTCTTTGCACAGTGGGGTTGTCGGAGTGTGAGCTGACGAGCCTGCAGCATGTCAGAGGCCATCTGGTGCACACTGGGTGTGCAATATAAGTCGGCTTTCTCACGTTTCTTTGTGAACACTGAAGGAGAGACTCTACACTTGTTGCCTATTCATATCCTCTATAACTCAGAAGTCACTAGGCAGAAGTTCAATAAATGTTACCAGATTTAAACCTCAAGTCAAGAGAATCAGGGACTGAAATAATGACAGGGAAAAAAAAAATCCAAAAACTGTGTAGGAAGAGCAACACCCAGAACAGGGAAGAGGCAAGAAGTGTGTAGTCTCCTGGAGTGAAAGCCATTCACTCACAAAAGCTCCGTCTACTCATCCATGTGGGCTAATCAGCATATTAGACACGAGATTTTCATTGAAAACATGCTTTGCATTATGATGTGTGTTTTACTTATCTACCTTTGAAATACAAAGCTTTAATATAAAGAAATAGTCAGAAATA
Source organism: Micronycteris hirsuta (assembly GCA_004026765.1). NCBI lineage: Eukaryota > Metazoa > Chordata > Mammalia > Chiroptera > Phyllostomidae > Micronycteris > Micronycteris hirsuta. The sequence goes on from PVJI01000903.1 coordinate 150,026, forward strand.
AAAATTGTGCTTTTAGAATCCAAAGACTAAAAGTTAATGCTCTAAATTCAAGTAACAAATTAGAGCTAAAAGTAAACAACCATGGTGAAAAATTCAGCATTACTGGATTAGACAGCCCTATGTTGGTATCCTCAAATAAATTACCCAATTCCACTGCTAGTTTTTTTTTTTTTTAAGAGGAAAATGTAGGAAAAGATCTTAGCAGGAGATAATAGGATTTTTAATTGCCTTATCTCTATATCTCTGCTGAAGTTGGCCAATCTTGTAACATCAGGTTTAAAACTGACTTTTGCCTGTCTGTCTGCAGGACACCAGCAATTTGTTATGTGATATAAAGAATCTAATAAAAACTGTGTCTTCAGGGAAAGAAATTCTCACAGGGTCACCCAAACAAGCTTGCTGTCTAAATGACGTTCACAATATTTCTGAAATCGAACTGTTCATTTGCAATCTGAGATGTGCAGTTTTGACTAACTGAATAGAACACCATGGAGAATTCTCAGCTATACGAAATGTCTGAATTGAATAAACGTGCCAACTGAGAGTAAAAGGAATGACCCATGCTTGCCTGAGCTGCGATGTACAACGGCACAAAAATAAGCAACTGTTCAATTTGGGTAACACTGATTTCACTTCATTTGTTCGGCTATGAATAAAGTCGAAAACGTGTATGTCGTCCTCTCTGCTAAAGATAATATGGAAGTGGCCCTAGTGTTTGAAAAGTTAAAGGATATATGATGTAAAATTAATGATGCATTCTGGCATGAGGGTCTGCACGGTGATAGCTGTTCTGTTTCCCAAATTGTTTAGGAAATGGGCTTTATTATAAAGGTCATAAAACATATACAATTGCATTAATGCGTACATGACATTTTGGGACTTCACGGGAAATTGATATGTGCTAGTGGGAACATCATGCTGATAGAACATCCACAAGAATATGTATCAACTTCTGTCCTAACCGGCATACTCATCACATATTCCAAACATCTAGACACGGGTGTGGACATGGGCTGACATTCAGACGTAGACAAAAAGACATTTGTTCGCTCACAGATGATACTGGTGTTTCTGAATTTTTCACACGGCAGCAGGAGCCTGCCTCCATGAGCAAGGAGGGGGTGCGGTCACAGGGGACGGGGTGTCGGGAAGCGAGAAACTCACCATGCCAACTACACCACAGTCATCTGTGCCATTACTGTCCGATGAATAATAATGGCATTTTCCACATACTTCTGTCTGCATTGTGGCAATCTACCTGGTATAGAAGTTAATCCGTTAACATTCTCCCATTTCTCTGACTTTTGTCCTCATGACTTAGGAACTGAAGCTGCATTCGCAGTGAAATTTCTCTGGTAGCTTGTACTTCTAGATAGTGAACCTGAACAAGAAATCATTACTGGAACTACAGAGGGCAAAGATGTGGATATTAATGTAATGCTATAAAGCATGGTCTCAGAATCTTTCTACCAGAAGTGAAAAAAAAGGAATTTTTCTGATAAATACAACATAAGCAGGTGTGATCTTTCCCCACAAACATCTCCTATGGTTTACATAGCCTGTCGTTACAACACTACTTAGAACATCACTCTGGTTACACGACAAACTAAGAATTACAGAGAGTCCATCAGAGATGGGAATTTGAGGAAAATGATAACGTTTTAAAGAGATTAACAGGAAGAGCCAAACGCCACAACGGGAAATTAAAACACTAAGTTGTTGCACTACATTGTGAAGGTGGTCCGGCTGTCGCTGGCCGTGCTGGGCACCGTGCGTGTAGGATAAGAGACATGGTGGTTTTGTTTGTTGGTTTGTCTGTCTGTCTCATTTTCTTCACACTTCTGTCTGGTTTTGTGACTGAGGGATATTTTATGAAGCCATCAGCCTTCCTTACCAACTAGAAGGTTTGCCATGACCTGATTAGCTAATTTTCAATAGAGAATGTTGTGGAGGGCACTGTTGCAAATTGATGTGGGAATGGAGCATTTTGTAGCTGTTGGGGGGGGCAGTTGTGCCATAGGTGATGCCCAGGATGAGACAACATGGGCCACTGCAGGGTCAGAGGTGTCCCACAAATATTGTCGCAGCTCACACTGCCTCAGTAAGCACGGGGGCAGGACACAAGATGGGGGAGAGAGGCTCCGAGACGAGGAAGGGAGACAGAGACACGAGTGAATGGTAAGTGCTCCCCCCCCCCGCCGGCCCCCGACCTCCTCTGCCTCCCTCTTCCTAGTTTTCTATTTCCTTTTCACTTGTTTGGTATCAACACGGGTTTCTGTTTGCCTAACATAGAATTTCGAAGAAAATACCTCCTAGAAATGAAATGATTTGATTCCACTGTGAGTGGCTCAAGCAAGCAGCCACTTGTCTATTGAAACTTAGATCCATTCATTCACTTAACAAATAATTATTAAGTTCCTTCCTAGGCGATCAGCACCATTTTGTGTACTGCATGTATACTGCTCTACCAGGAGAGGTCTGTATGTCAATATTTAACAAAATAATTAGCTTTCATTTATATGTTTATAACTTATTTTGATTATACATTACATCAGAAAATGCTAGCTTTAATATAACGTATAGTGTGCCTACTGTTTATGCATTTTGATAACAACTTAGCATTAATTTTTTTCCAGAGCTATTCAGCTCCAGCTTTATAAAAAGTTAAATAGAGAACTAAGTGAATTCTAAAACCATCTACATAAACAGCAGTTCTTAATGAGTTCATCTACCACTAAGACTTCATATTGCACCATGAAATGATTTAGAAAACATTTCAATGACACTTGATACCCAAATGTATCAATTCACAATCTATTATAGATAATACTTTCCTTTCCAGAGGTCATTAGCAAAGACTGAAAATACCACAGACACATACTTCTTCCAAGTGTATGTGCTCCAAATCCTCTTTAAATTAAGCACAATGATAATGTTAAAAAATGCAACTCTCTATCATTGTGACGCAATGTCTCTTTTCTTCTAATGGTCATCTTATAAATAAACGTATCTTTTTGTAGCGTAACCACTGAGTATTGCTCAAAAGGTTAGATCCCACAAGATTAAACCGTTGCAGCATGTGGAAGGAACGTCCCTCACTCCCGCTGCCCAGCCTTGGATTATGTCTGAGCAGAGCCGGTGTTTAAGAACGGTGTGTAGAATGAAGGGACAGAGAGCGGGTCTATATCATCACTTTCTGCTAAGTGTTTCATAAATATTAACTCTAAAGCTTCTAAATCTTAATTTTGATAAGCCGATTTCCACTCCTTTATTTTCATAACAATTCATAAACATCAAAGGATACATAGTACTAAGATTGTAAAACATTTCAGCTAGTCTGAAGGTAGAGGCTACTTGTAAAACTTGTGTTTTTTATAAAAATTGTCTTTGGATCCCATCTGCTGTTTCCCACCCACCCTTTCTTCCCTCTATTTTTTTATTCCCAGAGGTCTGTGTCTTTTCTTCTGGTTCCCTGTCTAATCAGAAGCTACATCTATGTAGAGATGTGCACTCCCTGCACCTTGCAGCGCCCTCAGCACTGTGCAATCCAGAGCGACCATCATCCACGGTACCGTGCCTCTCCACGGGTAGTCTGCTTGCAAAGCTATTCAATGAATGGATCCCAGTAGAGAATACAGAGGATTGTATCTAACTACACGAGTGATTGAGGGGAGTTTGTGTTTTGATGGAAAGACTGGGATGGCTTAACCAGAAATACCGCATTTTTAGTTGTCTAAATAGTATTTGGAGTAACCGTGGCGGTGATGAGGATGTGACGGAAGACAGATGTATCTTCCCTGAGTTGAAGATTAGCTGAGAATGCAGAACTGGCTGTATGTTGGTCTATTACAGTAATACCAAAAATGGAAATATAAATCTTCAGAGTGTGCCCTGAGAAAACAGAATGTTCTGTAGTCATTCCAAGATAAATCATTAAAATAATGGGAGGATAAAAACATAAGACTGGGTATCTTAGAACAGAAGTCTGATGGAAAAATCTTAATTAAAAAAATCGCCTATGCCAAGGAGAAATTGCTGTTGGGAATTACACCCACAGAGAGACTAATTTGTATATTTCACATTAAGGAAAGACATAATAATGGCTGAGCTTGTCAAAAAAGGAACATTTACTTGTATTCTCTTATCTGTTCCCTTTAATTCTGTTCCACTAGAAGTGATGGCAGTACTTTCGATTAATCACGGTTTTAATTGGTCTCCTTGGTGACCTGTTCCATATGTTTACCATTCATTTAGTGAAATGTCTCTCTGAGTTTAATACAATACTTGAATGCTAATTTTTCTACTTTCCTAATCTTTAATAGTGCCTTCTCTTTTTCAAACATACAGCTGGAACTCCTTTTATCATTTTCAGAAACCTCCACCCCTATTTTCCACACTTTTCTTTTTTTGGTTTTTGAAATCATTAGAAAAATTTATCAATAACAAGTGTCCTATCAACATCCTTAACCTGGGAAGAAGAAGTCAATCATGTGGTTATTCGCATGCATTTGGAAGTGTGGTAAGACTGTGACTTCTAAATAAAATGTCCTAGCAGTTCCTTGAAGGTACACTCTACATAAGTTCATTTACTTTTGTGTCATGCTTAGCTTCATGTCAAAACTAACACAACTTAGTGCCAGACATCGATTCAACTTAGTTCTGCGTCAAATATCATTTATTCTATTTTTACTGCATTGCAGGGTTTTTTTTTCTTTCTATTTTTACCGCATTGCAGGTAAAATCAAGTAAAACCCAACTTGAGAAATATTCTGCCTTTATAGCAGTTCTGGGCATATTACAGACAGTAGACAGAGTACTGATTTGTATTACGAGAAACTTAAAAATAGCAAGGGTTCAGACAACATAAATGGGAGCAAAGAACCAGCACTGATACCATGGTGATATATATTTTAAATAAATGTCTGAGCCACTATCACTTGAAATTAGGGGTAGGCGTTTTAGTTTTACACAGTGACTTCATGTCGTGAATTCACATATTCAAGATGGTGGCCAATGTCTTGGTTGGAAGGTACGTGGGGTGGTATGTATATACTATATGAAAATGTTTAAAATTCAAACTGTATTTGCACCATCCCAAATATCTTCTAGCCAAGACACCGGCTGCTCTCCTTAACTCATGGAGACCTTCTGACAGTTCCGGCAGTCCTGCCTAAAACTCAGACACCACCATTTCCTCGGTAATGGCACTTTGGAGACCATTATTGTTACACAGGCATTGCTGAAGAGATGTGGTCCAGTTTGCTTTTATTTCGGATGCTAAGCAGGATTCGACTTGCCAAAGAGCCTTAATGTCCCCAAGCTTTGCCCTCACCAACCTCCCTGCCGTGTTCTCAGAGTCTGAGGCGCAGACAGGTGGGCACCCCCGTGTGCACACAGTCAGCATCCAGGCAGGTGCAAGGGAGGCAGGAAGGCTATTTCTCAAAGGCACATGCTTGGTATAAAATGTCGCACATGAAGCAAGGACTAAAGCAGACGTATTTATAGATTGCACCGTACAGGGGTAAAATCCTAGTGAGCACACTATGTGAGAGGCAGACCAGAGCAGAGTTCAGGTTACAGCCACGTGGGTGAAAAATTCTACCCCGTTCTCAGCAAAGAGGAGAGATGGCTGGTAATTCAGTGTGTGTTCAGGTCTTCACATAAGGTATGACTTTAGTTTTTAAGAAAGTATTTTATCATCTTCATAGCATTTTAAATAAAAGAGTGGATGGAGATGTTTTTACAGGGGGGCAGCTTGACTGGTGCTCCCTACATGGCTGCTTGTGGTCAGGGCACCTGCCATGCAGAGCACATGCCCCAGGGAGGCCGCCGGGGCGGAGACTAGATGAGGTCAGCTCCCTGAGATCTGCCCCTGGCCCGTGATCTACACTGACACACGAGCAACTGTCAGCTGGGACTTGCCCATTTTAAAGCTGCTCAGCGACGACATGATCTCCCCAATAAAGCAGAGACTCCCCACTGCTAGCGCTGTTCCAGCACAGAGTCTGAGCTACGTTTCCGGGACTTCGTCCAGGAGCTTCCTGCATGAAGGGAAACGACTGTGCTCATTTGAAGAATTCTGGTTTCTATTTTCTAAACTTCATCAACGTAAATCAATGGGCACTTATGTTGTTATATTGAGGTTTTTTTTTTTTCTTTTTGTTAATCTGAACATATATAGAGTAAGTTTTGGGGTGAGGAAAGGGGGGAGGAGATGTAATTTGCTTCAAAGGGACACTCCTTAGCCATAAGAGGGAGAATTACCAGAGGAATCTCCCTTCAGAAATGGTCCGAATTCTTAGATGGCATTGAGTATATGGGAGGTAGGTGGATGGTCCAGGATGCGGTAACAGCTTTGTGAGATGGAGCACGGGCGGAGAAATAGAAAGGGAGGCATGAGGAGAAGGAAACCGCCCAGAACGGCACCGAGCACGGTTTGAGGTTTGGGGAACCAGACCAAGGGGCCTACTGTGCCTGAGACAGAGTGTCGGTATGAGGACCGTAACGCACACAGGGTCAGACAGGACACACCTCGTGATTTCCACAAGCACTTGTTTTCCATTTTAATTAATTAACTCCCTCGGCGTTTTGTTGATGCTTTGCTGTGTGGCAGGATGCAGTGTGCACTACATTCCCAGCTAAGTCCTTCAGGGACGTCCTCTCCTACCTGCTAAATTTAAAAGATGGTATGGCTTTAATAGAGATTCGTATTATAATTATTTAGATTGTCAGTATATGACTTCTATTGGTATGACAAAAGATTTTTATGGCTTTATTAAGAAACAGAACACAGCTTTCTGGTGCATTCTGAACTCATTAGTATGTCCTACAAACTGCCTCATTTCTATGTCAATGGTTTGATTAAAGAAGTAAATCATATGTCCTTTATTCAGTAAGAAAGATGATATGATATGTATCTCCCATGCAATGGTGAAACAAATTAAAATTCAGAGAGTCCACAGATTTGTAGATAGCTCTCCTCTTTTATGAGCTTTTGAAGAACTAATTTAATGTATTATCTCAGAAATACTGCAGAAAAAATGTTTAGAAGCAGAACACCACCACACAGGAACCCCCTGACTAAATGATTAAACTACTCAAACACCGGACGTCTGCTCCAGGCCCAACTTCAAAACGACGGCCCGGCACAGTTCCGACAGGTTCCGGTTATCAGTCTCCCACTCCGCATCAGAAACACGGAAGCCATGGTAAGTGAACTTAAAGAATACGTGTCTAACAAAGGAGGTGTCCCAAAGGAAATTCTCACTGGGCCTTACTGTTCCAAACGGTCAACTAGCTCATATGCATAGAGTATTGTGGTAAGTTAGTGAACTGTATGGGTTCAAATTCAGACAAATGCCCAATATTACGCAACGCGCAACACATATAAAACGCTCAGTGACTAAACCGAACGCAAACTTTGCCATATTGGTTCCAGCACTCTCATCTGTCAATAAAGTTTTTAAAATCACAGATCACAGTAGAACAATATATCTCTCTGCGGTGCCGGAGTGACTCAGTTGTTTGGATTCCATCCGTAAAGCAAGAGGTTGCAGGTTCGATTCCCGTCAGGGCACAGGTCTGGACTGCAGGTTCGGTCCCTGGTTGGGGCGTGCACGAGAGGCAACAGCTCAATGTCTCTCTCACGTCAGTGTCTCCCTTTCTTTCTCCTCCTCTCCCCTCTCTCTGAGAACAAATAAAATCTAAAAAGAAAAAAATATATCTCCGAATCTTATCATTTCTTTAGATTCTTCCACATAATTTAATAAGTACTTAAAATACGTTGGTTGGGCTTTCTAATCCTTTACATTATTTTAGTGTCTACTCAAATTAAAAGCAAAAAAAAAGGAAATTAAAATAATTTACTGATATTTGTGTATAACAAAGCTACTACATACTATAAGAAATAATCAGGTAATTGTATTTTCATCTTTTCCTTTAATTATTCCTTATAAATCACATAAGGTAGCTAAATTAACATAGTGTGTTGTATGTATGCAAGTATATATACAATGTCTATGTAAATGTAACCTTTAAAATGACTGGATGCTCAATATTCCAGGCTGGAAGGTGGATGGACAGCGGCAGCCCAGACACACAAGCTACCTGACCCTGGGGACCCGTGACATAAGACCCCTGTTACGGATCGCGTGCAGACTCGGTTGGAGAGTCTTCCCTGGGTGTGGGCGTTAGCGGCCCTTTATGAGTGTCCACGACTATGCCACATGTTTTATTCACATGTGGACAGGATGACACACCCCACTGTCTAAGTTCATTCAAAACAACTTGTTTACGTGGATTTCAACCCAGGGGTCTAACAAATGATGCACGTGATAAACAGTGATGTCAAACATGCTGTTTTCCACCCAATTGTAGTTCCTGAAGACCTCAGAGAGGAACATCTGCTGGAACCAAGTAAAGGGTTCCTGTCGGAGCGGGAGCAGCCGGGTGCCTGGCAGGTCATTGGCGTCCTGCAAGGAGCTGGCTCGTTTATGCGCTGGCCATGTAGCTGGTGGCGGCAGGTTCCCCGATGGGTGAGGCCGGGCAGCCGGGCCCGGGACGGCCACCACGGGCAAGGTGAGACCTGGGGCCTTCACAGTGGAGGGGGCTCCTGAGTCCACGTCGGCCCTCCCTCGAAGACATGGAATAAAACCTGCTGTACAGCCGGGAGTTAGCCTTAAACATAGCCAATCAATTAGCAAGGTTACTGTATCTTAAGAAGGCGTTCGCGTGAATGAACAGCTTGGTGAATAAACCTTCTCTTTGGTGTGTACCCGGAGCAAAGAAGGAAGCCAGACAAGTGATTGGACTTGGAACAGAGGTGGCCAAACAGCAAGGAGGGCAGAGCACGGCTCCGTCCCGGGTAGAGATTGTGTTTACTCAAAGTTTGGGCTTCACTTAGGATTAAACATTAGCCATGAATATAAACATTTGTAATGTCTGGATTATTAACATAAATTATAACAATGAAACAAAAAGGAAATCTAAATACATCCTTCTATTCTGTCATTATTGGTTTTATACGCCAATGCTGAGAATCTATACTTTTCTTTCTTGCTCCTTCCTTCTTTTTCTTTTCTTTTCTTTATTTTAAAACCACTGGAGAAAAAATGATATCTTACTATTTCTGTCTTAATATTTCACCTGTAGAAATCAGTGTGAACTGATTTTATTGACACTAATGAACTCACTGCATCAATATTTTCCAGGATTTTTATCCAAAGAAATTATCACATAAAACAGGGGTATCCAACCTACGGCCTGTGGGCTGCATGCAGCCCAGGATGGCTACAAATGTGGCCCAACACAAAATTGTACATTTGCTTAATAATTTACTTAAAATTTTTGTGATTATTCTTATGTGTGTGTGATTACACGTCGCAATGTATTTAACGTGTGGCCCAAGCTGACTCTTCTTCCAATGTGGCCCAGCGATGCCAAGAGGTTGGACATCCTTTATACAAAAAGAATCATAGCTATACATTACCACATGGGCCAGAAATTGAAGCACTGATGGACATATGTTTTATTATTGATCAGAAAACAATCAAATCTTTAGAGTGGCAGATGGACAATTTGAAATCTCCCGAGCATGTATCTTTATAAATGTCTCTGAATCAGATTTGAATTCCTCTTTGTTATTTAAGAATCAGAGTACTCTTACACAATATTAAATTTGTATGATTTCAGGAAACCCTTTCAACTACAACAACGGCTGTAGGAATGAACAAAATTTCTGGTTACTGCGTGACCCCAACCCATTTACTGAGGGACTCCAGACACTGTCCTTCTGAGTCAGGCGCTGAATGAAGGGAGGTCCTTCACAGGTCCAGGCTGCTTGACAATCTGCTGTGACCCCTGGGCCATGTGACCAGCACATCTGAACATGCTTCCAGGGCCAGTGACATAGGACGCTGGAGCTTTGGGCAGGCCATGCTCAACGAATCACCACTCACTGCATTAGTTTTTGGAGCAAAACCATGGATAACCGCTCTCCCCCCTGAGAAATAGCTCTTGCTTGGTACTAGGCTTCAGCAGAGACTGAAAACTTGACCGTGATTTGACCTCACACTTCTTGAGGTCAGACTGTTGCTTTGGGTCTGATGTTGGAGCTTGAAGAGAGATGAACAGATGAATATGATTTCTTAGTGGTTCTGCTTCTTTGGCTGAACATACATGGAACTGTTTCTTTTGTATTCTGGAAATGACTAGTGATACATTCTTTCTTAGATGTTTAGAAGAAAGTGATGTAGCATCACCAATTTATCCTTAACTTTCCACGAGATCCAAAATTGCATCATGTCCTTTTCTCTGAAAGCCAGGAGCAGTCTAACACCCAGAATGTGGCTTACCTTTCTCTGTAGCAACAATTAAGGGGGAAAAAGAGGGAAAACTAAGGAGTAAAGAATAGAACAAATGACTTTAAAAACCCACAACAAAGAAGCTAACTCCTGAGAAATTCAGTGAGGACAAAACATTCGTTCTTCTCTGGAAACAGTAATGACTTCCCACCACAGAGAGGTGCCCTCACCCTTGCTTCTTCAGACAGAGCAAAGCACTAGAGTTCTAAAAGGCTGTGCAGAATATTTCAAACAGGGCATTTTTGTTTAAAAACGACCGTCTGCCATAGCATTAAAGCCAATAACTCTACAGCCTTAAAGAAAAAACAACAGCTTGCCTGTGACAGTCATCCGCCCCTACGCGCCATCACCATGGCAAAGGGACAATGGCACCCTGATACGTGACGTTCTCGATGTGCTCTGCTTTAAAACAATACTTTACATGCACACTTTTTGTGAGATTTCGGCATTATCACATCATCCTGTACCTGTACAGACACTATTTATACCTGTCCTTTTATTTTCTTCTGAAGCTACTTAAAACATTTTTGCTTTATCGTAACTTACGTTTTTTATGTTAAACAATATCGCCTTCAGTAAGCCTCGGGTGATTCTGCCAAAAAGGCTCACTGTTCAGAAGCAAGATTCTCCTCCTTTTGTTTGGCTGGCTGAGAAGGTCGTCGCAGAGGAAACTCGCCCATGCACTCAAGCTCAGGCGTTTGGCCCCAGAGATACCCGCGGACCGGACACCCTGGCCCGCCTGGCCTGCTCTGCGCCCGGCGGCGTGGTAAGGTCTCTGTGCCTTACTTCTTCTCATTCGAAAAACTGAGATAACGACAAAAGGTCTACTGCCGAGGTACAAGGTGTGCTGTGCAGATTTAATAGGAAATCCCTGTGCAGCCTTCAAAGAGCGCCTGACACACAGCCAGTGCCAGCACATGCTAGCCATTACCACACTGTCTTCTGTGCAGGCAAAAAAAAAAGCTAAGAAAACATATGGACCTAAAGGACAAAATGTACAAGTAGCAAAACAAGGGGAGTGGAGATCTCAGTCAATAAAGCTACGATCATGAAAATAATGTATCTTTCCAATATAGGCCTCTACACAGAGATAATTGCTGAAATAAAAGACCAACAAATGTGCGTAACTGTTTCATAAGGAGCACTTACGTTCTTAACTATATAACTTTAAAATGAAACTGTAAAACAAAATGCATCCCCCTCAGGAGTGTCTCCAGATTCCCTTAGAAGCTGGGAGGGGCCAATAGATACAGCCAAGCATTCTTTGGTCAAGCATGACTTTTCAAAAAGAGGGAAGAGCTCGTAATCACCTCTGCATGATGGTTTCTTTGGTAATTGCAGATAAAGTGATAAAAATATCTCAACCCCAAGGCAAGCAGAGTATTGATCCCAATTTGCCAGGCTTAAGAAAAAGTGATTTTTCTCTCAAGTTTTAATATAAGTACTGACTTGTTTTATTTTACAAACTACAGGCCTTCTTCTATTAGCAATCTGAAGTTTTCTGCGGAGAAGTACGTCATTCCTAATTCTCCGGATTGACTCTATTTATTTTTTGCAAGTATTTGGAGGCTCATTCTTTTCCTGTTGGCCAATTCCTAAACATCACATTTCCTCTAACCGGGAGTTTTATTACCGCATTCTAACTGTGTATTTCTTAAACTCAGAATGTTCGATACTTCCTGACTTATTCTTTTTAGAAAGAGAAGCAGAGAGGTCACAGATCTTGTTATCGTCAATATTTCTTAACTGAACACACACACACACCACACACTTTATCTTTTACAAATTCCTGGAAAAGCTCATTCCAGCTCCGTTGTCTGTTCTTACTTGTTTCTGCTTTTGTTCACATAAAGTCTCCCTTAGGGAAGCTTGATTAACCCTTTATTATGTAGGGACGCTATTCATTGTGTGGATTTTAATTGGGGATGCACATTTTGTACACTATGTTAAATTTTATCTAATTGTTTATATTTCAGTTTCTTGTTTGAATTGTTTTCAAAGAAAACATGTGTGCATTTATAGTTCATCTGTTGCTAATAGATACCCCACATATAACAGCATGCGATCCATTTAGCTCTAATTAAAATGTGTCTCGTGTAACCAAAGATACACTTTTCTACTGATTATGGGGTTTCAGGTCCATCGCAGACGAATAACAATATCAAAGTCAGAGAGTATGGTGAGATTCAGTTTGCTTACAGAGGAGAGTGGGGGTCTGTCCTTAGAGGAGGAAACCTGATTGGTGATGACACTGGTTCATCACAATGGTGGGACACCCTGGGACAGCTCTGATCTGACACCTCCTGTGCCCGGCTCCTCTGCTGTTGGGAAGGGAGGGGCACCTGAGCAGCCTGGCCCATCACCTCACTTCTCACATTCCCAATTCTCCTCCGAGTTCCGCGAAAGAACCGGGTACCCCGAGGAGGTGCTGTGTATGCAAACCACAGCGTACTGAGGACGGCACAAACCAACTCGAACTTACGGAGGACCTTACAGCAAGCATGATACTTAATGTCGTTTATTTTATTCCAAAACTAAGTTTTTCATAGGCTTATTGGCACATTTAATAATTTCCTAGGGAGACATGTGTGATGAGTGAGGACAGCGGTGTTAAACTGTGGAAGGTGGAGCAGCTGCAAGGGCAACACATGGTTCATAATGTACAGAAATTGTAACGTTATTCCTGCGCAGTCTGTCCCCCTTTCTCCAATCATGAGGCCCCACATAGCGATCATCTTAGAGACAGTCAGGGAAGAACGACGGCCCAGGGAAACCTGCGCAGGACAGGCAGCGACGGGAAGGTGTGCTGGCTGCCAGTACGCACCCGATCGGCTGACACACTATTTAAAACCTGACACTGCTTGTTGGCTTTTTGGCAGCGATTGAGTGTAACACCTGAGGCTGTGAGCAACCGCAGGCAGAGTGCCCTAACGCCCACGGGGCAGGCTGGACGGTGCCTTTGTTTGCTGCTTGTTTCTTGCTTTTCTCACTCTCACTGGAAGAGAATCTCCTCTGAACCCACTAAAGTTAGGCTGTGGAAGACTCATAAAAAGTAGTAACAATTTGAAGATGCTCCACTCTGAAAAATTTGAATGAAACAGTTCTTCTCATGAAGGTTTACCAAGTGACTTTTACGATCTTCTCCCAGAATAGAGACAGGGATTAAATTCTCCGTGGCTGAACCTTCGCTGTTTGAAAAGGCTGGTGGCAATGTGGCAGGTGGCAGAGTGTAAAGACTGCTGAGACATGTGGCCAAGTATAAGATGAGCATAACATGTCTTCTAGAATTAGCTGGAAACACCGGTGGGGTCAGCTCCTGGGGCTGCACCTGCTGTGAACAGTTTGTGCAACACTCCTTTCTCAGAGTTGACAGAGAGAGGCATAGAAAAAGAAATCTGGGGAACAGAAGATGGGACCACGTCTCTATCCTGGAAAACAATACAATTTAGTGATTCTACCCTGAGCACAGAATCCCTAAGAAAGGAAGACTGTACAAACTGTTCACAGATAAGTTTGGAAATGGAGCTCATTGGGCTCTTTATTTCAGCATCCAGGATGCAAACTTGACTAAGATGATAAATTATATGATTTTCTACATCAGGCCAAGGTTTCTATACCATGAATCAAGAAAATTAATGAGATTGATCAAACCATTATTTTATTCAATTAGCACTGACATAATCCCAGTTACTTAGGGGGAAAAAAAAGTCTGCAATAGAAAATAGTTTGTAGAATATGCCTTAATCAGGATAATTGTTCAAAAGTATTCTATCAAGAATGTACACATAAAGCAGCATTACACATGAGATTTAGACATTTCCAACTAATCAGTAGCTGGTAAACATTTTTATGGAAATCCATGAATGTAAAATGACTGGGGAATTCTGAGATAAGGAAAATAGTGTATGATGCACAAATAGAGTGCCATACTATCCCTCTACATCTGCATTTGCAATGTAATTTATTTTAATTATTGGCTCTCACATAAGTAGCTAGAGCATCATCAATCACCACAGATAATATTTTTCCTAAGTCACCCAAACTAATTATAGTCGGTAATCTCTACTCCCCGAGACTAATCACCACACCCCATTAAAAATCAATCTGTTGTGAGGCGTCACGCAGGTCTGTTGTGTGGTGGTTTTTGATGCACCTCAAAATTCTAAATTAATTACCTGAAGATTCCTTACATGGGCCTGTCAAATTGTTGCTCAATGCCTCTCCTGTAAGCAATGAAAACACTGGGCACCTGTATTTCAATTTTTGTGGTAAGCAAAGAATTCTGCATGGAAAAACTGGGTCATTCAAACGGCCGCCATTCAGAGAACTTTTGAATGAGAATATTGATGGAGTGCAGCAAACTAGAAAATTGTGGGAATTCTTTCCACACACATGTAAACACAAAGTCCTGGGATTTATGTGTAAAGAGCTCAGCTCCGCATGAGGAAAAATTATTCCCATGTGGACAAGCGTGGATCATGTCAGTGGAAAAGGAATTCTCTAATGGGAATTTGGCAAAAATGTATCTTAAAAAATTCTCTGACTTGCTGAGTCCCTCTCCCGGAGTCAAGAGAGTTAAATTAATGAGTCCATGAAATTCTTCTCTGTCTCAAAATTTTATGGTCCTAAAAGTTAACAGCCCTAGTTAGCTTACCCTCAATTTACTTGTCTCCTGTTTAATATACTACCCTGGTCCTGTCTGTCACCGGACCTGAATTTACAACCTAATGCTCTGTACCCTAAATGTTTACCTTACTGAGTAAACCTACCCCTTATCTATTCTCTTCCCATATATCCTCATGACCCAACTGAAAACCCTTGTTCTGCATAAGCCCATGAATAATCAATCCAATGTAAATGTGTCCTAAAACTTCTAATAAAAAGCCCGGCTGAGCTACATCCAGGGTCTTTCGAAGATGGAGCGAAAGGCCTGTGGCTGCCGGACTCTGTTCTCCAAGCGTGTCTCTGGGTAAGATTGATTCACGCGTCAGGGTACGGTCCCCCACAGATTTCACTGGGACAAAATCCCAGCGTCAGAAAATGACAGGAAAGTGCAGAATAAAAGCCGGAGCACAGCTGAAGGGACCTGCTTCTCCACCAAGGGCCCTTCTTCGTCGTCCCTGAAATGTGCTCCATTGATTCTAGGACTGAGTCTAGGGCGGGCTCAAGAGCATTGAGAGCCCCCCGAGTGGACGCTTCCCCAAGTCCTTGGATGACTCAGTTCAAATCCAGTATTTCATGCTCAGAGACTTTCAAAGAGGAAAAGACCCTTGACATGACCTAGCGCACTTGGGAGAGGAAAACTGAAGAGGAGGTCAAGCAGCAAGTTCAGACCATTAGTAGCGTAGTTAGGACCTGTTTTCTCACTGTTTTACAGAAGTCTTTTTTTCAAATCACAAAGGAACCACAAATAAGCATGAAATGTGCACAGTTATACTGATATCCAAAACACATTTCTCCACTTAAAAGAATAGTATATCTTTTTAGCAAATGATGTTGGAATACCTGGATATCCACATGAAAAAGAAATGAATTTAG
The DNA here is from genome assembly GCA_004026765.1 of Micronycteris hirsuta. NCBI lineage: Eukaryota > Metazoa > Chordata > Mammalia > Chiroptera > Phyllostomidae > Micronycteris > Micronycteris hirsuta. The sequence goes on from PVJI01000903.1 coordinate 165,925, forward strand.
ACACAGAACTTACACTTTTTTTATAATAGCAACTTGAATTAAGAGAGGAAAGCACTTCAACATGAGAAAAAGAAACACAACCTCAACAGTCTTAAAAGATACCTTCCTTTCATTGTCAAGAAACACCACTAACAACAGAACACTCTAAGTAAGAAGGAACTTTGGTAATAGGGCCTAGGTGAAAACCGCTGTATATTAATAAGAAAGACTCGGTGTACTGGGTCAGATAGTGTTCCCTCTCCGCCCACCCAAATTCACGTCCGCCTTGGACCGGTGGACATGACCGTATTGGGAAACAGGGTTTTTGCAGCTGTCATTAGTTAAGATGATATCATACTGAGCGAGTGTTCACCCTAAATGCAACGACTGGTGATTTTATAAGAAGAGAGAAGCCTGCCTTTGCTTTTAAGGCCTTCAGTGGGCTGGAGGAGGCCCATTCTCCCTACGGATCTGAACATCATCCACGGCTTAAAAAGCTCCCCCACAGCAGCATCTAGAAGACCCTGGTGCCAGAGCCAATCACTACATAAATTAACTGTCACAGGGCACATTAAGATTTTAATCCAGAGGGTGACTCAACAAGTTTGTGCTTTAGAAAATAAAATATATACATATATGGAAGAGAAGGATTTATGAAGACAGCAGTGTGGCAAGGACAATGATGCGTCGGTAAAGATCGGAGATGTTAGTGATGAACTGGGTCGTTCTGAGAGAGGACTGTCTGGAAGGACGGACGGACGGAGGCCGGTGGGTGTGTGTTTGCTGTAGGGACAAGGAAAAGGGAGGCGTGACGATGACTCTGTCCTCCTTCCACAATTAGCCAGACTTTCCCATGGCAGCTTCTCCATTCCTTTACTTTAAAGCAAAGGGGAACGGCTGCTTATTTCCCATGATAATTTCCACACAGAATCTTAACCCGTAATGTTTATCTTCTTCCGACTAGCATTTTCTGAAGTCTTTCTGTTTTAATTAGTTTATTCTTCTCGGTAATTTTTTACATAGGCCTCAAATCACCGTGAGGCACAATTTAAAACTGGCTGAGTGCCGCCCGTTTGTGCAAAGCTTTCTAGCTCTGGAATAAGTTTCACATCCATAAAACTAGTAACATAATCTTTTGTTAGTAGGATGTGATCCAGTTCAGCTCTACAAGTGATGCTCAGTGTAAGAAAAGTGTGCTGCTCCAATGTACCTGACAGCCCATTTTTCTTCTCCAAACTGAACGGTGAACTTGGTCTACAGTCCCCATTATACCTTGACAAGAAATGAGGGTAAATGATGAAAAGGATGGCTCACTTTTTGCCAATAATTTTTTTCTCTAGAGGAAAATTAAATGAATACTTTTGATATGTCATTTTCTTACTCTTAATCTCTTTAATAATTATTGAAGGAGAATTTTCATCCTCTGTCAGGCAAAATATAATTTAGCACATGATGATACCACCTCCTCAGCATCATTAGGCTACTTCACGGAGAATGTGATTAATGCCCGTGCAGTCATTAGCTACAGCGGGTCTAGTCAACTCAGTGGGAACAAGATCTTGTTCACTCGTAAATGCAGTTGTAGTAACAGACTATTTATTAGTTTGGGGGCAGTGAATGGTTTCTTAGCACTATGGTTTCACTTGATCTGGAGAAACAGGTGAGAGCCCATTGGCAAATTCAAAATGCTATTAGGCCAGTTGTAGTATAGGAAACCCAAAGTCACCATATAGGAAGTGTATTACTTGTCAAATAGTATTATTTATTAAAACAATGATGATAAAGAAAGCCAAAAATATAAAGCTAACTTTCAGAAGGTAACTACAGGAGCATTAAACAAAGGTTGACAGTTTAATCATATCTTACTACTTAGTAGACTAGAGAATCATTATTTCTGTTTGAAAAACTAATCGCGCTTCCATGAAGCCGATGATGGTCTGATGGAAAATCCATGCCTTGGGGGGTGGAGCCATGCAGGCAGACCCAGCATTTACTTACTGAGCATTATGTCCAGAAACACCACTTCCTCCCAAAGCCATGGGAACGGAGTGGAACTCGCACTTACTGAACACCCACCACATATAAAACCACTACATTTATTATCTTAGGTAGTCCTCCAGTAACGAGGTCAGGGTGTCCATCTGCATCGCCGTTTTATAACAAGGATCAGAGTACAATAAAGTTCTTATCACCACACCTGCTGGGTGGGGGGACCCGGGCCCACGGCTGTGGTCTGCCTGCTTCCAAAGCTCATGAAATTTCCACCATTTCGTTTTATTGATAAAGAATGCCATTTTTTTCAAAAAGGAAGCTTTTGTGATAGGCAGAAATTGACTTTCTAGAAATACTTCTCTAGCTGAAATCCAGTTTTTTAAAAAAAGGATTATTTTACCTACCTATAAAATTGCTTTTTGAAAAATCAGATCTCCAATATTGTAATGATGTATGATATTAATAATATTGTACATTTCATATCCTCTCTTTAAATAGATCCATATATAAATAATTATTAACAGCAATTCACCATATCATGCATAGAAAATGATATCCATCATACTTTTAAATAAAAGGAAATTAAAAATGTAGAAATAAAAAAGATAGAAAAGATAATATAAATCTTAATTAATATCACAGAGCCAAACAGTGGTATTTATTGTAACCTAATACTTCCTAAACTCCAAACCTATTTTCCAGATCATTTGGCATTTCCAGCATAGATGTCCTGTGTCAAATTTGACTAGGTGGGAAGATTAATGTAATAGGATTCATAAGGTCTGTATTTGGGTTCAGAGAAACCCTGAATACATGTTCTAGCTATATAACTGCAGGCAAGAAATCCATTTTATGCTTATTTTGCTCCATATGCCGTGAAAAAGAATTTTTGCCCACATGGAAATTTTGTTGTAAGGATCACATTTATTGATTGAATAACATGTCAGCTGGATGATTAATTCATTAAGAAAAGAAATGACTTGATGTCTGCCATGTGCGAGACACTGTGCTGGTCACAGGGGCTGCTGGGAAGTGTGAGCATCACTCTGAAGTGTGACACAGGAGCGTGTGCAGACACGCACCGCTCACTGTGAGCCACCACGCAGGACCCCGAGTGATTAGGCGAAGATTTTTGGAGGAGCTCCTGAGCTTAATTTAATTATTGAATAAAATGTAGGCAAAAATCCAGAGACAAACCACAGCAAGGCACGCGCGGGGAGCTCGCAAGCCTGTCCCCGTGGTGTTGTCCAGCGTGAGCGCGACGGCCGTGGCACGTGCGCCACAAACAGACGGCGTGCTTTGAAGTTACTTGTGCAGCGCCTACCAAGGCCTTTAAAATCGCCTGCCAGACGCACTCCGTACTCTTAGAAACAATAAGGCAATAATTAGAACTGCAGAAAAAGGTACAAAGATTTGTACCGTAATTATGATTGCGATAAAACTTGGAGAAACACACAAGTATCTTAAATGGGACATTTAAATGTAGAGCACGGGACTTTGATATTACAGGGACACTGGAATACTTCCAAGGAATATTTAGTGATGTTGGAAAGTGCTCACAACCCGAATTAAGATGGCAACAACAGACTATTCGCTTGTAGGAAGATGCCAATATTTCCAAAAACTATGTGTCTATTTATGGATAGCGAATTCTCATAAAGAGACGCATCGAAATGCACAGCTCTGCTGGGCAGAATAAACTCTTGATTAAACATAACACTAATGGTGTGTTTTATATCTGGCGACCGGGGTTGCAGATCTTGACCTTTTCTTTTGGTCTCTTGTCTTATCAAAACCTCTATATTTTTAAGAAAATTCCAGGTTAAAACTCAATAATAAAAATGTAAGTGGAGCAACATTAGACTACTGAATGAAAAGGGTCCGAGGTGGCCTGAAGGTGAGTTACGATCACAAACCAGAAAGAGCTGAACAGTTTTGGGTGACTTCCTTCACACCTAACAGGTGTGAAAATGTCCAAGTTATTAGATTAATATTAGGACAACACAGAAGTGCTACAAGCTAAACGTGCGAGCAGGCATTGTGATAATGTGACTACGACCCTAAACACTTAAGCATTTTCTACAAATTAGGAAATTGCCTTTCTAAAATTTTCCCATATTAAAAATTCTAAGTTTAGCATTGAGATATACAAGGTGAGAGACCATTACTTTCAGGTCAGTAGTCAAAGACAGAACAACTAGTAAAACAACTCAAGGAATGTTTTTCCAATGAACGAATGATTAGGGGAATATATGTTTTGGTGAAAAAAAGCAGTTTTTTGGTCATTTAGGACTTGATTTAGAAGTCACCTTTTAGTATATTGTGCTCACTGGTTTAGCTATTTCTGTGATTAATCACATCCCTGATCAGTCTGTCACCAACCATGCGCAATGTGGCAACTTGAATGATTTGACTGCAGCTCACTGTCAGCATAAAATCATTTGAAGTTATCAATCTCAAACCCATTCCGGTTGTGTCTACCAGTCTCAACACTGTAACACCCGTTGCAAACAAAACAAGAACGACCAGAAAACACAAGACGGAGTAAGAAACAGAGACAGAAAAAAGTCTCTTTACTACGTAAGGAAAATAAATGCTAACTTAATGTAGCACTGCTGTTCACTTAGCGGACTCTGTATTTTAACACTCTAATCACAGACAGCATCGATTACAGAAAATACATAAAATGTAGGACCTGCCTGAGAATTCAAGTGTGGTGTTTTAACCAGTAAGGGAAATCACTGCAAATGGGATAGTTTGTAGACAGTGGACTTACTAGCAAATTATTTAAGAAGAGAAAGGCTTAGGTCTTCATTGAACTAAACAGATCCTGGATTTGCTAGGATTTCCAAACTAGAATATTCACTTGCATAAGAGCAAAGCTGTTTTCCTGTGAAAATGAGGAGAGGCTCCAAGGGGAAAACCGTATCTACCACAGAAAACGTCTGGCAACTAATTGGCTCTTTCTCACCATTTCACTAGCATGTCTACACATGTGCAGGTAAAACCCAGCTGCGGCTCCAGGAGGAAGAGACGGGCTCCCGGGACCCATGGACCCCCCAAAGGACAACTTCTCAGGCTATTTGGAGGCTGCCTCCCATTTGGCATCAAAAGGTCACGGAGAAAGAGTGAGGCGGCCGTGGAAATCATAGAAGGGAAGCCAACGTGACACAAACCACTTCAGAAAACCCTGAAACCGATGATGACACGTTGGCCAACAATTTGTTTAAACGTAGAAACTGATGGTAATAAATTAGGACGTGTTGCTAATGCCGTCAAGAGCAAATCAGAGCGAATGACAGGGGATTTTGAGAGCTGGGGATTTTTGCTTCCCATTTCTAATCAAAGTTGGGGATGGTAAATCCATCTGCAAAATGTGTGCCACAGGTAAATCTAGAAAAAACTACTTTTGACCCGTTTTTCTGCACCTGCAAAGATATCAAGTTATGTTCATTTATTATGATTACACTCCTGGAAAAACAAGAAACAGCAAGATTTGCTTTATTTGGTCTTTAAAGCTGCTTAAAATAAACTTTAAGCACTTTTGCTACTATGTAGTAATTTAATTTTCTTATTTTGCTATTTTTCTTCCACAAGGTGAATTTCTATAATCTCTGGATTTTTTTCTTTCTTCCTAACAAGTCAACTTGGGATCATTAATTATTTACAGACTTCCATTTTTAAAAAGTTTACACCAATCTGTGATATGCAGAAATATCTGTGTTTAAAATCCATAGGCATTAATTATTTTTATTGGCCATTGAGCTTGCTCCATTAATTTTTTATAATTTTGAGTTGAGAATGCCCAGTTCCACATTTATATTTAAAAGTTAAGGAGGTTTTTATAGCTCCCTTGGAATTCTTAGCATATAAGACACCTACAAGGCAGATACAATATTCAGGGCTGTATGTACAGGGGTTACAGGTAAAGAGCTGTGAGATCCCTCAAGGAATCCGTAGTTTGATAGGGTAAAGAATCAATTAAGATTAAATGATGGAACTTTAACAATAAAAATATGTAATAAACTTAGAAATATGGACTACGTCCTATGCTAGTACTGATTTTGTATAGTTAGCACTCTTCTTTGTGTGAAAATTATTCTATTGGGCAGAGACATCTCCCTGAAGTGACAGACTCCGATACACTCCAGAAGATTGACAGGGTCAATATCCAATCATAAATTTTCTCCTTTGGCATACTAAGAGGAATCTCCTTATAGTCCCTGACATTATAATATAGTACACATGCTAAAAATTGTATAGCCGAGTAAAATGTAAAAAGTGAGCTTTAAATACACTTTTCCTCTCCCTGTTTTAATATGTAAAGACTCCCGGGGGAATTCTACAATTCAGCCCTGGCCATACTCCCCTGCATTGGCTGATCACAGGCAAGGGCTCTCAGATGTGGACTGTCCTGTCACGTAGCAAACGCTGCAGGACTCCTTCACCACCTGTAAGGCAGGTAAGTCCAAGGAAGCCCTAAGTCAGTGCACCAAACATTGCATTAAGATGTCACATCAAAGAAGTCTAAAAGTTCTCCCCACCAGCAGGCATGAGACTGGCCACCTACACGCTGAGTAAAGCCCCCTCCTTCACAGAGAAGCCAATGAAATTCTCCGGCGCGATGTAGCTAGTTTAACAAAATGACATCTACGTATCCAGTTCTGGTTTAGATACAGGCCATTGCAGCTCTTGCCCTTTTCTCTACAATGACACAGTTCTTTCTAGTAATAGTCACTTCCTGTATTGGATTTTAAAAGTCACTTCCTGTATTGGATTATACACATTCATGTACTAGTCATTTATTTTTGAAGAGTGTCTAGCACAGTATATTTCTTTACACAGAGTGCGTAGCACAGTATATTTCTAATAGAAATGTGGGTTGGTTTGGATCTAATAAAAATCTTGCACTCAAATTCTAGAACTAGAACTGACTTGAGATTCTAGCTCTGCAGGTTGAATTTCAGGTTTTTGCATTTAATTTGCTCAAAGTACATATGAAACAAAATAATAAAATAGTTTCACACTAAGTTCACAAATTATTGAGTCAAACTTTTATTTCACTCTGCCAACATTTTTTAAACTGAAAATTATTTAAGAATACCTTGTATATCCTACCTTTTGATATTTACAACTACAAAGTCTAGTGGAACCAAATAACACATGAAAATGTTTAACAGAAAAGCTTCTTTCTGAATTTTTTATACACTCACCCTCCCTTGATTTAGAAAACCAGCAGCAGCAAATTCTGCCTTGGGGGGGATATAGCATAGGACCAAAAAAAGTCACAGATCATTTTTGAATTTAAAATTAGACATCTTATAGGTCCATAGTAAAAAGTTAGTCTTGAGAACAACTGCGTTTTGTAAAAGTCTGCTTTTTGGGGGAAATAAAAAATATATATTTGTTAAGCTTGAAGTTGAGAGCTAGGAGGTGTCAGACTATAAATGGTTGAGTGGATCCCAAGGTTCTTTTCCTGTGACACAGTCCATCCTGGCTAGCCAGTGGCAGGTGGGAGGTGTGGCCTGTTCAATGGACTTGACAGTTGAGGCTGAGTGCTCCTGGGTGACTCCTGTCTGCACCTGCTTGTCTCCTGGAGTCGAAACCCTTCATGGAGAGGGATGGAGCTCCTTGGCTGTGTTTGGGAATTCCAGAGCTGCAGGGCTTGTGCTGAATTTGGAGTTGGGACTGTCCCCAATATCAAGCTATCTTTGAATCTTGGGTTATCTCTCCATGCTCAATATTACTCAGTCAGCAGATTGATGCTTAAAACTAAACAGGTAAAGCACGTAGTAGAAGAGTTTAGGGAGAAAATGAGCCCTATTCAGACTGATGTCCTTACCCTGTCTATTAGCTTAGTCTCCACTATGAGCTCCTGAGATAACTCTGATGATCTCCGTGTGCCACAGGAGTAGAGAGGTTCAGAAAGGCTCAGTGATTTTCCTAATACCTCTGAGCTCAAATCCACATTTTTCTAAGTCAAAACCCCATTATTCTTCAGTTAAGTCATAGTACCTTAAAAAGAAATGTAAAGGATAAAATACTCCTCGGGATGACTTACATAATAGCATAATTTATAATATCACACGCCCCGGATCATTCAACCTAAAATGTCACTAAAATATCAAACTTGATTTAAGATAAAAAAGCGAACCGTTTTCTTTCCTTGCATTTGTTAATGATAAATATGAACTTTAAGCAGTGACTGTCGAGCAATAAATTGTTGTAATCTCTCCCCCTTGTTTTTTTGAGGACACTCTATGGAAACGAGTAGCTGGGAGAAGTGTTTTGTTTACTCCTTTATTTAGTGTAACTTTAATGTTGCAGAACGCTGTGGGCCGCACGCCCTTCTGCCAACAAATGATGAATAATTACCTGGTACTGGGGTTCTAAATAAGACCCACGCCGGCAAGCAGATGTCAGTCGGATTTCGGTTCCAGGTTTTCGCCTGCAGGAAGTCATTAAAAGATAAGTAGAAATTCAAGTCTGTTCCCTTGGTAGCAGAATTGCTCCCCTTTAGAGTCGAGCACGAGGCTGATTTCCGGACAGCGGCGAGGGCTCCCACCGTGGAGACGGTAATCACTCCGTGTCTATAGGCTCGCCCTGTAAATCAGCCCTGGGCGGGCTCGGCAACGGCCTGCTCTGTATTGACTGTCAGGCTATTTAAGAAAAGCAGCTCTGAACAAAGCGGGCATGTTTCAAACACTCCTCCGCCTGGCCAGTGCTACAACGTCGGACTGCTGTCTACTCCTGTGCTCGTAACCGCACGCCGCCGTCTGGGAGGCAATGCTCCACACCGACGCCCGAGCCCTGGAATCTGTATTCCAAAACGGTCGGTGCTGAGGAAGACGTCGGGGTTGAAACCAGGTGCAGGCTGTCATGCTTAATATCTGGTGCTTTTCTTTCTGTCTTTCTCCCATTGTAGCTCCCTAATGATTCACCAAGTTGCTTCTTCCCACTCACAAGTGTGTGGTGGCCTAAACGACCGAAGGAAGGTGTGTTTGCTGGCTAGTAAGAAAGCGTTACTCTCAAATTAAATGAGTTGAATGTCAGATAATCTTCATTGGAGAGCTTTTTTTCATTGACACGTATTTTAAGTCCCGCCAATGGACCATTCAAAGACTGACGGGTAACAAGTATGTGATGTCTGCCTATTAGCGAGAAGCACACAGCAATAAAGAAAAATATATTTTGCTTTATTGAAGATAAAAAAATGGAAGAATTCCATGGACAAAAGCCAAGTGTGTATCAAGGTTTCTAAATCTATGATGCCACAAAGTGCCCTAGATAAACGACGCAGTTTTGCTTCCGCTATTTTTTTGTTCATATAAATTATTCCTCTGAGGTAGTGGAGCGTCAAGCCTATTTAGGTATACTTGGATTGCTCAAATGATTAAAATAAAAGTGTGCTAATAAAATAATAATGCTCCCATTTAGGTTATTTTAATGTATGTAATTTATACTCAACCTGAATTATAATAGAGCACACAGCTCAAGTTGGCAATATGTAAATCTGATAGGTAAATAATATGTGCCATGAGGGAACCTTTACAAATAACACTTTCCACTTTAAAAAGAAGAAGGTTTAAAGGGATTTCTCTGTTAGCACCAGATCATTTGCTCAATGAGCTGTTACACCCTGGCTTTGCAGACGTTACAAATGAGAAACAAGTTGAAGCAAAAACAGACTGAAGTTTCAGCCGTTTCCTACCTTCAGTTTCATGAGAAAAACCAGGTGCGAGACCTGTAAGACGATGCAGCACAGCAAAGCCTCTGCAGCAGGGACCCCAATCAGAGCTGTGGGTTTTGGCGGCATGGATACCATGGTCCCCGAGAGGTGCCTCGGGACCGCACACCCTGCCGCGGGTTGTCGTCTGCAGCACGGACGCTGACAGGTGTCGTTTTCCCCCTCACCGGGTAAGCTGTGTTTGGGTGCAGAGCTGTGATAGATTTACGCGGCCTTACTTCCATGCTCCTTGCCTTCCGCAGGTGTGGGCAGAAGGTATCGGTGGGAAGCACATTCTTTGGCAGTCAAGCTTCTAGAAGAAAGTGCAGCCTCACCTCATTTCAACCTTGAGACACCTGTAGAAGACCCAGCTAAGTCCTGCCATCTCCTGACCCAGAAAAACTGTAAAATAATAAGCGCTTGCTCTTTTCAGTTACCACATCTGTTGCCCTTGGTTATACAAGAGGTAACTAATAGGAACCCTAAAGAATAGTGGTCTCAAATAAATCTCTCCATTTAACTCCTGGTTCTGCACACTGGCCACCGTTTTCTGCCCTCCAGGATAGGTGTGCTGGTCTGTGCTGATTGGCTCTGGCCTCTCAGCTGGCACGTGCGCAGCTGTGGATGTCTCATAAAGGCTCCGGCCCGGACAGGGGCCAGCTCGGTCCTCTCTCGAGGGGACGGGGTGTTCTGGAATTGTGCCCTGTGTGGCAGGAGAGTCCTTAGTTCTGTAAGAGAGCCAACTCACATGTGCAGGCACTGTTCAAGTCTCTGTGGGGTCACGTCTACTGATGCTCCATCAGTCAGAACAGGTCATGTGCCAACCCAGACTAAAGGACAGGGAAGGAGACTCCACCTCGTGAGAGAAGGAACTGTGTTATGCGGTTACTTTTGCAGCCTGTCACTCAGGCATTCCTCATCATACTCTTTCACATCCAGGTTTACCCCGTCCTTGTGACCTAAACATAATCGGTTTGCTTCTTTTCAATGGGAAGCACCCGGTACAAGGTACCGACGTCTCTTCACCTGGACTGCTTCAAGATCCCTATCATTGTTCCTGCCTCCTTCAGTCCACCCCTCCCCTGTCCTTTATTCTCCACCCAGAAGCCAGGTGATCTTTTGGTAATATAAATAATAATACTGATACATAACTGGATGTACCTTGGGACTCTGTAGACCAGATCCCATTTAAAAATTGTATTAATGGGAAAACAGTAGTGGCAAATATTGGTTGAATTTCACAAATATAATGGTCTGGTGGTTCCACAGATCTTCAAGGACCTATTATTCTCACAGTTTTGTAAGCACCCACCCTGAGGTGTGCCTGTGCCTGCTCCAGTCAATGGGCTTCGGGACCCGACGCTCCCATCACTCCTGCTGCAAGCGTCTGGGGAAGAGACGAAAAGGCAGGCTCGGCTGTGCATATATTCTGCCAGCTACTTAAAGTGTGGAGGGAAAGGGCAGTGCAAAACCTCCTCCAAAAGAAGCAAGAGTGTGGACCAGGGGGACCTCCTCGGGATGAAAAGGGAAAGGACCCAGAGCCGGCAGGATGACGGCTGTCCCAGGCCACTTCGCTCGGACACTCCTTCTTACATGGTGATGGGCAGTACGAGAGTGAACAGTGTTTTTCTAGCTGTGTTTGCAGCAAATGATGACACATGTCAGGAGAGAACTCTGGCAATTATTCAACCAAACAATATCATGCCTAAAGCGTAGACCCCATAGATTGGACCCTGTATTCTTTGCTGTTTGGAAGGTACCAAGCGATAAGAAATAAGCAATAAAAATAACAACAAACAATGATGATGAAAAACCCACTTTAAGCTTCTACTGGGATGGACGCACATTTAGACTTTTAAACGTAGACTATCTTGTAAGATTTTTACCCCTGGAAATCTGAGGATTATTCTGCATTTAGACCAGAATATTCTGCTATTTGATGCCATTTTGATTGATCAGGTTTGGGGCATATCCAGAAAAATGCAAAACCAATTAGACTTCATTACTTGGATTCTTCAAATGATGGATTACATATTTTCTCTCAACATTGACTTAATTAATTTAGTGGAGTTTAATTTTCGTCAAGCAATATTAAGCAACAATTGTATTTTAATGGCATACTGTGCTTTGAAATTCAGTAAGTAATTTTAGACACATAGTATCATCAACCCTGACAATTACAATTTAAACTAAAGAGTGGTTACTATTTTCTCTTTTAACAGAAAAATAAATTAAAAGTCAAGACAGGTTAATTTACTTTTTGAAGTTCACACGGCAAGGGCAGGTGTAGGCCTTCAACTCGAGTTGTAAGTTTGGGTCACCATGGAAGCAGATGATTTTTAACACATTGCTTCCTTAAAATTGTTTACTCAGAACTTTAAGTGTGTGTCAAGGAGAGAAGGGGCCCTAATGTTATTAAACATCTAAGTACCGTAAGGACTGAAAATTGTTACATTTATAAAAAATAATAAACTTATCATGTGAGAGAATATAATAGCAGCTAATTTTGACAAATCTTTAGGTTACATTCAACATATTTGCCACTTAGCAAACACCTTCTAGGTGTCTAATTCTGTACTCACAGAATCGACAAAAGAATCTACAAACGTGCGCTACCAACACAATAATGTGGAAGGCCAGAAGGAATTTAGTTTTCATTATCGTTCTGCTGGTGCAGAGTGCTAATAATAGCATGGAGAATCACTGCTTTTACATTAGCATAATTTTCTCCTTGATGCCACCATTATGGTTTACTTAAGGTGACAAATGATGACTGCCCACTGCCACACCTGCTACTGTTTCCATGACAACAACCATGGTGCCAGCTGAGCTCCCAGAGAGGTTAATTTATATTTTCTGCAGTTGTGAGTGACATGATTAGAGGAGGTTACAAATAGCTGAATCACTGCGATTGCTGTTTGCTAGAAATTATGCAAATAGGTATAAAAGCAAAGTTTCTCAAAAATGAAATTAGGCTAAACCTGAATTAGCCTCAGATTACATAATGTTATAACTCCAAGTGTAAATAAAACACTGACATAATAACATCCAAATCTCAATGTAAATAGTATTTTATTATGAAGCTCAAATAGGATGCTCGTTAGCATAACATGTTTACTGTAGCAGTGTTACAGTGGTATCATTGTTGAGGTAATCTGAAACATATTAGCATCTAATGTTGCCTGATGGATGATTTGAAAATGTTGCTATTTTATTTTTTTCCCTAAGAGCACTGCATACAGCTATGGTAGGCTCATCTTAGATGCCAAATATTTTATTAGCCTTTTGGCATCAAACAGTGGAGAAGCAGAACAAGAAAGCTGGGGTTTTAGTATGACGCTGGATACATGAAGTACAATTTGAAAAGAGAAATAGCTTTATAAGTAATACTTTTAAGGGCAATAACATATTTCAAGGGCTTCTGGAGTTTCTATCATCTTAGATGAGAGATTAATGAGAGCTTTAATGTTAGCTCCTTTTGCAAGCTCAGATTACACCAGGTTTTCACACCTGCTGTGATGAACTGAGTTTCTTTAATAAGAAGCATTTTAGGTAACCCTTTTTGCATTAAAAAAGAACATCCATTAGTGTTACACACATATTGTCCTGTATCATTTTTCAGTTTTCAAAGCTGGCATGATGAAAGAAGGTCCTAGAGAAATATTCAAATTTTAGTTACTTCATATGAATCACCCAAAATTTAGCAGTCAGTTTGACTCCTGTTGATGAGTTAAATAATTACACCTCTCAGGGAATGAAAAATGACTTTCTTCAAGTTTTCTTTCTCAACCAAAGGTAATGTTCCAAGCTATTGAATAACTCATGGAATTGGTAATGAGTTCTTTTATTATTTTTCTCTCATTCTTAAGTTCAAAGCTATACTTTGATTTAAAATGGAGGTTTCTGTATCTAGACTAGTGCATTTTTAACACATAATTGTTTCTGACTGAAATTCCAGAGTACATATGTGCTGAAAATTGTTTTCATGTAATATTAACCACAAAAGGCGACAAAAATAATCAAAACTGTGGAACATCTTAAACACGTGGTAAAGGGGAGTGCTTTCCACATTTCAATTTTATTTAATATTGCTACAATCAAGATACCTACTCATATGCTTATAGCTTAAGTATCGCTGTGGACAACGATGGTGAGGGAATGGAAGTAATTGGAACAGGATTGTAACAGAAAAACTGATCTCATGATTTGAACTCTAAACTTCACCAAAGTGAAGTCTATCACTACACCAAAGTGATATGTCTGTAACAGCAGCAACAGTGAAGGGTGTTGACCCCGCTGCTGAAAATCAGTTGACCACAGATACAGTTTTATTCATGGACCCTTGATTCTATTTCATTTCTAAGTATCTATCATCACACTGCCTTAATTACTGTGCTCTGTAACAAGACTTGAAGCTAGAAATTGTGAGTCTTACCACTTTCTTTGTATTTTTCAAGATTATTTTGGCCTTTTTGAGTCCCCTACCATTCTGAGAGACTGTGTGTTAAATCTTAGGCAAATTTGGGGAGCATTGCAATCTTATCCTTATTAATAATTTTTGAGGTTTGTGAATAGGAGATGCTTTTTCATTTATTTTTTAACATTTTCTTTCAGCCCTGTTTTGTAGTTTTCAAAGTGCATGTTTTCCACTTTTTTGATTAAATGTATTCTTAACGTTTCAGATGCTATTGCAAACGGAATTTTTTAATTACACTTTTAGATTTTTCATTGCAAGTACATAGAAACATAATTTTGTATATTGATCTTGCATCTGCAACCTCGCTCAACTCGTTTATTAGTTTTAATAGTTTTTTTAGTGCATTCTTTAGGATTATCTACATTTAAGATTACGTCACCCATGAATAGAGATTGTTCTAATTCCTCCTTTCCAATCTAAATGCCTTTAATTCCTTTTCTGGACTGATTACTATGGATGGAATTCCTAGTCCATTCCTTGCCACAGGAGTGGCAAGAGTGGATATCCTTGTCCCGTTTCTAATCTTAGGGGAAAAGAATCTGGTCTTTCCTCTTCAAACATGATGTTGGTTGAAAGTTTTCCGTAGACGTCTTAAGTTGAGGAAGTACACTTTACTTCCAGAGCGTTGAGTGTTTTTTATCAGGAAAGGGTGTTAGATTTTATCGCGTGCTTTATCTGCATCTGTTAGGATGGCATAGAGTTATCCTTCTATAGTTGTTTAACTTGTTAAATTGGTGACTCATACTAATTTAGCTCAATGCATACTGTTGAACATATGACTATCTATGTATCTATCATCTTAAATAAGAATAATTTGCTGCCATAGGACTTATTTGTAGATTTTCCACTTGGTACTATGCATTAGTCTGTATTTTCTACGTGATATCTGTGTTACAGCAATAGAAAAATCTAAGAAACTCAATTAAGTATAAGAAGGGCCCTTCCTTTCAAATTTAAAAGACAGCATCTTAAAGTAATTTTAAGTTCTTTCACGGACTTTTTTTTTTTTTATTCAAGCACCTTAATAAAACTAGTTTGTAAAAGCAAATACCACCTGCAGCCTATGTATTGCGGTCACTGAAATGATTCATTTGCGGGTAAACCAGTTGCTGTGTGATGTTTTCCGTGAAGCCTGGCGCAGCTGGGTTTTAGTTTATCTTTGAAACAAAGCCATTCCCTCCGGAGTGTTTTCATTCGGATGCTTAGATTTGTCATGTTAGCAAACAGTGTTTTCCTCACTTTCCTGGCAAAGAAACACGTTGTAAGAGTAACTGTGTACACATACAATTACACGCGAAGTAACTTCCTTCCTAATTAATTGCTTCTTATTAGAGCTAAATAATAAATATTCAAAAATAAATTAATGATCAAACACCCTTAATAAAAAGAAGCACATGATCATTTGAATTCCGACATTTGAATACCCCACATTTGCATTCCCAGCCATCAAATCAACACATCTGCATGGCTTCGAGGAGATACAATTTGAGCTGCACTAGAGCAAGTACGACTGTGCTCAGCAGGACGGGTGACGGGAAGAGAATGACCAAAAGCAACATTTCAAAATATCTTCAGACATTTTTGGATCTATGAAATTTATTAGAGTTGACATTACATGAAATTCTACTATCAACTGCCAAAGTGTAAGAAATACCATGAAATGCGTGCATGATATAAAATCACACATTTTATTTTTCACTTGATTGTCCTATTAAAACTTTAGAGGATATTTATTCTAATCGTTTAACTTTACAAACCTCATTGTTGTAGAGAAAACTATGCATGTGTGTGCGCACCTGCACCCATGCAGACACACAGTGCCGTGTGAGTGGATGTGCGTATATACAGCTACAAGGAAACAGTATCTGAAAAGAAATAATCTTTTGAGGTAGTCCATGTTTATTAAAAACATACAAGCCATATTTTTAAAGTATTTCTTATTTCTTAATCCTAACTTCCTTTGCAAATTGTAAATGACTTTCTGCCTATTTTAGAAAATGGATATATTGAAAAAGATATGTAATTGTTTTCGTTACTATGATTTACATATTCTATTTTTCTTTAACATAGTAATTAAAAAAAAATTTCAGTGTTCAAAAGCATCCCAGAAGTAGAACTGAGAGTAATCACATGTTACTTTATTTTCTATGGTTCTGTTAATGGCAGTACAAGGTAATGTAATGTAGCCAGAAAAATAATATATGAAAATAGTCTATGCTTATTAGCCCTGAACTGGTTCATGGAAAAATTAATGTGAGATTGGAACTATTCTAGCATTTTTTTCCTGCAAGAAAAAAATATAAAGAATATGGAACAATCAACAAGAACTTAGACAAATCCCCACTGTTTCTCGCTAGGAGATTTGATATCTTCTGATTCCTTTTTCTATAACATTGCACAAAATTGCCAGCATCAGGCAACTAGCAGGTGTCAAAAGAACTCGATGATGAGTAAGGAGGCTTTCTCTGATCTCTGGACTATGTGTAATTATTAATTTTGCATTTTATCTGTATAGATTGGAACATGTGAATAGTACCCATTTGATTGAATAGCTCAATTTATGAATACAAATTGTAATTGTTTTGAGTTAGCCTGAACATTTTTATGCTTTTAACTGTAATTTAAGGCTAGGACAGCATGTGATTTTTTTTTTTATATGGAACTTATCCAAAAGCCCCAGAAAGATCAATTTCACTATTTCTCCAATGGCAGATATTTTACTCAAGCTAGAGAATGGACTACAGATATAACCATATTTCAGTTGAGAATACTTTTCTCAAATCCACACCATTTGTGTCCCCATGAAGATGTGTCTGCACTAGACAAGCACCCAGGTGTAAGCTAGAGGCCACACAGCCACACACACCTTCTCACTGCCTGGTGTGAGACCTTCAGCAAGAAGCATGTTCTGTAATTTGCTCTTTCAAAACGTGTGTCTAGCTGAATTTCCCCTGGCCCCATGCCTGCATGATAATGGAGCGAGCACGGCTAATGAGGATTTTCTAAAATATAGGGCACATTGATATTTCCTATGCACATGGAATTATGAAGCATATCTTTCCTTTGAGGAGAAGATCACAATCTCACAAGCTCTCTGGCAAATATTATTTTCATTCAGCAATTGGAGAATGGCTGCCAAAGATATTATTGTCACTTGTGACAATAATATCTGTAGTCAGAAGTGTATTTACATACATTTCAATTTGGTATTAGGTACTCTTGTTTTTAAACATTTACAGTATTATAGTTTGAGGTTTTTGTTGTTTGCATTTTCCAGAATTATGAATAGAATGCAATTAAAATTTGGGGATTTAATTTTCCTTTCAGAAATTGTAGAAGCACTGCTCTCTCTTTGGTATACATAAAATGATGGAGAACAAAGGAGCAAATACGGAGCTAGGAAAACAAAAGGATAAGCAGACATTAACAGGAGTCTTCCTCTCTCAGCTTCCTGTCTGGGCTTTGGTTTTATGTAATTCATAGCTTTACTGTTTTTCTCTGTAAAATATTTGTCTATATAATGACCTTTCTTAGAGGTATTCAGTATAGGTAAGTATATACATAAGTAATTATTTATTCAAACCTTATAATAATTTTTCTATTTTTCATTTTTTTCCTTTCATTAAGGAGATCTGTTTATTAAAGCAACAATGTTTATTGGGGGCTTCTTCAGGTGCCAAGTTTAGTTTCCATTCTCAAAGAGCTTCAGTGGTAGTACGTTTCAACGTTCAGAAGAACGAACTGATTGCTGCTGATTTGCTGAAAATATTCTTAAATGAAACTGGTTTTAAAGCAACTGCAGTCATGACAATGAAGAACGCAATGCGGTCTACTGGTCCACCCACCGTGGGCCGAGGACATCCTTCACTTGTGCCACGATGCCAGCAGTTTCACCCACCATGGCTCTTGTGTCATTAATGCACCTGATGATACAGCGGAAAAGGCAAATGCTATCAGCACGTTATGATGAAAATGGTTTCGGTGTCATGGCGGGCCTGTAAGGGCTCGAGGACCTGCTGAGAGCTCCAGATCCCATTTCAGGAATTTTAATGAGATAAATACATGGAAGTAAATGAGTGTTGTGAGAAGCATCAGGAACACTGAAAAGGGGTGGTTGGTGGTTTTCAACAGGGTGACCTGGTTTGAGAATACTGAGAACGGGGTCTTCAAGCAAAGCCTGAAAGAGGATGAGACAGTGAGTCCTACAGATACCTAGGGGATGAGTCCACGGAGCAAAAGCACAGCTAATGCTAATGCCCTACCTGTGCTTCAAGACCAGTCAAGAGGCAAGTGTGATGGGAGTGGCATGAAATAGCCCAGAGGGAAGAAATGAAGCTGGAGGGACACCAACGGGGTCGAATCCTACAAGGCTTCATAAGCCGTGACAGGAGGTTTTCTTTGACTCTCATGAGGTGAGGTCTGGAGGTGAGGGGTCGCATAACTGGATGTAGGTTTTGAACACAGACAACATGAAGGCATGGGCAAACACATGTCAGAGGATTAGGAGACAATTACGGCAACCCAGCTGCGACTCACGCGGGCTTGGACCAAAACAGCAGGAGTTGGGGCAGGGAGGAGAAAGTGGATGAACTCTGAATGCGGTTGGAAGATAGAGCTATCAGGATTTTCTGGTGGGTTGGATGGATGAAGTGAGAAAAAGCCCAGTCCAGAAAGACTGTAAGGGTCTGTACTTGAGCATATAAATGACACTAATGCCTTTAATCATTATGGTCACCACTGAAAGTGGTTAAGTTTGGGGAAGAACAGTTTAGTTTCTCTACGCTACACTTCGGAGACATCTTTTAGACGTATAACATTGTTCAGGCTGGATATATTAAACTGGATTGGGGGTGAGTCCATGCTGGAGATTAAAAGTGTTAAGGGGTGCCTCATCGTGAGACCAAAGGACTGACCGTAGACTGAGAAGGGAGGAGAAATAAGCACTTCACCTTGGACCCTGCCAGTATTAGGAAGTTTATGGAAGTAAAAAAAATATGGACTCATCTTTTTTGTTTCACTTTTCAAGTACGTTATTATTGTGAACAGTTTAAATTGTTTTCACTTGTAAGTAATAATAAGCCTCATTCATCAGACTGGCAGTACTGCATGAGTGGACACAGGTCTCTTGAGGGATGTGTTCGTGAATGAGAGGAAGAGCCGTATTGGGGACAATGTGGATCGCGGGAAGTAGAACATGTGGGGCTGTCCCTCCCCATGAACTTCTAACGTGACAACTGGTCCTTGCCCGTGAATGCTGAGATCAGCCCTGGGTAATCAGGGGTGACTTGTTTCGTTTTCAATGTCAGCGCTAAAAGGAACTGAACGAGCTGCAGACCGCACTGCTCAGGCTGCGAACACAAGGGAGAAGACGCTTTTTCAGTGGGCACCGGCCGGAACCCCAGCTTCAGGTCATGGAGATAAAGGCAGTTGAGGCGGGGTTTCTAAACCAAAAAACACTCTTTAAAATGTTTCCTCCATCTCTCCACGGCAGACCAAATTCGGCTTCAAAGAAAGCCGATGCCACAACAGCGCGAAGAAAGCAATTTAGCGCTCTTTACAGGCACGTTGTTGAATAGTCTTCTCTTGACCTGCTTGGCACATAACAGTCCAAATAGCCTCTATGTCCTGCCACGGAATTTCCCATTCTTCCTGTTTAGCTCGGCTTCAGTATTTTTTTACACGATGGTTCTTGTTTCCTTGATGCAACTATGTAATTACTTTTCAAAAGTAGGAACCCCGGGCCTGCTTCCCCATTTCTATTGAGTTAGTGTTCATTCTGGCAGTTGCTATAATTGCATCTCACGGCATTCAGGAACGCTGGCCAGAAAGAGAAAATGGAGGCCTGTGCAGCGCTGCTCCGATTCACACCGCGCTGGTTTCCCCAGAAATGGGGAGGACGAGCCCCACAGCCGTCTCCCTCTGAAGGCTTCCAAACTGCTGCAAAAGGAGGATGATCAAAAGCATTTTTTAAAAACTCAAGGCAAAAGGAAGGAAACTAAAGCATCGATGGAACAAGGCACTCTCTATAATTACCCTTTCAAACTTGTTTCCTTTTCCCTAAGTATCACATATGTTTTCAATAGTATTATTCGGAATGTTCGATGTTATTCATATTTACTGAAATAGACTATTCTTAAGAATTACATCTTATTATGCTAGAAGAAGCCTTCTTCTGTTAAACTAGTATGAATACATATTTTTTAAAATAGGTAAAATTCAGAACAGAAAGTGATGGGAGAGGGATTGACACAATCAAAGACTCTGGAAAGGTAAATAGCTGGTACGGATGACAAAAAACACTTCCCCAAATAGTTATAAAATCGCCATTGGGATTTAAATAGTACCTCAACCATTTGACTCTTTTTATTAAAGGAACACGACTTCATTTGCCATGAAATATTATGCTGCTATTTTGTATGAAGTTAGCATAAAAAATTCAAACATAAAGATGGAATGCCTTCTACAATGAGACCATTAAGTTATGAGCTATACCAAATGAGCACACATACAATTTTTCTTTATTATCTTGTTGACATATAGTAGCTTAGGCATCCCTATGTCCTCTGCAATAGCTACATTTAGTCAAAATTTAGGACTACCCCTCTCAGTAGCTCAGTTTGCTAATTTCCCTCATATAGGTATTTTTATTCAGCTATTTTATCATTACAAAAAAGATCCCAGACAATGTTCATCAAATAAACTCTAAGCACTCAGTAAGCTTTCAATGAATGTTTGTTAAAGACTGGATGAATGAGTTCATGTCAGATGACTTTTGAATAAATATTATAAAGATCTGATTGGCATTATTGAACCATTCAGGGATCATGCATCAGTTCACCCAAAGGGCTACAGAAAAAAGAAATGTCTTTAAAGGCAGGGCAAGAAAGTCATAAAAAAAAAAAAGACGATCATTTAGGTAAGGTCTCCTCCTTTTGGGGAAAGAAAGATCTGTTGGGAGCATTACCTGTACTTCCTTTGTGGGATGGGAAGCCTATGAGGAGGATTACCTCATGGCTGCAAACCGGAAAGTTCAAGACTGACCAGTTAGGGCTATGTTCCTGGGGAAGCTTGTAACTACAACTAGGTCAGGGATTACATTTTGGTTTGGTGTCCAGGGTTTAGCCCACGTAGTTTCATTTAGGGCCTGTTGCTGCTTTTTAACAATCTCTTGGTCACCCAAAACAAAGAAGAGAAAGGCCAAGTGAAGTAATCATCCAACAATTATTAAGCACCCGTTCTGTGCCAGACATTTTTCTGGATTGTAGATATAAGCAAGCTTGTGTCTCTCCCAGATGAAGTGTGCACTCAATCCAAGGAAATGGTCCCTTCATGTCCTGTTAACAAAAGTCAACAGACTTCCCCAAAAGTGTGAACAAGATACTCTGGGGCGCCGGCTGAGGAGTGTGAAGTTCTGACATTCATTCTAAGGAAAACTGGTATTGGAGTGGAATTGTAAAAGCCAGGTGGCATGCTGGGGAGCTGTGGAAGCTGTACAGAGAAAGGCACAACCTATGTGAGAGCGAGCACACTAAACAATTGTCCGTTCAGCCGCAGTTCCACCTGTCCTAGCGGCAGCAGGGCCCTTGCTGGCTGAGCCACCCACGGTCGTTTCTCCGTATGAGACGGTGTCCTTCACGCCAGTGGGCCTCCATCCACCGCCTTCCGATGGGTGTGTTGTGGCCCATTTTCCTCGGTTCCTGTGACTGTGGGGAGCTCGTCACAGCAGGTTTGGAAATAAGATTTCTCTCTTCTTGGTCCATTACATAAAAAATTGTGATGTTCAAATGCTGTTTTGGAAGCACTTGGACTAGCTCAAATGATAATGGCTTCAACTTTTCTTGGAATTTTTTTATACATCATCTGCTCCAAAATGAAATAATACTTCATAATGCAGTCCTTACTTGAGGCACAGACGTCACTAATGAGTATTTCCTTTAATGGAGTGGGTGCTATTTTAGCAAAAGAAGGCTCATTATTCCTTGGCAAATCTACTTTGATACCATGTGTATGGAATCATAAAGAATAATAATGATTTAAGCTATGCAGAAACACATTCAATTAGGTTTCGCAACACAAAAGGAAGAATACAACAAAACTCAGTGTATCAATGGATCTTCACCTGTGGATAATGGATATGTGTAACTAATAAGGTCAAATTGTTTTAAATAAGTATTTTGAGGAGCACTGTTTGAGGTTCATAGTCATTTAAAGTTTTATTGTTATGTGTTTAGTGCAGCTCAAGGGTAAATTTTGTGATTATCAACTTAAAATAGCAATAAATATTATCACAGGGATAAAGAAATCAAATAATCTGTTGCAAATAGATTATCGAGAGTCTTCATTCTGAAGGGAACTTTCTAAAGATAGCTACATGCAGAAAGAAGAGCGAGAGAATGGGTTTATCTAATATTTATATTTCACGTATGTATGCAGGTAGATGATAGATATAGATGATAAATTAGATACATGATAGATAAATAGATGGATAGCTAAGAAAACATGTGTGTATGCAGGTATGTTTGTTCTTTTTAAGTTAATGGGTATGCATTTTCACTGATTTTCAAACAGAATGAAAGCTGAAGATATACTTAACGATTCCCTTTTTCTCATCTTACTGTGCATTCATTAAGGAAGAATGACGGTCTCAGGTGTTCTCACTGGACTGGAGTCATGGATTCAGAAAGATGCTGAAAAGGAGCAAAGGCAGGAAAGAGTCGGTTCCATGGGAAATACTGATCTGTTTACTTCTTTTCGTAGTCTGGAATTTTAAAGGATCTTAGGAAGTGTTAAAATCACTTTAGAACAACAAAATTAAGAGCATAACGTTTTGTGATATGGAGAGGGGAAGGTAAAAGTTTAAAATCTTAAAAAACTTCAAAAGGAAAAATAAAAGTTACACATGTGATTATACGCATATATGTGATTATGGTGGTAAGTACTGGGAAATTCATCTATTAAGGTTGTAAAAGAAATGATATATGGACAGAGAGCACACCTGTTTTATGGTTATTAAGTGTTGTTATTTTTTTCCATGATAAAAGTAAGTTCCTTCAGAAAATAATTACTTCTGACGAAAACAATTTCTTAAGCCTTTAGAGAAAGATTCACATGGCATTTACATATCACATAATTGAAATCAGCTTTAGGAACTAATATTACTATATTTGTGTCTCTTCAACTGCGCACATTGCGTTCAGCATAAACAACACTCTAAACGGGAGAGGGGGTTGGGCCAGTGCACCCCCAATTGCCCACAGAGTCACACCCCACCCACCCATCGAGGTCACAGTGGGGCGGCATGCGCACTTACAATACAACACACACTTTGTAAAACCATATTGAATAAATAAAAATAATACCTCTGGGTTTGAGGGTTTCACATCAGATTATAAAATTCTTGTCTTACTTTCGCACTAAAAGTCAAATTAAAGTTAAATGCAGTCAGCTCTCTCTATCTGCGGGTTCTGCATCTCCAGATTCAACCAACAATGGGTCAAAAATATTTTTAGAAAGTCACATTGCTCCTGACGTGTACTATGTCATTAGGCCTATGATGGCTGTATCTGCCCGGAACACACACAGACCTTTTTGTCATGATTCCCTCAGCAGCACAGTGTGACAAGCACTTACAGGGAATGTGCCCTGTTTTAGGTGTTACACGCAATCTAGGGAAGACTGAAGTCTACAGAAGGGTGTGCAATCGCAGCGCCATTTTATTCAAGGAGCATCTGTGGGTTTGGGGATGCCTGGGATCCATCCCTTGTGGACACCAAAGGACACTGTAATTAAGACTGAAACATGTGCAGTTCTTACTTTGTCAGCTATACCCTCACTCCCTTTTATCATAACCTGACTAAGCCCCAGTCCAAGGAGCCGGCCTGCCACGTCCAAGTGGACAGTGGGTCTCAGCACGTTGTGGTAAATGAGGGCTACTCGAAAAAACTGGGCTTTTTTGAGTGAAATTATGACACACAAAATTAAATGAGCTAACCTCCCACATGGACCAGCTGATTCATTGACTTTGCTTTTATGGTCAGGAGTCCATTTCTCAGGTTATCAGATGCCGGGGTGCAGGAGAAAGAACATCTCAGCGCCCAGCTGACCAGGAAGAATGGACCCCGTGGACCATCGTGGTGCAGAGCCACAGTCTTCAACTTTTTGAAAACAAACTCTCTGTTCTAGCACCCAACAAGCCACCACGGATCTGAGACTGGGGATCTGCTGTGTCTGGTGATCAGATTGTCACAAGGGGCCGTTTGCTGCTGACCCTCCCTTCAAATACATTCTTGAAGCAGTGAAAATAAGATCTCAGTGCTTCACTTCTTGCCTTTAATAAAAGGGTTAATAGTCATCTGCACATTGTCCCACTGAGACAATGTTGGATAGTTTGGGCATTTTTAAGAGCATGGTGTTTATCCGTGTGTGCAGAGCATGCGTGAATTTGGAGTCCAAATGTCCTGCATCAAACCTTTGATGTCACTAGGTGGCATCCGGCAAGATGTCCTACACCCTTGTTTATGTGATAACAGGGACCTATGCAAGTAGCTGCCAGTCGGGTCCCTGAGCCTGCCAGGGCCCTGCACAAAACCGTGCGTCTAGCCCTCAGCATGAGAGAGGTAAACAATTTAAATCTCACACTTAACCTCCCAAGTCACCCCGATGGAATGCCAGATCAACACCCCACACTGACCATTCCCCGATAAAGCAAAACTAAAAACAGTAAACACAAAAGGTTTCTTATTACAAGTTTCACAAATTCATTTGGGAGCAAACTATGCTTTAAACTGGGATGCTATGTTATTTATAGACTTTTTTCTTCAATCTGACCAAGTGAGAATAACCACTTTTTCCCATGCAGAGATATTAATAGGTTTGTTTATGAGGTGCAACATAGCATGCAGTCTATGTGTTGTATTACTTATACATTTTTTTAAAAAATATTCAAACAAATGTCAGTTCCAAGGGTTTGGGGTTGTGGGTTGCGGGGCTCTACCCGAATCCTCCCACGCAGGTATCCCCACAGCAAATACAGCAGCTTACTCTTTTTGCTCCGACGGCGTTGGAAAGATAATAATTAATCACTGCCAGCCCCGCCGGCAGCAGTGGCAGAAGCAACTCTCACTTGAGTCTGAATAAAGGAGTGGGATCTTGGGATGGCCCCACTACTGATCAACCAAGAGTGTAATTCACCTCATTTGCAGTGTGTATTTAGGATGTGTACTTCGGTTGCGTATTTTAAGATGGCTTTTGCTTTCTCTCCTTTCCTGCAGGAGAGAACCGAGGTGTTAAGAAGCCCCACACGGCACGGAGGAGGAGGGGGCGCGGCACGGAGGGAGGGGCAGGCAGGCGTGGGAGGTTCACCGGCTCTCCCTGGACACAGTTTGCTTTCTCTAGCAGCACATGTTCTAAGTCTAAATTATATACCTAATCTTGTTGTTTTTGTATTAGGAACACCTGATTTTGCGGGTGCTTAGAGTAAAATTTGTGCGTTTGTCATTATTTATTTTTGGAGGACTTGTATACCTCTCACTTTAAATATAACTGTGTTAGACATCAATGTCTTTAAAAGTATTTTGAAGAAGTAAACCCAATTTAAAATTGTAGATTAGTCATTACTTTATATGTTAACGTATTACTTTGATCTCTCAGAATTCCAGAAATCATGACTATCTATTAAACGATGCTGAAGTCTAAAATTACCAAATAAACAAAATGTGCCACCGTCTTGGACGTTCACTATATTTTCCAAGAAAGATATTCT
>PVJI01000903.1:191959-215072 GCA_004026765.1 Micronycteris hirsuta
GTTTCTCTATTTTTCCCTGTCACGGTGAACACTTTAGAGAACACGTTCTCTCTATACATCGACTCTGCTTCCCCATTGATTCTCTAGTCAGTTCACCCCAGGTGGATCTCCAGCTCCACATCCCACTGGGCCTGATGCTTCCGTCAGCACGGAGGTCTTGTTAAATGTTTGCTGATCTCAGTGTTCAGCGCAGTTCTTTCCCTTCGTGAAACACAAACTTCCCTTGCTCCCATCGTTTGCCACATCCCTGTAACCGGCTCCTTCCTCCCCCACACCGTAATGTAGGAGTCCACAGAGCGCGACTCTGGCTCCCCTCCGCTCCGTTTCTACTGTGATCTACCTTCGGAACATTAGATGCCGCCCATGGGGTGGGGACACCTGAATTCAGGCACATGAACAGAACACAGGATCTCAAATTTAATACGCCCTCTAGACCTGTCATGGAAAACTTCATAAACTGTCTTGCGGCCTCCTCTCAACCTGCTTGGAGGCAACAGCGTTCCTCTGTGGCCAGCTCCCTTTAAGAAAGGCATCACTCAGTTAGCAGACCCCCAGACTTTAGAAGCACCCTTACTTCTTTTCATTTTCTCAATCCCCCCGTCCACTCCAAGTGTAAGTCCTATCACCTTTTTCGCCAAAATAAACCTGGTTTGCCATTAGCCTCCATTTCCAGTGCCACCACACCCGTGCCAGCTGCCACTGTCTCTGCTCTCCTGGGTGGGCTCCTTGCTTCCGCGCTGAATTCAAATCCTCCTCCTCGCTACCCCCTGAGCTCTGCGTGAGTCTTTGAGATGTGCCCGACTCGTGTTACCTGGCGTGGGGCGAGGGTCTGTCAGGCAGAGGCAAGCCCTGCACTGCCTGACCACCCCGCTCCCATTCTCTACCCACCAACGTCCTTGTCCCTCCCAGGAGGTTCATTTTCCTGACATTTGCCACTATCTAAACACAGATTATGCATTCATGTGCTTATTTATCATCTCTCTCTCTCCGGCAGAAAAAGTATGTTCTGTGAAAACAAAGATTCCCTTTTAGTTCCTTTCATCTTCCTGCTTTACAGACTGCAGTTCCTGGCACAGTTGGTGCCCACTAAATACACTGTGCTGAAGGAATAAATACAGCTAAACTCACACTCCCTTCCAGCAGGCTTCAGTTAAGTGTAATTCTCAGTTAATATATAAAACAGATAAAATATTTAATGCTGAATAACATGATAATTACTTACGTGTTTCCTTCCATTTTCTCTACCATATTTACAATTTATTCACCTGTGTTCATTACACTGATTAATGTACTTGTAGTGAAAAAGGACTCTATGGATGAATACATTTCATACCAGTTATCATAACTGGGAACTATAATTGGGCCATAAATATTATCATTTATGCAGAGATATGTATTTGGACAACATACCCTTAAACCAAAGTAGTAATGGGAAGACTGGAGGAGTAAATAAATGAAATAAATGCATCATTTGCATAGAATGTGAATGACACTGTGTCACTGGAGTAATTAAAACCAAAAGAGAGCACTGCTCACTGTAACTCATGGATCAGACACATATCTGTGCTTTAATCTATTAGTTAATTAATACAAATGGGAGACACTTTTAAACATTTATTAGAGACCTTTAATCAAAGCCCTCCTAGATCACTACCTGTTCGTCCCAGTGCTGTGAGAAAGGAAGCCACTACCTAAGGCGTGCTGACTAAACACCTCTGAGGTCAAGGCTATTCCCATTTCTTTTTCAATGGGGAGTCTCAGTGATCTGAAGGCAGGGGTATCACAAGCATCTCAGGTGACAGAGTGGGAATGTGACCTCAGGCCCATCCTTTCCCTCCCAGCCACGTCACACACGCCCTACGCCAATGGCCGGAAATGTTCACCTACATTTCAATATTCTATCCACCCCGAGTCATAAAATAACCACTGCTCTGAGTTAAAATTTAACTAAAACTTACAAATATTTTCCTCCTCTTAAAGCTGATCTTTCTTTTTGAAGGCAATTTTCTGAGTCTGTTCATAATTTATTTTTTAGGAAATGATATTCAGAATCTGTCAGATCTTTAGAAGATATTTTACAAAATGGTATGGCAAGAAGGACATGCTGTGTAAGCAATGATAGCACAGAAGACACGTTGAAATTTGTATATAAATTATTGTTACATCCTGGTCAGTTATTCGCTAGTCATTCTGGTTTTCAAGCAACATGTGGTTTCATAGGAATAATAACTTGCAGTTTAATGTAACATTCAAAACCACATTCTGGATTAGATTAATGGTTATAGTCAGTCAGGTACTCACTGCAAAAGCACTTCTGTTATCCACTTGGGCTCTTCTGCATCTTCCCAAAATATAAGTGTGATTAAGTCATAGGAGATGCACATGGGGCTGGCCATTCAGAGGTATTTTACAATGAAATGATATCCAACTCTTCTTGGTCACTTACACTGAACAGAGGAATTTCTAATAAACTACCCATACAACGGCAAACCTGTGATCATTCTCCCTTTCTGGGATACAAGGCAATTTAAGAGGCTAGAAAGAAATTGTCTCTTTTTTGAACCATTGAACCTTCATACAATTTTTCTCTGAAAATTTAAGGTGTATTATTTCTGGAAACCAACTATCTAGACTATGTTCATTTTTAAAAAATATTGTGTTGAAATTGAATATATATACAGGAAAGTGCATGAATCATGAAAGTACATTTAAATGATTCTTCCAAAATGAACATATAACCATGTATCCACCACCAGGTCGAGAAACAGATATTCCCAGAAACTCAGATGGAACTCTCATGCATTCCTTTGACTTTTAAGCTATTATAGGAGCAATTTTCAACTGGTGTGTTGCAAAAATTTTTTAAACATGCAGTACCTGACTATTTAGTCAGGGGCACTGACCGCTTTTCCCTCAGTTTGTCCAAGAAAAAAATGGCAATAGCCAATACACCGGCCACCTGGTGTGAATAAATCAAAATTATAACTCTTTGGTCAGATCAGCAAAATATAAAATTAATTTTTTGGTATGCCACAGAATTTTAGCAATCAGTGTATGTGTGCCATGAAATGAAAAAGGTTGAAAATCATTGCGTTATAGTATTTTTTATTTTCTTGAAATTTATATAAATTAAATCATAAAACACCTATTTCTTTGTGCCTGCTTTTCCTCCAAAATAAGTTTAAAATCTAACCTTATTCTTGCTTGTAGTTGAGTATGTTGCACCAGACTCCAGCTTGAAGTGCCAAGGTCTGCACCAGGAACCCTGGATTTGGGAGAACTCCCTGCAAAAAGCTCCCAGTAGCCCTTTCAATAACTACACCAGACTTCGCAAACTGCTTAGGACCACGACAAACCAGGAGTAAAGAGACTGATACTGGTGGCCACTACGGTAGGTGACAAACCTAAAAGAGTGCTTAAGTTCCATGGCCCTTGTTTGGTCCCAGTTTTAAAAACCAGACCTCCTGGTGTCCCAGAGACAAGGAGCATTTCCAGACAACTGGAAGTTAACTCCATCTTCAAATATCAAAATGCAATGTTGAATAGCTTTCCAAAATTTGGATGAACAGTAATAATTATGGAAGAGAAGAATCCAGGTCAAATTGGGTAAGGGTGAGATTTCTCAGCTCTTTGAAATGTTCATCAAAAAATTTCCTGAGGAAGGAACAATGGTCCCTTTGCACAAAGACATAGGAGCTCAGAGTTGCTTCCCTGGCCTCTTTACTGTGGTCAATGCTTGGTCCTCCCCAGGACCATCACCTACACCTTAGCTTTCCTACCCACACTATCCTCTCATGTATAGAATATCGACTTGATGCCCCAGAAAATATTACTTATCAGGTAAGTTCTTAAAATTATCAGAGAAAGTTTGTGTGTGTGTGTGTGTGTGTAGATAGGTATAGATACATAATCTTCATTATGAGCTTAAAGCATTTCAAAACCACAGAAATCCACCCAAGCATACTCATGAAAAATTAATTTACTTTGTATTTTTATTAAACTTCATATATATTATATTACTTTCCCAACATCATTTGGATCTTTATAAAATATATTTCATCTCTATAACACAAAGTTCAATTGGTATGTTTTCAAAAGAACATTACCTATCTCAAAATGCAGATACTATTTTGAAAAAGTTACCTGTTATCAAAATGATAGATACTCATAGCTAAGCTAGGAAATGATGCCGAAAATATAATTTCCAAAAGCATCTCAGGGCAGAAACCAATGGCAGCTGTTATACAGAAAAGTTTGCTTCAGACAGGATGCAGAAGTCCAGGAAAAAATGAGTGTTGTATGCTTTAGGTTGGTGCAACAACACGCATTGATGTATCGGGGATAGTTTCGGGCGGGTTAACAATGACACGGTCACATAACATGACCCTGAACTACACCAACGCCATCATAAACATGGGACGAGAAAACCAAAGTAAAATAAGGGGCAAAGGATGGGCAATCTCTACGAAGTGCCAATGAAAACAGCAGTCTAAGAAATACATTTTTATAATAAACCCTTAAGTCCAAATCATATTTGCACTCCTTGCATGAAGCTTTTTAAAAAATTGTTACTTTACTTTTTCATTATGCTCATCACATCTACCTTTTATACTGTTGTGTAAACATGCTCTATCTAAGGACTGATTTGCCAGACGTAATGGCTCCTTCGGTGATGACCTAATCTCTACGCAAACGACGTTCTCTTTCCGTCTGTGTCCCTGTAACTCATGCAGACCAACTCACACAGAGGAAAGAAGAATGAAGTACGAGAGAACCAACAGGTGTGACAGAGTTGAAAAATGGATATTTTTAGGGCTTATCTAGGCAAACAGCAGCGGTGTTCGGTTTGAATTAAGCTATTAGGGGGAGGGCTAGGGGTTATGTGGTTGAAACACAGCAGAACCAACTAAATGTCCTCGGAAGAACCTTGCAACTGCACGAAGACCTGAACCCCTTGGGTTGGGTCCCTATGAAACAGCAATGTCATGAAAATGTCTCCAAAGTTAGATGCATTTAGATTAACCTTGGTTGTGACTTTGAAGTTAAAACTCCTAAGTAATTTTTTTAAAGCCCCCAAATGCCAACTGATACACCACATAGCAGTCTGCAAACTGCTGAACGGTTAATGTCCAAACATTCTTAGATGATGCCAGAGTTATGCCTTGTAAAATATAAATGTCCATGCTGCAAAAAAATCTGATTGTGTATTTATTATATCCTGAGATGAACAAGTTTTTAATGGAACCAATTTCTACAATGAAATAAGTTAATGATGGTTGCAATAGTGAGTCTGACAATTTTTGCACTTATTGCTTCTCAATTTTAATTAGAACTGTATGGTTTTTGAATTTCTAATTATAAAACAAAATGAAATGTGACTTGACTTTCAGTGGTCAGCCTTTTGGAGCCCTTTAAATCATCTTTATCTAAGAAAAGAAAGTCACAAGGAACAATAATAGAAAGCAAGCCTCCATGTTATCTGTGGCACAAGAGTCACCCAGTTAATCAAGAGCAATTAGCTTTCCTCTCAGAAGCATCATGTTAAGACATACTTAAATTGAAGCATTATATTCAGGTAAAATGAAACTCTTTAATCTCCTTTAATAATGTATGGGATTTTTTTTTTTTTTTTTTGCATTTCATCAGGATAACACAGTTTATACTGACCTAATCAGACCTACAATGAAATGGCCTTTTGGAGGTAATAATAAAGAACCCGGTTTAGTTAAATTGTCCTAAGGCCCGTGTTCTCCATTTTTCTCACCATCTATTCTTGATCTACCAGGGTCTTTTTTACCTGGATGATCTCAATATGCAATGGTTTGCTTGAGACATTCCTCTCCTTTAAGTAACTGATTCAGAACTTGATGTTAATTGAATATAGCTGTATCTGTTGTGGGTCACTTCTTTGATGGGGTCACTGGGTGGACAGATCGAAAGGGGTCAAAACTTAGGCCAATATTTCAAATCAGCAGGACCTTCGATCAGAGTTTCCTGTGAATTAAAATGGTGACATGTGGATTGAACAATTTGGGAATTTTCTGGTTAGTCAAAAAATGTCTACAAAAAATGCTGCTGAAAGGATAAACATCATGGTATCGATCCGGGCATTTTTGTTGCCAAAGAGCCAAATCAAGCTAATGTAAGGATACTGTGTTTCCAATGTGGTCAAAAGGCAGCTAGGAAGTCCAACGGCTCAAGACTTCTAACTGTTATGGCAGCTTGTCACTCGGCTACTGTATTCAACAAATAACTTTTGATATTTGATATTTTTGACTTGAATCCTGGGGAAAAGTAATGACTAAGAAAAGTGGGGCCCAATATTCATGAAATTATATTAGAGTTGGTTAGTATGAGGACAATGTATTGTTGGTTTGTGGTAGATGATTACAGGGAACTGGTCCGCGTGGCAGTGGCAAATGTAGCCCAGCCCCTGATTTGGAAAGCTGGCGGGAGCCAGGCGGCACACAGGAGCCAGGCCCCAGGATTGGTTTTCCCGTGGGGAATCAGACCTGCATTGTACCTAGGCTGCTTCGAGGCTTGCTTTTTGCTAAAACTCCCTTACCCTGAATTGAAGTAGCAAATGTTTACTGCATATTTTTAAAGTAACTTCCTAAAATCTGTGCTAAACCTCCCAAGTATGGCGTGTAACCAGTTCAACCACTTTTCCCCTTGCATTTTCAAACATCCTTTTCTTTGTAGTAATTAGCAACATCCTGTCCTTTGTTATCTGTAAAAGGTAATCACCTACAGCGAACCTGTGCTTGGTAAATGAGGACCATCCTCCATGTAAAGTACCCAGAAAAGCAATAAAAGCCTGTCCAGCAAGGGTCGGGGCCTCTCTCACTTAGAGAGTGGCCATACTGTCCCTTTTTCTCCACAGGACTTCTGTCATTCATGTGAATTTGTCCATCGCAGCCACAACACATGGACCCCGCTGGCCAGAGTCCACATCAGATGATGACATAATAACTTAAGACTGACTCAACATTAGGTCATAGAATTATACCATTGACTTTGGTTTGCTGTTTAATCTTCTGGATTGCAAGTCATTTTACAATCTAAATTTATTTTGAAGCATTTTCTTATCAGGGACACTTGGCACATTTTTGGCACACACACAAACAATGGCCATTTGTGAACTTGCATCAGAATCCTAATTTTATTCATTTTTATTGGGAAGCACTGACTCAAGAAAAAAAAAATGTAATACTACTGGTTTAAAAGGGGCAAAAATGCATGCATTACTCTTTGATTAAATTTCTAATCAGTATTCATTTCCAGTTCCTTCCAAGTTACACTAGAACACAGCAAATAAAAAACAAATCACCAAGCCTGGCAATATTTAAAATGTGAATGTCACTTTCTAAATTCATTATTTTCTTTTCCTAAGGCAACAGACAGCTTAGCTTTCATGGCAAGAAAAATAGTACTTCTGTGGTCATTTCTATGCATTAAAAGATTTTTAAATTTTCTAAAGACATTATTCCAGTTTGATGTAACAAATGCTGACGGCAATGACAGACTATTTACAGTATGCATGTTCTGCAGCCAAATGGTCTTTACTATATTATTCTCCTATCTGCTGGTGCATCTGATTATAGGAGAGCCCTTCCACTTGTACATGTTGTCTATTTCAGTAATGTAATAGATGACACAGACCTTCATTTTGGAAATCTGCACCAATGTGTTCCCCTGAAGGAAGGTGAACTGAGAACAAAGAACAATCTGCATCCCTTTCCATTGCTGGAGACCCTTGTTAAAAGTCAAACTGCTAGGTGTGTCCCACAAATGAATTCAAGAACAGGTCAACATTATCATACTGCCTCTAAACCTTCTGAATCAAATCAAACAGATCTTTAAAATTGTATTTTTAATTTTAAAAAGTATGTATCAAAATTCACGGCAAGTATAAAAACAAGAAACACTTATGTGAATCCTTTATACTTTATCTGAATCTGAAGAGACAAATCTTCAAATTGCTGGTGATGTCTCCCTAGACCTTTGTTTGAATGAAGAGTTTTCAAAAAGCTAACTTAATTTATTATTCAACATTAATTCTCGAATATTTATCTTAAACCTCTTCTTCTTATACAACCTGCTGGGTTATAAATATATAATTGTTCTCCCCACCTAGTTGGACTTCAAAGCATTGTCCTTGAACTTTCTTCGGTATCTAAAAGAAGTAGTTTATACAAGTAGTATTTTCACAGAGTGGTAACAAGATTAAGAAAACTGAGGTCTGACTTCGACAAACTTCTGGTGTTAGCGTGGGAAGCTAGGTATTAATACAGGAAAGAAGCAAAGGGAATCAGACATTATTAAGCCTAATATATTAGGAAGCAGGCCTAATCCCTGATCGGACAGGAAACATAGTTTCTGGTCATAATCCAGGATTACCAAGGGAGAGATTTACAATACAGGGCAAAAAGTCCTCGGTTGGGCGCAATCGCAGTAGAGCCTGGATGGTGTAGTAGGGGAAAGGCACTTCTACTGTGAGGCTGTGCAGTAGGAACAAAGGTGGTGACTGTAAGGGGTGGAGCCTAGCCTGGGGAAAAGATCGTACTGGATGAGGGACACAGAATCCCGGAAGATCAAGAAATGGATTGGTTAGGGGAAGGACCCAGCACCAGCTCTGAAGGATTGGGAAGTTGACTGGTTAGTTTGAAAGAGCACCTGGTCCTTCCCAAACCAGAGATAATATAGTCTAAGTTCACTGAAGACAAGTCCCCCCTCCCCACCCCACTCAGTAACTCGCGCTCGCCCCATTGGTGCGTTCCCTCCCCAGGGCAGCCAGGAGGGGCTGCCGCTGCAGGGGCCAGGCAGATGCCCAGGCTCTCAACCCGGGCCTCCCTCCGGTGCAGCCCTGGGTTCCATAGCCCAGCGCCAACCGCTGCGCAGCGGTGAACAGAGACTACACTGGCTACATGGAGACAGAGGCTGGACGGTCTGAGCTTTGACCTGGGCTGAGCCAATGGTTCCGAATTTCTGGAACTTGGCCTTTCTCCTGGGCTTGAGGAGGACGGGGCTGGATGTCTTCACAACGGGGCGGAGCTGAGCCTGCACAGTTCTTTGCATTCGCTCCAGTTTCAGTCAATCTTTTCCTCCCCTGTGTGGTCCCCAAATGCTTTTGTAATGACACCACAAGGAGCCCAATTCCACTGGCTACACTAGCATTTAAAAGTGTAATTTTTTTCTCAAGTTCAAATAGATTCACTCAGTCAGTTCTCACAATTAGCCTAATGGAGGATATATTTTATCATTGCCCCTCTTTTACTGATTTTTTTAAGGAATCAGGAATTTCTCCAAGGCCTTGCAGCTATTAAGTGTGAAGTGAAGGTTCTAGTCCAGTAACCCTGACTCCAGTGCGCAAGTGCTTAACCTTTATGCTATTAGGTATAAAATGTTACAACTGTATAATGTTCACTGTAAAGTCTAGAGTAATTATTTCTTATGGGCTTTGGAATGTCTGTCCCAAAAAAGTACAAAATGAAGTAGGCTGGTGAAATTTCACCTTTTTTAACTTAGTGGTACTCTAATGCATCCCCCACACAGGTATATTCAGATTTTCTGGAAGCTCCAGGCATTAGGGAAGGGGAGTTTGGCCATGTCTGTGCTCCAACTGGCATTCAACTTACAATGGAAACATTCAGTGATTCTGCAAAGTAATCAAGTGAGATTTTAGCAGTGACCCTTCAAAGGGGTTGTGCAGACCTGGGGAGACCCAGACACATCCCAGGGGGGTCGCCCCTCCCCATGAAAACTTGGATTGCTAGAGTACAAAAAAAAAAAGGAAAAAATAATGACTTTTTGACACAGCTGAATTCTTTCAGAAAGTGAGAACTAATCCCCACCCTCACTAGCAGTGCTTTCCTCTCAACAAAGCTTACGAATCTGAGCATGACTAGGTTTTAAAATTGTTAATTTGAGACTGATAGATTTCATTGTTTTCATTTTTAACCTACATATTTTAAATATAATTCACATTTTGTAAATGTGAGCTTTTTAGTCTATCACTTTTTTTTTTTTTTGCTTATATCCTTTACCACTTTTTCCACTAGTGTAGATGATAGATCCACTAGTGTTGATTGATGATAGTTTTCAACTACATTTCATTTATGGCTGGAAATTTATAATTGTCATATGTGCTGCAGGTGCATCCTATTTGGTGATTTGTTTTTAAATCTTATGTGATTTTTTTTATTTTCCAAACTTCTAAAACTTATGAAATCAAATGTAGCCTTTGTGAATATTTTACTTCATTTGTGATTTGAAATTTATTTCTTCTTTTACATATTATTTGTTTAAAAATATATTTCTAATTTTTTTAAATTTAAGATATACTCTGTCTGAATTTTACTTGGTGTATGGTATAGGGTATTTGTCTCAAATAGTAACCTCCTGATATATATATTTCTTACTTTTCCCATCCTTTTGTGATGCATTACTTGGATAAAATAATCTGCATAATGGTTTTTCTATTTCACTGAAAATGTCGACTATATAAACTTTCAATGTCACACAATTTTTAAACATTTTTATATAAGTTCCTTTCCCCCCACATATTCATGTATACATTGCTTTTTTCAGCTTTACCTTCACCTTCTAGGCTGGAACTCATCTATTAATTTTCAAATCTTCTCTTTTGTTGAGCCCACAATTGCACTTACCAGTAAAACAACAAATAGTGGCTAAGTGTCTCTACTCCTGACTTCTACTGACCCTAACGTTGGCACAGATTTCGTGGGCAAGCATGTGTGTTTGAGAACACGTAGACTTCCGAGGAGTGTGGGGGTGCAGGTGGCTTGTCCGAAGGGTGGACAACCTGTGACCATAAAGAGAAACTGCTGCCTTTCTGGAACACAGATTTCTATCAATGTAACGGGATTCTATTTGACGTCTCGTGAACAGGTATGCCAACTGGGACAGTCTGAAGAATAAAAAGAGGCACCATGAATAACTGCACAACAGGCACAGACTGGAACGGGCCCAGGGAACCCCGGCGACCACGGACGAGGTCGCCGCTACATTCTAACGCGGGATGTTTGCCGCCGCTGTCGCCCGCAGCCTTGTGGGAAGTTAACCAGCAGTGGTCACTGAACAACCTGCAGTCTCTGCACCCATGTGTGGCCAAAGCCGGCATCTCAGTGGCCATGTTGCTCAATACAGAAACCTAGAGAGTTTATTTTTTATGGGTGAATATATTAAATAATTTAAAGCTGTACCAATACAGAAGCAAAAGGTGTACAAAGAGAATGGTCCAAAAACAACACAATGTCTTAGGAAGTATACATTCAAAAGCACATTTGAATGTATAAACAATGTATTTATTACATTCAAATGTATTACATTTGAATGTAATAAACTCAGGGCCATCTTTAGATCAGTGAATTAACAGTGTATTTTCCCATTTTGTTTTATATAGGTAAGTCATTAGCAGCTCAAGAAGAACTAAACATATTTAAAAATTATTGTGAATTTAGGTAACTGAAAAATAGACTGTAAACCAAACATTAGAAATAATTTGATTTTTGCAAATAAGAGTATAAATGAAAAACACTAGTTCTCTTATCAATAAGGGTGGACTGCTGCAGGTTTAGGCTCTAAAAGTGAGTAGTTTTTTTAATATTATGAAGTTTTTTGTCATCCTTAATCTCTTTATTTAAAATTATGATTTAATGGAAATCAAGTTTTTTTTCAGCATATTAATATAGATCATACCTTTTCCTACTGGTTTAACTCTACCTTGAAAACAAATACAAAATATTTGTTAAATAACAATTTAACATAATTAAAATCTAACAAGTGACTGAATGTTTTCAGATGCTGAATCACTTGAGCTGAATTGATTTTTCCATCATGTGTTATGACTTCCTTCACGCAGCGCGTTCAGAGATGCCATCCAGATACTGTGAAACAGTGAGTTTTCAAGTATGAACTTTTAATACATTCCCTGTTGTGACATGAAAGTTTTAAAATTAAAAAATTTTAAAATCATTAACAGTCGCACTTTTTTCCCATTCCCTCTCTTCTCAAAAAGACACTTCAATTATTTGTAGCTCTGTGATGGATGGAAAAACAGAAGGAAAATAAGGTAAAAACTTTATATGTTCTCCAAAGGAAGGCATTATTCAACCATGAGGAATATTAAATCTTCATAAAGAGATCAATTACAAATAGCCCTGTGTGTGCACTCAGAATTGTTTCCCCCGTAATGAACTTCATCTCCCCATCAGAAAGGCTGAGTATAAATCACTGAGATTTGATAAAATGCAATCCAAGGAGCAGATTATTATTATTATTTGCCTTAGGTGTGCAATATAATGATTTTGATTTGTTTCAAGGCACACAGGGAACATAAATCATGAGTTTAAAGGAAGTTCCTTTTTTGCTTATTTTTATTTTTACCTCTAAACTTCAAGGGTTTTCTAGCACCAGTAGGTAACACAGTCCCGTACAAGGGGCATTTTATTGTCTGAACAGTGCATCCAAAAGCCTATCAAAGTTTATTTCGGTTGAAATGAAAGCCCCCACACTCCACAGTGCAGTAATCTAATAATTTTATCCAATTATCCTGTTTTATTCAATTACACGAGGATAAAACTATGCGTGCTTAAAAATGTGTCCACACCAACAACATTTCTGAAGGTGAAGTTCCCCACCAAGGTCACCAAATTGCCTCCCACTGACTTTCAATATAACCTACGCATAGGCAATCCCCAGCAGGAATCTTGCCACGGCTCAGGACTCGGACTCACACAGAAATGTCACATCTCTTGAGGGTGTCTTGACTGATTGGAGTCTTATAGTACACTGATTTCCTTTAAAAAGTAAGAAACCTAATTTTTCATTTTTGTTTATTTTTTACTTCAAAGCCAACATCGGGATATCTTTTGATAGGAAAGTTTAGGATCATTCTCGGCAGCATGAGTCACTGCTTTGTTTCCTTCATTGTCTTGGATAAAACATGCACATTGATTTCATATTCCTTCTCTTATTGCATATTTCACATGCTTCCTTGCACATAAGGACTTATGACAAATTAGCTCTAAAGTACGTGTATGTGATTTGTGTTAAAAATATCAATGATATTAAAATTGTACCTCTTCAAACCAAAATGCCATGTACAACATGACCTTTTAAAAAATGTGTGTTTTTTTTTTCATTTTATGTATCAGCCTACTCTGCAGAAATGTGAAAAATAAATGGTCAATGTCTGTTTTTATTTTTCATTAGGAAAAGTCCTCGGGCAACCTTTGCCCCAGGCAGGAAAGCCCCGATGCATAGGAAGCATTCTCTGGACCAGGTCTGTGTCTTTTATCCAAATTCTACTATGTAAGCCCTTGATTCACCCCCGGGGACCAAGTCCCTGGCTTATTCTTTCTGTTCTTTCTGGGGAGCCCCTGCAATCCTGGATGTTATGCATGTAGTTCATTGTGACTCATATTTTTCAACCTAATGCTTTATTATAATATGCTTTATTAGCTGAACCCTAATCCTCCTATGCTCACTAATTCAAGAATCTGCATCATTCTCTTTCA
Source organism: Micronycteris hirsuta (assembly GCA_004026765.1). NCBI lineage: Eukaryota > Metazoa > Chordata > Mammalia > Chiroptera > Phyllostomidae > Micronycteris > Micronycteris hirsuta. The sequence continues at coordinate 205,501 of PVJI01000903.1, forward strand.
CAGCTCGGATCGTAATTATGGATGCCACTTTGAATGTCCACTTTGTTGAGCGCCTACAGCCTTGTAGGCAACCTGTGTCCACCTGGGAGTACCTGTCTCCGGGGATATAAAACCCACTTCTCTACCTGGCCCTCCGCAGAGTATGGCGGGTCTCCCCTCCCCTGCCTGCACACTTTAGCCGCTGAGGTCAGGATTTTGTGTAATATTCACCCCCACCTTCCAAGGGCACAAATTCTCTAGCGTGCAAACACAGTGCTTGGAACCAAAGGGACTCTGCTCAGACACACCGTCCCTTGTGGGTTGGGTGGTCTTTCCTTTAATACTTCTGTTGGATTCTTTGCCTCAACATGGCACAACCCACCTAGTGTCCGAAGGTGTCTTCTCATCACCGGCTTCCTGGGTTGCTGTGACAGCTGCACCCTACTTCCTCCTGCGCTTTCGTAGTTTATATGTGTTTGTGTAGGTCGTTCCTATGTCTGGAATATTCCCTTTGTGCAGAACACTCATCCTGGTAGGATAGTGACTTTTAAACAGAAAGGAGGTAAAAAAAAAAGCATCTTTTCAGAAAGAGGAGAATTGATTATGACTGTATAAACCAGCTGAGTCCAAAACAGTGTGTCATTGTGATTCCCTCAATGTGACTTTTCTTCTGATGTCAGCTATTTCTGTACCTTTGTGCTCCCACACTCTGGGCCGATGAGGACACACCTTTTCTTTTTTTCACTTACGTTTATATTTGCAGGGCCTCATTTAATGAATAAATGCATTCACTCCATAATATTCAGTAAAACTTATCACTCATTAGTACTAAGAACAAATGCACACAGATTTATGAACATTATCTTTGAATCATCAATTTTCTTTTATCCTTATATCCTAGGTTGCACCAGTGATCTGGTACTTATGCTTTGTAAAACTAACATTCTGTACAACCATACTTAAAATAACTTGGTTCAAACAGACTTTTCCACCATGATTATGCCATCTTGCCATTTCTCTAGTCTTCACAGTTGCATGACTAGTTGGATATCCCACCATTTATTGTAAACTTCTCTCCAAGTATTCTTTTTCCTGATTGGTTATTTACATTTCTTAGATTTATTTGCAGCTAAGGACTTTTCCTATTTTCTATGATTTATTACTCCTGGGTACTATGATACATGACTTTCCCTGAGAGAATCTTCTTAATCATCAAATTCTAAATACGTAAGTTATAACACATCTTTTTGAAATAGAATTGGGTGATAAATGTCTCAACTCTTCCTAAAATAATATTCAAAACCTGCTCACATGATGTTAATTTCCAATTTGATTAATTACAACATTCTTATAAAAAAAAGTAAAACATGATTTCTCTAAATTGGATTTGTTTATCATTAAAATGATCTTCTATTAAAGAACCAAAGGGAGGAAAAAAGTGTCACACACTGACTAGCAAAACCCAATGACGGTGATCAGATGGAAACATGAGTTTTCAACAATCCTAGAAAACACCGTCAAGGAAGTGTGGCTATTCCTGAAATGGTCTTGAAACTTGCCTGCTCTCTGTTCTCAATACTCAAATAGCGAGGACCTTCCAGCCAGGGGAATTCTTTTCCCTGCCTGTTCCTGAGCACTCCTGTGCTGCGTGTCAGTCACCGAGGTTCTGCATCCTCAGCTCCCTGTGATGACCCCTGCTCCCCTGAAGGTCTCCTGAAGGTCAGTAGTGCGGGTCCCACCATCCTTCTCCTGGTCCTGCCTGAATGTCTTCTTCCATCCGGCACAGCTTACAATTTTAGGGCACAATGCGTACAGTTTCTTCACCATGGAACGCGATTCACACTTTTAGTATTTCAGCCCCTGGCCATGAAGAAGTAGGAAGTTCCTCTTGATTTCTTTGCTAATAGATGCGGGGAGATTGTAATCACGAGGTCTGCAAAAGAAACTCAGCTTATCCATTACCCAGTTTATCTGGGGAGTGGGCAAACATTTTCTTCTTTATATCCATCCCTATGAGGGTCTGTCAAGTTAGGAATTCCCCAACAGGCTCAGGAACAATCTTTAAGATCCAACCTGTTTGCAGAAATCAGGCCCTGGCCCCTGGGCCATTGACCAGAGGGTAGGTTTCAGAGGGACTCAACTGAGGCCTGATACAAACGAAAGCCACCAGCCTTCCTGATACCCAGGGGGACAGAGCATAGCTGTAAATCACTGCCTGCGCTGTGGCTCTGTCAGTGAAGTCGGAGCCTTTGGCTGGCACAGAACAAGCTCTGAAATAATAAAAGCACAAGGTTTGACAACATGTCACCTTGAACTCAAAGTTGAAATTCACGTTGGTAGGACGCAGGATCTGAGGCTTGCGACTTTTACATGTTTTCCTACAATTATTCCTTCAAGGAAAGATGACTGAGTGCTGATCACATGCGAAGTAGCATGCGGAGCCCTGGGCATAACTAGAAGTGTAAACTGCACTAGAGGCAGCAGAACTAGAGATTTAACTGTGGTCACTTCGAATGAACACAGATCCTTGGGAAATTCAGAATAGGGGATGCATGGCTATAGCACAACCACCCTGGGAAAACGACGGCGGTACCATTACTCTGACGTCGACGTCCACTCTCACACTGGAATTGTGTAGTCAGTAGATGGCGCTGTTTGCTTTATTAATAACCACCGACCACTCCCTTCACTAGTTACAAGTTTCAACAATGGTTTATTTTTAACTATTTTCAAAGAATTCCAAAATTACTTCTATGTAGCTTATTCACGAATCATTTAGATTGCTTAATGGGCAGACGGACGTGGAGTCAAGAGAACGGTGTTTGTGAGACGGGAGGGATGACGTCATGGGTCAGGCCTACGCTTGTCCATCCAGAGTGTCTGCTTTGCGCATCCGCTTCTGAAAAGGCCACCGCTAACCACGCTTTTTACCTCCTGCATTCGCTCCCTTAACATCTCGACAGGTGTGCACAGAGAACGCAAACTAATTTTAATGTGCACTGAAGCAAATATTCCCAGGAAGGTGAAGCTGCTAGAATATATAGCATCGGAATGGTTCGCCAGCGTTTACAGCTTCGCGATTACTAGGCATTCTCGATGTTCCACCCGGCCACTTCTCCCTCTTTGTAAAGATAACCGAGATGGGCATTATGTCGGGAAGGAAAAAAATAATTCGTTTTCACTTCCATCTCTTTCATGCAATAGCTAGGCTCACAGCAAGGTATTGAGAAGGGGGGAAATCAACTTTTTTGGAGTGCATTGCACCAACACACACTTTCTAGTGTACTTGGCCATGCACTCCCAAAGCATCCGGGACCCTCCTGTAATTTCTTGCTTAATATGTTTCCCCACGAGATAGGATCCACACGTCAAGGGCTGACTTGCTTTGTACGCTGATGTCAGTGCTGGCACCAAGGGGTGCACAGTACATACTTGTCAAAGGAGTGAACACGCGTCCACTGGGCTGGCTTATTTTATTATTTTGTCATCTTGCTACACAAACAGGAGTCAATGAGGCTGCCTCTGATTAGGCTGGTGGACACACTGCTAGGGTTTTATGCCACCATTATTTTAAGTACTTCCTTTAAAGAACTAATGTGTTTCATGATCAAGTTCATAAGGTCAACGAATATACAATATTACCCTACCTGAATTAGAATGATATAGTATACTATATTATATTACATTACATTAGTTATGTTGTAGTCTAGTTGTCTCATTTTGTGTAATATTTACATATTTAAATGAAGTGAATTTTATCTGGTTCCATGATAGGAACTGAAGGCAAACACTGTTTTTGTTCCAATTCCTTGCAATTTTTCTCGTTGCCATTGGAGGAGCCCAATTCATGGTGAGATCTTCTGCATAAATTTTAGTTCTCAATGTTTCTTTTATTTCAAAATCTGTTTTTATAACTCCAACAGTCTGTGAGGATCTCCATTTTCTTACATCAGTTACAGCTGTATCATTTTTATTATGCCCAACTATATTTTTATTCTATCTATGTCAGATGTTATATTTACAACATTATTTTTAGAGATTATGTGCTTCTGGAACAATGTTATTTTCCATCAGAGAACCGTCAGTCCAGGGGAAGGCCAACTACATTTAAGGATTTGAGACAATCTGAAGTTGAACTACAGTCACTAGGTGGCTAATTTACTTCTTTTCTCTTTATTACAAAAAAGAGTTTCATTGAGGTATAATTGACATACAAAAAGTGCACATATTGACTGCCTAAAACTGATGAGTTTAGACGTATGTACACACCTGTGAAAGCGTCACCACAATCAAGACCATGGATACGCCCATCACCTCCGAAAACTCCCTTGTGCCCTTTTTGGGGGGGAGGGATATAAGAACAGTTGTTTCAATAAAATGACATCTACCCTCTTAACACATGTTTAAGTTCACAGCGCAGCACTGACACAGAGCTGTGCTTCACAGCATATCTCTGCGTCCTTGGGAGGGGCTGGGCGTGACCAACGCAGTGACAGTTTGGAGTCAGGAATCCACAGCCCGCGGTTCCCGACTGTGACACTGACAGTGCCTCGTGCACACCAGATTTCTGCGGCGCTCTGTGCTTCCTCATGGGCCCCACGTGTCAATGAAGTTTGACACCAAGTGTATTATAAGAATGCAAGAGATACTGTGACACTCATTGGAAAGTTGTTCGTCAGAAAATCATTGCTATCCAGAAATTAGGGGTAGACGCCAATTACTTGGAAAATTAACTTATTTTTTTAAAAGAATGCTTTTTCACGGAAGTATGCAATTTTCAGGATAGATATTCATGTCTACTATTATTGGACCTTTTGAGCATGGATTGAATTGTGTAGATTTATAATCGACACAGCATAAAGCTGCCAATTCAGTAAACCTTTCTGTGGTGGATTGCTTTGAGGGTCCTAATTCTTGCATTGGAACTTCCCAGAGCATCCCACAGTGGTTGACCTGAACTTTGGGATCAGACATATGTCTTGCTTTGGCCAATGGGATGTTAGCAAATGTGAGACAGGATACTGTCATGCACTCTTTCTCATTGATCTCAACCAGTACCTTGGTGAGCCTGACATGGACGTATAGAACCAAATGACTGTTTCAATCCCTCAGCTCTGAAAATCCACTCATGACTGCTGATCCTCTGACAAGGGACCAGCCCCAGTGGAAACCAAACACTTCTTGCTGAAGCGCCTCTGGCATTTGCTCCTTGTTTATTCTGCAGCGATGCTGTATCAAGAGCAAACTGCTACAGAACTGGATCCCTGGAAGTAGAATACAGCCAGAACCAAACACCTAACAACTGCGGGGATTAAGTGGTAATTAAAGGCTTAAAAATGGGAAGAAAATTGTTACAGAAGCTTGGAATGCTGGAAAGCGGTGAGAGAACTATGATAGAAGATTGTAAACTGGTTAGCCATGTTTCAAATGGCCAAACATTTGGTACTGCGGTTGTTTTCAGTAACTACGAAGGTAAAAATACATGTTAAAAATCTGGGACTTGAGCATAACTTTAGTCAAAATATTAAAGGCATGAGCAGGTTCTTTATGTGTAATAAATAGGGGAACTCAAAAAATATCTGGGAGGTTCCAAAGCATTTAAATGACATATTCTGATTCTGATTGAAAAATAAAACTCATCTGTCTCCAGCCAAATAAAAGGTGTTTCGAATAAGTTAGAAGCCGGAGGAAAGATTAGATGAGGGACCCTGTCAAGAAGACACGGCCGACATTGGGAAGTGCCCATCAACGGTGCGGTTGGCAGCTCATTTCTCATGGCTTCTGGAAGAATTCAGGTCCTGCCAAAGAGAACTGCTCACGTGAAGAATAGGTTTCCAGAGGAGGCTCGTCTCAGAGTATCAGTCCATCAGTCTAAAGAAACAGGCACCTCTCCAAACGTCTGTGAGTCTGGCTGTTTTGTTCTCAGATGCACTGATCTTGTAACGTTCTGCTCAAAATGCCACCAGACTCAACTAAAATCTACTGAGACTGATCGACGTATGAGATGGTTTCTACAGCCAGAGGCACACTGAGAAAACAGCGAGAGGAGAACACTTTTACATGTCCTCTTTTAAAAAAAGGCTTTGAAGGTGATCAAGAAGAAAGGAAATCTAGGGTATGAATTGAGAACTAGGAAGAAAATTGGGGGCTGGTCTAGGGAGCCACTCTGGGGGAGCAGAAAGAAGCTCAGCCTCATGAAGGAACAGTCCCGGCCTCCACTGCGCAGGCACTGCCGGCTCCGGCCCAGGGAATGCTCAGAATGTGGACTGACGGGTGCGTGCCGTGGGCCTGCCAGTCCTCCCAATTTTCGCATGCCCTGATTTTCCCCCGCTGAATGTCGGCTCTGTGACAGGACACAGATCTTCATTTGGGGCAGCTCTGGACCAGAGGGATGCATATAGACCCGGCCCTTGATATAGAATTCAAATTTCAGGCATGGAGCCTGATCCCACAGTGAGATGGGACTTCTGGGGTTCCTACGAGCATCTTTGCATGTTGAAAGGACAGGACTACATGCCTCTGTGAAGGTGGACAGCGTAAGATGCCATTGATGTCCCCAGTTGTCGCTTCCTTCCTTCAGCTACACATCTCGTCCTGCACTTTGACATGGTCTCCGACCACGGTCATCTGATGTGTGCTGTCCCCTCCACCCAGGGCTTGGTCGTGTCACTGGACTTGACCAGGGGGCATTGCCAAGGAGGACACAGGCAGAGGCTCACTCCTCCTGTGTGATGGGACCCTCTTTGGTTCCCCTGCCATTGACACAAGGACATGCCAGGCCCAGCCGGGTGGAAGGCGAAAGGAGCTAAACTGTGTCACTCCAACAAAGACCCCCCTAAGTCAGCTGGCGGCCTGCTGTCCCCAGGTGAGTAAGTGACCCTGGTCACAGCAGGGTGCTCTCCTATCTCAGACCCCGCTAACCCTGTGTCCCTAAATAATACGTTTATTGCTCAGTGTCTCCGAGGTTTAGTGACTGCCAGTCATGCACCATGACTGTGGCAAAAACTACTGGATACACTAACTTGCAAAAACATTGACTTGTCATAAAGAAAATGAGGAAGTGTAATGAAAAACTGAAACAATTGTATTAAAATCAGCATATATGTGTATTTGTTTATAAATCGCTGTTTTGTTCCACTGTGTATAATGTGAGGGCAAACTTGGCCTGCGTCCACTGGGCTGCAGAACAGCCACACCAATGACTTTGGACTTGTGATCACTGATTGATGCGCATCATTCTACCAAGTATGGTTGGTACCCATACTTAACAGACTAAATATTCAAAATCTCATCCTGACCTAACTCCGTGCTCTATTAGCACTTTAATGGACTAGCATCTAATTCATAAAAATTGTATAAATTAACTGCCTCTGTATTTAAAATGAATTAGATAACAAAGACACATTCATTTCTTTCTTCCAGTTATCCTAGTGAAAACCACTGCTGGTGCCTCGGAGAAGTTCCTTCCCTGCTTTACGGAAAGTTTGTCATAGCATGCAAATATGTGTTGTTTATACAGTTCGAGAATAAACGATGGTCACTTTCATACACCATTTAGAAATGGTTCCAACCACTTGCATCCAGAGTTTATGCATGAAACACATACAGTTCCTGAAATATATTTTCTCCTTCTTTCTTCTCCATAGGGGAAAAGGACTATAAATTTGCCATCTGCTCGAAGACTTTCTAGTCATAAAGACTGCGGTTAAAACTATGTTAATAGCTCAGTTCAGACAAGAATGATTCCTTAATTTTCATTTCTTATAGGGTAGGTTAATTAAATCCATTAAAGCCATTTTATCACTCCATAAGGCTATTCAGGTTCTTGTTCACTTCCGTTTTAAAATTCCAGAGTAAATTCTAGGTATCTGTTATCTCATTCCTATAAAGCCTGATTTTTGGGGTAGTATCCTGCCTGGCTCACATACTTAACAGTTAAAGTTTTAAGTAGTTTATTTTACATACGTAGGTTGCTACTAAGATTAAAATTGTATTGATATTGAATACAAATATATTAATTGAGGAAAACAAATAATCTAGGACTGTGTTTATATCCAGTACCATGCTGAAAAAATATGATTGTGAAGCTGCTTAATCTTTATTGGGACAAAACCCACAAAACGCACAAAACTACGACATCACAAGCACATTCTAGGGCACGGTTATAAAGTCCTGGAGGAAAACAATGTCAGGTCTGTGTCTTTAGTTTCTAGGTCAGTATTGAGTACAAAGGACCGAGGTTATGGGATCTGTTTAGGAAAAATGCTTTAGGAAATTGAAGAGGGGCAAATGTGTTTGGGGGTGGCTTCAAAAGGCCGACTGGAGGAGCCCGGATGAGGAATAAAACCTGCAAGATGCAGAAATAAGGGAATGCAGACCTGTCAAATGACAGAGGAGGTGATTCATGCACTGTTCCCTCACCTCTTGAGTGACTCCAAAGTTAATGAATAATTTGGTAGGATATTCCAACATCTCAAACCAAAAGCTCGATCATTTATTTCATTGACAAGTATTTATGGATTGCCAACCATGTGCCCGGGCACGCGCATGCAGACGCATTCCAGACACCCGGAGCGCGCCACCGTGCAGGAAGAAAGAACAGGAAGCAGGGATCGTGTGTGACCAGAGGCTAGGATGTCATGAGCGGAAGGTCATGTGCAAACACTTAACAGGGGCGTCCATTCAAGTTCTGACATTTAGGAAAATTTCTCTATAAAATGAGTATTTAAATTAAGGTCCATTTATATTGTTACACCTGGGTTCTGTTTAGTGAGAATTGACTTTCATCGGCAAAGAGGCTGATATATCTTCTTCCCCCCCCAAATTTTATTACTTGCCTTTGAAACTCTTTCACAGAACCAGCTAAGAGGCCTGACTTAATTAAAATATACAAGACAATTATACGGTTCTAACTTTAATTTTGTGACAATTCCAAACTGGAGTGCTTTGAAAGCTTTAACAGTGGTTGATGCATTTTATTTCAAAAACAGAGAAACATTATTCCCAAATAGACTTTTTTCTTGGTGTCTATGGCTGCCACTAATTAAGTAACTTTATTATTATTTTTTTGAAATGTAGTTTGAGATGTTTTCTGCCTCATTATCTACCCAGCATATTCTATCAGAAACGTCAAAACTTTTTCCCCCAGTTTTTTAAAGTGCCATGCCCTATTTTCTGCACGCAGGGAAAGGCAGTCATGCTTTTTTTTTGGTTTTATTTTTTGTTTTTTGTTTTTTACTTTATTGTTGTTCAATTACAGTTGTCTGCATACTCTCCCCTCCCCTCCCCCTCCAATCCCACCTCCCTTCCCTGCCTCCCTCCCCCTCTTAGTTCTGTCCATGTGTCCTCTATAGTGGTTCCTGAAAACCCTTCTCCCCATTGTCCCCTCCCCCCTGGCTATTGTTAGATTGTTCTTAATTTCAATGTCTCTGGTTAAGTTTTGCTTGCTTTTTGCTTTTGTTGATTATGTTCTGGTTAAAGGTGAGATCATATGGTATTTGTCCCTCACCACCTGGCTTACTTCACTTAGCATAATGCTCTCCAGTTCCATCCATGCTGTTGCAAAGGGTATAAGCTCCTTCTTCCTCTCTGCT
>PVJI01000904.1:0-214747 GCA_004026765.1 Micronycteris hirsuta
CCTACTTGCACCAGCGGGGGATGTGGGCACAGGGCACAGCAGAGGGCTGGCCCCGGAGACTGCCAGGCGCAGTGCTGACCCCTGCCCTGGCCAACCAGCCACGGGCTTTGGGCAAGTCAGCCAGCCCCTGGGCCTCGGCGGCCCGAAGGCGGCAGGAGGAGGCCGTGCGAGGGGCGAGGCCGCCCTCCGTGCCCCAGGGCTAAGCTCACGCTGTGCTTGGAGCCCAAAGGGAAAAGCGAGGACGCAGCACCTGCTCCCTGAGCCTGTGGGCATCTCTGGCGGGTGTTTAACCATCAGGCAATAGTTTTAACCTCAAAGGCGTGTATTTCATCTGAAAATATTCTCCATTCGAGCTGTAGTCTGGGTCACGAGGCCAGGGCAGGGGGCGGATCGTTAAAAACGCCTGCATGAGGCCCCGTCCAGGCAGCCCCCTCTGGGGGCCACGGCCTTTCCTGCCACCAGGAGGCTGTGTGGTCTTGGCCCGGCGTGGGGGTCATGTAGCCCTGGTCGCTCTGTTCCGCGGTCCTCCTGAACAAACCTTGCTCAGGGCCACAGAATGTTCTCTCTGGGAATGCAAAGGAGGGGCCTGGGGTTGGGGCCAGTGACCTTCCCAGCCTGGAGGGCTTGCTGGGCCGTCGCCTCCGGGAAGGCCGCCCACCTCCCGAGACCCTACCGTGTACCCTGACACCCGCACGCTCCCCACCTCGGCTTCCCTCGGGCACGCAGAGAGCAAGGAGTGGCTTCCCGTCTGCGGGGCGCCCGTCTGCGCTGCCAGGGACATGGCGTCAGCCCTTTCAAATGCGCACACTCGTCTCAACGAGTTCGCAGAGACTTCCCAGGGGCTCTGGGCCCCTAGGGGACCTTATGGACAGGGCTGAAGGAAGGCGCGCCGTGCCCGTCCGCCCCGAGGCCAGCAGAGGACACCGGCCCACCAAGATGGCACACTGGTGTCTCCTTTCCTGTCCCCGTGCCCGCTGCCGGCCCTGCGGGCCCTCCTTCGGCCGCCGGGTGCTGTTGGAGGTGCGAGCTGTCCGTGCTCGGCACCGAGCAGGACCCCAGCTGGCCCGGAGACGGCCCAGCGGAGGGCAGTGGCCTGCTGTCCACGCGGCACCGCCCAGGGAGCCCCTGCCTGCTCCCGGGGGACGCGTCCAGCCAGAAGCCCGAGGCTCCTTGGCAGGTGCAGGGCTGAGGGCGGGTGGGGGACGGAGCGGGTGGCCGAGTCAGACCTGCCCCTGCTCACGGCGTCCACTCCCGCCCGGGCAGGCGTCCTTTGCAGAGCGGCCGAGGCTGCCAGGACCCCCACCCCCGCGGCACGGCCTCCGCCCCAGCCCCGCTGGGCTCTGGTCGCAGCGCCTGCGGGCGCGGGGCCGGCGCCAAGCCCAGGCGGCCTGTCCCGGGCGGGGGCCGCGCTGGGCGGCGGCCAGGACACAAGATGGCGGCCCGGCGGCCATTTCGCGGCGCCCTCGGGGGACAGGCGGCCGGAGCGGGCGGAGTGTCCGCTCTGGAAGCAGGCGCCCGCCCTGCGCGAGGCCTGGGAGGGCCTGGCCAGAGAGAGAGGCGGGCAGGTGGGGCCCTTTCTGGAACCTCCCCCCCCAGCTCCCAGCGGCCTCGGGGTGCCACAGGCGGAGTCGCCCCTCCGAGGGGCCCTGGGTGGCGGAAGGACAAGCTCCGGACCGATGTCCTGGGGGCTCTGCTGGGGGCAGGAAGCCGCGAGCTGAGACTGCGCCCCGTCCTGGGCCAAGCACGGGCCGACCACCAGGAGAGGGATGTCAAGGGAGTCGAAACCAGCCCCACAGAGGGAGTCGCTGTCCCCGCTTGACCGCTGATGCCCCCCAGTCCAGGCCGCCTCCCGAAGAGTGTCTCATCACCCCATCAACCCTCCCAGGCTGCAGTGGACTCTTCTCAAAGCTCGGCCTCCATTTCTGGTGGTCGGAGTGGGGACCTGGGCCCGCCCCGACTATTTGCAGATCCCGGGCCCCCGGCTGCAGAAGGAGGCGGGCAGGAGGTCAGAGTGGACCTGGCTGAGCTCGTGCAAATGTGCACGCAGCACCCGCTGCTCCTCTGGCCTGCAGAATGCGTGTTACACGCATGTGTTTGTGTGTGCACCCCGTGGCAGGCACGCCCGGCACCTAGAGGCAGAGAGTCAGGAGCCCAGATCTTCGACACTTCAAACACGGTACTGACCTGAGGTGGCAGAGTCATCCGAACTTCAGGCATTAGTCACCTGGGGAACGAGGTGGCCGGACAAAAGGGCTGATACCTAGAAAAACAGAGGGATGCTGGTTAGGTCTTGGGAGGGCGTCCCCCAGTGGGTGGGGTGCACATGTCCTGCACCTGTGCCTGTCAGGGCCGGCCCGCCCCGCTTGAGGACCCCACGAGGCCGGCACAGCTCAGGGGCACAGGGCCTCTCAGGTGACCCTGCAGCCAGGAAGTCACTGGGTCTATGTGACTTTGTACCCAGAACACAGGGACTGAAACACCCCTATTTCCTGGGGTCACCCCCCTCCCCAGGGAGGTGGTTGGCAGCAGCTTTGGCTGCGAGGATGCAATTTCAAAGTCAGACTCAGCAAGGCCCGGTGGTGTGGCCGAGGGTCCTCGCTGCCCCCTCAGCCTCAGTTTTCAGGGTTGGGCGGCCCGGGCTGTGCCTGTTCAGGTGGAGAGAGGCCGGCAGCTGTGCCGAGCCCGACGGGCTGCCCCCCTCCTGCTGCCCGGGCCTCCCTGGGGACGTGGGACACCAGGGGGTGTCAGCACCAGGCGGGTCTCTCAGCATCACTTCCTGCCAGCGACAGTCTTTCTCTCTCTGCCTCGGCTGCTAGGAAGCTCAGAGCTGAGTTCCCAAGTCGCCACCAGCAACTGCGAGGCTTCTTTTCCCTCTTTCCCGGTTTCCTCCACTGTTTACATCTGCCCTTCTGCACCGCGGCCGGTGCTCTAAGGTGAGGCGCCACGTGTGTTAGCGTGGCGGGACACAGACACGCAGTGAACACGCAGTGAATGCGCAGTGAACACGCAGTGCCCCGCTCCCTTCCTGCCCGTGGGCTCCACCCACACAAGCGGTGGGTCCTGACTGACCCCAGGCCAGAGCCTCCCTTCCGAGCCGCTCTGGGCTCCCTTCTCGCGCCTGTAGGCGCCTGGGAGGGAGGCGGCAGGCGGTCCCCGCGCCCTCTTTGCAAGTGAGAGGGCCGAATTCCAGAGCGGGGCCCTGGCTTCCCCCAGACCATGGGGTGCAGGCCGGGGAGCCAGGACACACGGGCTCTCGGGGCTGAGTGTCGAGGTGCTGCCCCAGGCACAGCACAGAAGGTACTGGCAGAGAACGTCAGGGACCGGGAACGCACCTGGCTGGGCCTCCGGCAGGCACTGTGCCCGCTGTGGGCAGGAGGGCACCTGCTGACGTAGAGCCAGACCCAGGACCCAAGCTGCTCACGCCTGGAGGTCTCGGAGCGTCCCCTCTCGCACTCAGCCACCGCCCGTACCGGCCAGGCCACCTCCCCCACCTTGCCCCAAGCCACATGGCTGCGGCAGGCGCGGGGACCGGGGGCACCGAGTCCTCCTGGCGGCCTCAGAGGCAGTGCCGCTGGGGAAAACCCTCGCAGCTCAGGGCACCGGCCGCCGCCGCCCCAGCCGCACGGGCAGGGCGGGCTCTGCCTCGCCCTCTACCTGGCGCCCCTCAGACCCAGCGCCGCCACCTGAAATGGCGGGCAGGTGGGACGGGGCCTGCTGAGCGCCGGCGAAGGGACGGGAAGCCGGGAGAGGGCCTGGCGGGACACACACAGGCTCTGTCTTCCAGGGAGTACACATCCCGGCCCTTCCGGGTGCCTCCTGCATGCCGGCTGTGGCCCGGGCCCCTGGGACTCTCACTGAAGCCACGGGCATTCCGGAGCACACTGTGCACCCCCGAAACCCCATCAGGAGGAACCCCTCCCTTCGTCTTACAGAGGGTAAACTGAGGCTCGTGGGACCAAACGTGCCCATCCAGTACGACAGCTCGTAGGGGCTCGTAGTTGTCTGCAAGCCAGCAGCTCAGCCCCTGGCCCTCCTGAGCCCATCTGCTTCTAGGACGCAGGGCGGTTGGCCCACAGGGCAGGGGGGCTCCTGGAGGGGGCCGGCTCACAGCTGCCCCCGCTCCTGGTCCTGGAGTGGGGTCTCTCTCACGTGCCAAGGGCCAGACCAGGTCCCTTGGGCACTCTGGACCTGGCTGCAGGCTGGGGCCTGCAAGTGAGGGGCTGGTGTTGGGGTCTCCTGATAGAGGCACCCACAGCCCCCACCAGGCCAGGCCACCCACATCCTGGGCTACCCCCCGTCCAGGCCCAGGGCACGGCTGGCTTACCTGGGCTGTGCGGTCCGGCAGCGTCTTTCTAAGGCCGTGATGGATCCCACTCTCCCGGGGGTGCTCTGGGACGAGCCACATCCTGCAAGACACAAGGCAACCAAGGGGTCAGCTCAGCAGGCCTGGTGGCACAGGGACCCGGGGACGGGGTGGGGGTTCAGCATAGCACCCCCCAGCCTCTCCTTCGCCCCCCACAACCACCAGCAGGTGGCCGGCCCGCCCTTGGCTGCAGGCACCGCAGTGCCCAGGGGTCAGGAACTTTACTGGGAGGCAGACGGTGAGAAAGGCCTTGTCTGATGCCTGCCTGCGGCCCTGCCCCGGACCCGTGCCCCCAAAACCAGCCCCGGCTGCTGGCTCCTGGCGGCCTAGCCACCTACACACGTGTGTCTGCGGTGGGAGGGGCGATGGGGCTCGGGGCACCTGCCCCCACAGGGCCTGCACCTCTTACAGGGGTCCCTCGAAATCGGCTTGCTGCCCGCTCTGTGGCAGGAACCGTCCCTCACACAGGTGGTGCCCCTCGGCCTAGCGGGGTGCCCAGCGGCCAGGACAACAGCTAGTGCCCACCCCCGAATCTCGGAGCAACACCCACAGCCTGGGACTTGGGAGGTGCAGCTGCGACTCTGGGTCCTTCCTGAACACGCCAGTGAGGGTCACTCCGGGACCGACTGAGCGAGGACACCACGCCTCGGGTTCGGGCTCATATCGGCCTGCGAGCCCTCCCCAAACAGGGATGGCCCCCAGGGACCATCAGCGGCAAAGCCAGTCCGGCGTCTGACGCGGCCTTGGCCGGAATCTCAGGCGTGGTGAGGTGGGCAGGCCGGTCCTTTCTCAAACCTCTGCCCAGGCCCAGCATGAGCGGGGCGGCCAGGGGGAGGGTGGGGACTGGGCGCCGTGTCCCTTCCACGCCCTCCCGCCCAAGCCCTCCGTGAGCCCTGGGCTGGCTGGCCCGCATGGGGCGCTGGGGGAAGAGGTGGCCAGGGCGCCTGACCAGTGACCTCCAAACTGGGGTCCCTCAGGGGCACAGCACCCCAAGTTCCAGAAGCAGGTTTGGGGTGGGTTCTGCCAGACCTGCTTGCCCCGCCCACGAGGACCCCTGCCATCGAGGACACTCCTGGGGCCCTCTGCCGGTGACCCGCGGCTGCTGGGCTCCCGCCTCAGCGCTGCCCCTGTGGCCCTGGACAAGCCCCTTCACCTCCCCGGGCCTCGGTCTCCCGCCTGTAACGCAGGGAGAGTGAGCCCACCTCCTCAGGGCTCCGAGGACGTACGTGTGAGGACGGGTTCGGGCCCTGGGGCCTGGGGCAATCCCTCCCCTGACCACCCCCGCCCCGGGCTGGGGGCCAGGGTGGACGCGGCGGAGGGCAGGTCGGGGGCCAGAGGCGCCGAGGCCCAGCGGGAGCTGCCGCCTCTGAGGGCTTGGCCCTGACTTGTCCACACTTGTCTCTGGCATCCGACGTGGCCCTTCTCCAAAGCGTGATGCACAGGAGAAACGCCCTTCCCGCCACAGCCCGGGGCCAAGGAGGGACTGAAGCCTGGCCTGGCCCTGGGGGACCAAGGTCAGGAGGGCCCCAGAGGCGGCTGGAGAGCTTGGGGGCAGCCACGTCCTCCGGCCTGAATTTGCCAGACACGCACACCAGGTCTGAGTCCCCACCTCGCCCCTTCGCCTGGGCCACAATGGCTCCGGAAAGGACTTGGGGGCGCCGACGGTTACCATGGCATCCAGTGTGGACGGGGCACAGGTGAGCTCAAGTCCCCAAGGACTTGGCATCTTGGGGCAGAGTGGCCTGTCCCAGGGAGGGGCCCATGCCCCAGGTCAAATAGGTCCCAGAGTCTCCCAGGCCGTGGGGCACTCGGGTACCTGCCCTCTCTGAGGGGCCCTTCATGCCCACCGCACAAAGCCCACCCCAGAGAGAATGGGCGGGTGGGCACCCCAGCGGCGTGGCCACACAGGCTGCCGGCCCTCCAGCGAGGCAGCCACCAGCACCACGTGGACGCGGAGTTGGCCCCAGAAAATCGAGCCGCTGCCCCACCCATCTGTGTGCCCGCCCGCCCGCCTGAGCTCTGCTACGTCAGGTTTACCTGTAACAGCAGAGCATGGGCCCCGATCTAGCTTGATGACAAAGTTGTACCACACTGGGGACAGTCACGGGGGCTCCTGCCAGCCCCTCACCCGCTCCAGGGCCTCCTGCACCTTTTTAATTGGCTGCCTTATGGGGGCTCAGTTTACAAGAAATGGGTCCTGAGAAAAGGGGAAAGAGGCGGCAGACACTCACAACCATTCGGGAAGGCTCGCCCATCACAGGGACTGCGCCCACCCGTCCTGGAGCCCCTGCCGTGGCGCGAACCGGCCAGGTCACCCCATCGGTGGCTGTGTTGCAACTGCTTCACCCCAGCAGGAGCGCGGGCCCCTCCCGTCTGCAAGGCATTTGGACAAGTTCCTCCATCTTCATGTACAAATCCCCCCCCCCCAACGGGAGACGCTCCCAGAAGCAGGGTCCCGGCTCAAAGTCCAGGAGTGTGTTCACGGCCCGAAGCCGCCCCTCCAAGCCTGCCCCTCAGAACCTCCCAGAGACCCACCAAATTGTCAGAGACGGAGGTCAAAGAGACTCAGAGTGGGGACTGGCCACAGGTCTTGTGGCGGGCCAACGACAGAGCCGAGCTCTCCAGGGGGTGGCAGGCGCCGACACCCTTGCTCATCACAGTAAAAGGGTGTGGGGGGCTCCACGGGTGGACCCCCGTGAGCTGCAACGTGGCAGCGAGACCGCGCAGGACATTTGCGCATTGGAAATATCTGACCTGAATGAACGGACCGGGCCACTACCCACCAACGACATCCGATGGGCCAGCAGACCCTTGCCTTTCACACCCAGGGACCTGAGATGAAAGGTCCCGCAGACCCCCAGAGAGGCAGCGTGGCTGTCCCGTGAGACGGCGGCGGACGCCCTCCCTCCACGGCAGGCAGGCAGGGCTCGGCTGTCCACTGGGCGCCACCCCACAGTCTGGGACGAGGTCTCAGACACCCCTCAGATTTGTCCTAACAGGGACTGCGTGGGGGGGAGGCGGGCAAACCATCGGCTGGCTTCTCGGAGCGCCCTGGCTCGGTGGCGCGGCCACCGCACGGAGCAGCGGGCGGCGCTTCTCCTCACCCGTGTTATTCGCCGGACTCCGTTCCGTTTGTTCATGAAATGTTCCCCAAGAGCCTGCCCGGTGCCAGGCTGGCGACTGGGGCCAGTCCTGCCTGTGGTGCTCAGTCTCCCAGGGCAGACGCCCATGAGAGCTGATCACCCAGCTCGGGGCCGCGGGCAGGCGGGCTGGCAGCTAGGGAGAGCTGGGGGGGTGGGGGGGCCGGGCGGGCCACCAGGAGCCCTCGAGGATGGGAGATAGGGAGTTGCGATCCCTGGGGGGCACGGGGAGGGGACAGATGTTGGGGGCATGCTGAAAGACAGCAGAATGTGGGCTGCTCAGTAGATGTGGGGAGAAACCCGGGCGGGGGGCACTTGAACTTCAGGAGCAGGGTTTGAAGAAAGCAGGCTGGCTGTAGTTGAAACCAGTCGGCGGCGGCCAAATGCAGCAGGAGGCCCCCCCCAGGGTTTCCATGGGGACAGAGCTCTGGCGAGGCTGCCGCAGCAGATGTGGCCGGTGCAGGGCTTGGCGCGGGATGGCGGCGGGGCGGCCTGGGACGTGGCAGGCCTGGGGCTGCACGTGGGAGGGAGGCCGGAGCTGCGGGTCCTCCGCCACCAGAAGTTGCTCAGGTTCCCAGGCAGGCCTCGCGCTGGCAGAGGTGACATTTCTGCTCCCTGCAGGCTGGGCTCAGCCGCCTCCTGCCACCATTGTGGCCTGAGCCCCCTCAAGGGCACCCCTGTTTGCAGAGGGAGGCCCCCCTGCCCGTGAGGGCAGGACAGACCGGCCTCTTCGAGGTCTGCTCGGTCCAGTCCCTGCAGAATCCTCCTGTTCCCCAGCCAGGCCGGCCCAGAGTGGCCTCCCAGCCTCTCCGAGAGGGGCCTGGGGGCAGCCCTGTGAGCTTCGAGCAATTCTGAGACTTAAGGGACCACGGGGCATGGGGACGTGAGCACCAGAGTGGGGGCTCGACCGACCGCCGGAGTCGGCCGCTCTCACATGGGCTTGTCCTGCCATGGGCACAGCACCAGGGCGCCCCTGTTCTGCCCTGATCTGAGGGAGCACCTCGCACTGAGCCCCAGCCTCAGGCCCGAACGGCAGGCGCCCACGAGCCAGCTTCCGGCCCTCCTGCCCCTGTGGCCCTTTGGGAACACTAGAGGGCGCCAAACGGCCTTGACTGTTTGGGCTTTTCCTGCATCTCTCAAAGATTTTTATTCTCAGTGTGTGAATGACAAACTCTCCAGAGAGATCAACCGATCAGCTCCATGGCTCTGTCCTTCCTGCTGCCTGCCGTCACACTGTGCGCTGCCCACCGGCCGGCCAGCACTCACAGTCACAAAGGCCTGGAGCCCTCACCCCCACCAAGCGCCTAGGGGCTTCATCAGCCAGCCAGCAGGCCCTGGATCCGGGGACCCCCCCAAACCTGCACGGCCCCCGGGAGGGGAAGGATGGAGGGAAACCCCGGCTCTCCCTTGGGGCAGAATAAGTACAGGCCAAAAGACCCTGTTCCTGCTGCGTGTCTTGGGAGAACCCACGAGAGGCTGGAGGTCTGCTCCACCAGCCTGGGGACAGTGGGGTCCTACGGTCGGGGCCCTGGGTGTGGGTGCAGGCCTGGCCGCCCACTAGCTGTGACTCGGGGGACGTTCCTCAGCCTCTCTGAGCCCCGGTTTTCTCGAACAGAAAACCACCCCCACCCCATCCCCCCACCACACGGCCCCCGCCATGCTGCCCCCAGGGCCCCCGCCATGTGGCCATCCCGTTCACGCCCCGTTCCAGCGCTGCTGGCCCTGATCGGATGAAACTGGGGCAGATTCCATTTTTAAATGGATGTTTAAAAAAGTAGACTCAAGTACCTGGCCCTAGCACTTAGGAGCTAGTAGACAAAGTCTGCACCCCCAACCCAACAGAGCTGAGTCCTGCTCACAAGACGGAAGGTGCGCTGACCCTCCCTTGGGGAAGCTGGCTGTGACCCCTACTCTCTCCCCTGGGCCAGGCAGGCGCCCCAGCTGGCCCTCACCCCTTTCCCAGCAGCTGGACACGGACTGCGGTGGCCACGCCTTTCCCCAAGGTGCGGGCCATGGCGGGCTGCCACGCTGCCTGGCTGTCGGAACGCCGCCCCGTCTGCAGAGCTGGCCTCTGGTGCTGGCGTGCCCAGAGCTGAGGCCTACGGCCCTTGCCGCCCGCCCGTCGGGCGCCGAGAGTCCCCCCAGGTGTGGGCATCGGACGGTTTGCTATTTGTGAACAAAGGCTGAAGCCGGAGGACGCCCGTCCACACCGCCAAGTCCTCCGCCACGCGCTGTGCACCCCTGGGCCCAGCCCGTGGGCAGGGGCCACTCACCTGGACCTCGAACCTGGGGCTCAGGTGGAGCTCAGGTGGGGCTCTTCGCTTCGTCAAGTTGAAAGCGCGCACACCCAGGCAGCTCTGGTGGGTGGGAAGGGCGGGAACTCCGCTCGGGCCGCCCACAGCCCCGCACCCACGCCGGGGCCGGAAGTTCCGGCACACCCACCGCAGGAATCTCGGGCCAGGGCTGGGCTCCCAGGAAACTGGGCCAGAGGTTCCTGGGCACAGGCTGCACCCCGCCCCCACCCATCCAGATCCCACACCCCGAGGCCGGAGCCCCCAAGACCAGGACCCATCCCCCACGGTCCCGTCGAGGGCTGCCCAGGCCTCTGGGGGAGCGCCAGGCCACGGCGTCGTGTTTAACCTTACGAGAAACCCGTGGGCAGGACGTCCCCCTCCCTTCACAGGTGGGGTGCTGAGGCTGGGATGAGCAAGGAGCTCCTGAGAGCCCAGGCTCCGGCCTCTTCCCGCGGGGCACAGAGGGAAAACTCCGCACGGCCTCCCGGACAGGCTCTCTCTGGGTGCGTCTGACCGTCCCCCAAGGCCAACCCGGCCACCCTGCTCTACCTTGAGGGGGCTGAGGCCTTGGAGTGGGGGCCACGCTTCCCAGGGCCTCCCGTGCGAAGGTGTGCCAGGCGCCTGCGCCGACTCCTCAGCCCTGCGGCCCCCACCACGTGCCTGCCAGCCCTCCCCAGAGGCCCAAGCGCGGCACGCAGGCACGCGCATGCATGCATGCATGTGCACTCCCTCAGGCACACGCATGCGCCCACCAGCCCTGCTGGCCGGCCCACCCCAGGGCCTCTGGCCGCTCCTCCCGCGGCCCGCCCGCCCGGAGCCTGCCCTGGGCCTGCCCCAGCCGCCATTTCCTCTCCTGGGCCTGGAGGCTCACTCCAGTCTGCAAATGGCCGGCGCCCGGAACCGCCTGTCCCCGAGGAGACAGGGCCGTGGCAGGCCGGGACCCAGAGCACCGCTGGCCAGGCAAGGACCTTTCCTTCCCCCGCTAGGAGCCTGGCGCCCGGGTGGCCTGTCCCCCCACTGCCTGCTTTGACAGCCCCAGGGCCGCCCACAGACGGCGGGACCCACTGGGACACGTGGGGATGGCCGGCCCCAGGCAGGCACGGCGCCTCCAAATCCACCCCCCTCTGGAAACCACCGACACACCCAGGAGTGCGGCACACACGCGTGTGTCTACCCACACGTGTTCCACGCACACTATCCCCATCTGGCTGCCGTGCGCACACTCATGTGCACATCTAGTGAACACAGAACGTACATGGGCTCTGGAGGATGGCAGACCCAGGTTCGAATCCCGTCCCAACCCTCAGCAGCTGGTGGATTCTGAGCAACTGGCTCGGCCCCTGCAGAGTGGCGGTGAGGACAGCCCCCGCTTCCAGGCCCTTCTGAGGGGCCCGTGTGAACGAAGCACGCACCTTTAAGCGCTTTATACATGTGTCACTGTGAGGTAAGGACACCTACCGCCCCACTGCACGGCTGAGGAAACGAGGCACAAAGAGGCGAAACTCACCCTTGAGCGGCACAGCCTGGGAGGAGCCGGGCCCACTGGAATCCGGGCCTCGGCGCCCTTCTGCGCTCCGCACTGCTAAAGGCAGAAGGTGCCTGGCGCGGGGACGGCTCCCAGGGAGAGTCTCCTTATCACTGCTGTCGCCGCCGCCCTTACGGTGACCCCCACCCCTCCGAGACAGACCCAGATAGGCTGGGCCGCTTCTCCGGGTCTAACCTTTGAGCGCCCCCAGACCAGGGCCACCGCCCTGGACGGCGCCACTGGTAAATCCAGTCCAGATGCCAGGACGGGAGTCAACAGGCCACCAGGCCACTGGGAACGGTTGAAAAACCCGGGAATCAGCTCCCCGACAGTGCTGGCAAATTTTTCATCAGCTTTTCACTTTTCCTTTTCTTCCCCAGCATCTCCACCAACAGGTCTGTTCCTGAAAACAAGCCGCAGCCCGACACTTGTGTGACCCACTGGCGGGGGTGGGGGTGGGAGGGCAGCTTGCAGGATGCAGCAGAGGGAAGGGTCCCCCTCGCCTGGCAGACGCGGCTACCCGTCACCCCCAGCCCACAGCCTCCGTGGCTGGGAACGAGGAAAGGAATCCAGAATTCAGAAATGCAGAAGCAAACACTTAAAGAGGAGGAGGAGGAGGAGGAGGAGGAGGGAGAAGAACCCTCGGAACCGATGACACCGTTCTGCAAGCAAATGTGCAAAATAAACAGTTCTCCATCACTGGCGAGTTATCGCGGCTGTAAAACAGCTCTGCCCTCCCGAGCAGCTCGAGGACCAATAAATGCTGCACTTTGTTATCTTGGAAAGATAATTTTTTTAAAGTTTATGGCTACTCTGTGTCGTTTACCTGTTGAAATTTTTTCTTTTTCTTTTTTTTAGTTTGGATTTAAAAGTAGCTTTAGACCGTGCAATATATTAATCAACTGCTTTTTCACAGAAGTCTCGAAATAATTTTAGATTAGTCTGTATATAAAATTCCTAGAGATTTCAGGTCTGTCCTACAGAGTCTAAAGATACTAAAATCAAATGTCCAAACCCCACAATTTTGAATTTAAATCTAGGGTTCTGCTGCGCATGCTGCAAAACAAGATAAAAATTGGTGATTAACCAAAACCTTTCAGGTCCTTTGACAGGGGTCACGGGGAGTCTCAAAAGGCAAAGATAAAATCTAACGGAGGTGGCCGTGTGCCTCTGTGGCATTTTCCAGGAGCGAGAAGACCGTCAGGAAAGGCTGTTTCCGCACGCAGATGCAGAGTGTTTACGGTGACCTCCGTTCCTCGACACTGCCGCCGCCGCTGCCATTGGAATACGCCGTGTGTCCCACCAAGGGCGGCAGCTGTGACGACAGACCAGCCCGTCTGTCTGCGAGAATGTGTAATTTCAGCCTATGGCGGAATGCACGGAGAAGCCGTGAGGGGAAAACTGCTGTGCGTGGTACTTTCTTTAAAAAGAGTCCTGCTGAGAATTACCGTGTGCCGTGGAGAATGCTGATCGTTTTCCTGATTTAAAAAAAAAAAAAAAGATTCTATGGAATTTTACTGATTTGGGGAAGAAGTAAATTTTACTGATTTTACCCATGTTAAAAAAACGAAGACAGTAATTGATTACGTATAAACCATCCAGCTAGACAAAGCACAGGCTGGAAAAGGTGTAATCCATATACGTTAAAACCACTAAACAAACGTAATCTGGGTGGGAAATACTCATTTGGAATGAAAATGCTAATTTATGGAAATTAATTGGTTTTACGCTACTTGCCCCACCTTGTCCAAAAAGAAGACAAGTTAATACTCAGGAAATTTGACTATCATTCCAGAATTTAGCATTAAAAAGTCTGTTGCACCTATGTTAATTATGCCAAAAAAACAAAACCAAAACCAAAAGCAAAAAAAGGTGAGAACTGGGCAGCTATTAAAAGCATAAATGATTTAAAAAGTGATTACCTCCCCCCGCCCTCCCCCAAACCTCTCTCCCTCTACACTCATGGCTCTTGCGTCTTGAACATTTTTTATGCCCTGTTTTTTTTCCTACTCCTTTTCTTTTGTCCCCAGTGTTTTCTCTGGTGCTTGTTAAATATTTGGGTGGAAGGACTGCAGCAGCAGAACGTGGCTGTCATATCGCGGAAATGTTTTAATTATCTCGGCCCCGCACCCGTCTGCGGCTCCGGGTCCCCGGGATCCGCCGCCGTCTCATCTCAGAACAAAAGCGGCCGCCGGGGCTCCTCGTGCGGGCTGAGCTCGCTCTTAATATTTGGTGGGGTCTGCTCCCGTCAGCTGCTCAGGCCGCGCACACAGGGCTCACACGCCTCTGAATGAGAGAGACAAAGATGTGTGTGCGTGGGGGTTTTCTTCTCAGTTGCAGTCTAGAACTTTCCGGGGCTGATTTTCCATTTTCCATAAATCAAGACCCTGGCTCCCCGGAACCGTGGGGAAGTCAGCCTGCCCGAGGGCGGAGGTGAACTCGGAGCTGAACTTCGCAAAGCCCACCTTTTAAGGGAAAAGCTTCAGCCACTCTGAAGGGTCAGGGACCAAGAGAGAAACTCAGGCAGCCCTGGGGTCCCGCTCTCGGACGGGCAGCCGTGTGGCCACTGGAACACACAGGTTTCTAAGGGAATCCCACCCCTGCTGGCCACGGTTCAGGCCCTGGGCGGCCGGGTGGCTCGGCCACCACTCTGCCGGTGGGAGCCGGGGCGGGATCGGGACTGCACAGGGCCCCCCCAGGGGTCTGTCCGGCAGACGACGCACCGTCGGGGGGCACGGCGGTCCTGAGCCCAGCAGAGCCCCATCAGCACACAAATAAGCACCTAAAATATAAAGCCCCAAACAAACAGATTTTTCCCACAGTGAGCTCAGAGTCAAAAACAGCTTTCTTTCTTTTTTTCTTTTTTCAAAAAATAAAATAAAATGAAAGGGAAAAAGAACTGCATCCTTGCACTGTGGACATGGCAGCTTTAAAGACGCCGGATGAAAATAAAAGGGGCTCTCCCTGTCTCTCGAGCCGTGCCCCCCCTCCGTGTGCCAGCCGGGCCCTGCCTGCCGGGAGTTTGCTGGGAGGGGTGCGGGCGGTTCTGGGGGTTCTCCCTTGGCCACTCCTGGCACTGCCAAAATTTAAAATAATAGTAATAATGAGACAAACGGACGTGGAAGAGAAGGCCGTGCCCATCAATGCCTCCTGGAACATTCGTTCAAATAACCGAACATGCAGCTACTGTGAAATAACATTCATTGTAATTGTGCCTTCCACAGCCTACAGCCGGGGACCTTCAAAATAAACGGGCTTGGCTGCTGCGTTTTCCCTGCAGCTTGTGGAAGGATTGACTTCACGGAGGCTGGAGGGGGGGTTGCTGGCTCTGAAATAGAATTTTGAATTTTGGATAACCAATTAGAGGGAGGCAACGTAACAGCACCGAACACAAGATGGCAGAGCCCTCGGCTCGTCTCCAGCAGAAGAGAAGGGAAAAGGTGACTTACCCAAGGTGCTGGAGGACGAGGCGCTTTCTCAGCCGCAGGGAAGTGAAATGGGGCTCCCTTCCTGCCCGCCGGTCACAGCGGAAGGTGGTGGAGCGCAAGCCCCGCCGGCCAGCAGGCCGTCCCCAGGTGCCAGACCCACCCGACAGGGCCTCGGGCATCCTGGTCTCTGGCCACCGTTGTCTGTCCATCCCCCGGTCCCGGCCGGCACGGCCTGGGCCTTGGCCACCCCGGCACCCGGAGGCAGGGCTGCCAGGAGCCAAGTGGCGTTGGGGGCGGCCCGGCTGCCAGCCCAGGAGGACGAGGAAAATGCTACTTTTGTCTCCTGCTCTCATCTGGCACTGGCTGCCCGGGGAGGGGGGGCCAGAGGCGGCCGCTGCGGCTCGGCCCCGCCCACCGGGAATTTTTGAAAGATGCTCATGGGTGCCGCCAGGATGGCAGACGTGGCAGAGGCGGGTGGGCCAGACCCCCAAACCCACCGCGAGGCGGGAGGTGGGGGCTGGCCCAGGGGGAGCGGGAGGAGGAAGCAGAAGCGTCTGGCCACTCAGCGGCCAGCCGAGGAGGACGCCGGGAGCCCGGCCTGGCCAGCTTCGGCCCGGCGCCAGCCCTCCCCGTGGCCGAGGCGCGCGGCCCCGGCGCCATGTTGGGGCGGCTGATCCGGCCGGGCTGCCCGGGGGCCACAGACCGCATTGTTCCCACACTGGGCCCTGCTCCCCGGCGGTGCTCCCCGGGCCGGGCCGGGCTCCCCAGCCCCACCCCGACAGCCCAGCCCTCCAAGGCAGCCCAGCCTGACCACTGCCCCGGGAGGCTGTGCCGTGGCCCCCGAGAGCTCGGGACGGACCCGGAGCGAGCCACGCCACCTCTCCTGGCCTCAGTTTCCCCATCTGTGTGAAGACCAGAATGAACGGCTCCAGCCACCAGGGCTGCTGTGGCCACAGAAGGACAGACACCCGCAGAGGGCCGCGCTGGGTGCCTGGCACCCCACTGGTGCTCCGTAGATGGTCGCCACACCGAAGCGGCCGCAAGGTGGCCAGGCAGCCCCCTGGGGTGCAGGCACGGTGCCACAGCCTGTCCCAGCCACAAATCCTTCCACTGCACCAAAACCAAAACCGACCACCACGGGCAAGGGGAGGGCGGGGGAGGGCGGAAAGACGGCCATGCTGTGCTGGAGCCCTCGGACCCGGGCAGGGAACGTGAGTTTTGATGTGGGCGCTCTCATTTGGAGATTTGTCAGACTTCACTGGCTTTTGTTACAGGCGCCCGACTGTGTCTGCATGGCCAACCCTTTGCCGCGTCTCTCCTTCGGCCCTTGATGGGACCAGGAGCTGTGGCGAGGACGACCTGGCTGGCTCTGTGCAGGGTGGAGCCCCCGGGCAGGCAGGGCCAGCCTATGCCAGAGGGGAGGGGACAGTGTGGTGACTGTGGCTGTGCCTGCCCCCCTGGCCCATGGACCTTCCCGTCCGTGACAACTGGACAGAGGGAGGGGCAGCCCAGGCTGCCAGAAGGACGTTTTAATACCGCTCTGTACCCGCTCAAGGCCGGTCGTGCCCAGAGCGACTGTGGTGGGGAGCGAGAGCGTGAGCAAGACGCGCCCAGAGGAACCCTCGGGTCCCCCTCGCTCTGGCCTCACGCACACGGCCACGTGACCAGCTCACCGGCTGATGCCGGAGACAAAGCAGGTAGGGTTCCGGTGCCACGCGCCCGGCCGGGAACGCTGGGAATCCCATTCCAGCAAGGGCTTGGCACGCCTGCCAGCAGCCCAGCCCCAGGAGGAGAGGGTCCCCAGGCCCCACGGGGAAGCCCCTGAAAACCGGGTGGCCGTTTTGGGGCCGGCCCTGACGGGAGAGGAGGCAGAGCCTGGGTTTCAGCAGCGGGAGGAGGTGGGCGCCCGCACGCCGACACACGCACGTCCCCATGGCCAGGAGCGGCTGCCGCTGTGCCCGGCCGGCCACCCGGGAGGTAACGGCCTCTACCCGAAGGGCTGCAGGCCGGCGTGGGGCCCCGGACAGGACACGGCAGCCAGGCCAGAGTCAGGTCCTTCTCCGATGGGGCTGCGTGCTGGCAGCGTGGGCCGCCTCTCCTTGGTGCTGGGGCCAGAAGCCCCGTGAGCGAGCCCTTCTCCTCCCGGCAGGGCGGGGGGAGGGCTCCACAGGGACATGCACGGACCCCAACGTGCTCAGGACATGTGTGTCCCTGCAGGCCCGAACCTGCACGCCCGGTGCCAGCTGGGAGCCTCGGCGAGTCTGGCTGCCAGGATGTGCAGCCCACAGGCGGCTCACGGCGGCTTCTCTCGCTGTTAAAACATGTGCCGACTGAGGCCCGGACGCACTCGTTGCGTTCTGATTTAAAATGTAATTACGCAAGGCTGATCTGAATGTAAATATCGCCCTTAAACATATGAAAGGCGAATCTAGATTTAAGAGGCCCGGATCGGCAGGCAA
The DNA here is from genome assembly GCA_004026765.1 of Micronycteris hirsuta. Classification (NCBI taxonomy): domain Eukaryota; kingdom Metazoa; phylum Chordata; class Mammalia; order Chiroptera; family Phyllostomidae; genus Micronycteris; species Micronycteris hirsuta. Next base: position 17,210 of record PVJI01000904.1, read on the forward strand.
ATATTTCCCCTAAATGCTCTTCCTGCCGCCTGAGATTCCAGAGTGACGGAGGGGCCCCAGCAGCCAACAGCAGTGAGGACGACCTTCCTCTGTTAACCATAAGGGAAAAAATTCTATTACTCCTTAAAAAAAAAAAAAAAAAAAATTTGGCCTCTGTACTTGGTCCACCCCAGGCACACACGTCCTGACCACGGCGACCAGTCCCGGCTGACGGTGAGCGCCGCGGGCTGCGTGCTCACGTCACCGCTCAGAAAGGCCCGCAGCCACCAAGTAAATGGCGGGCCTGCCCCCTGCTGCCGCGGCCAGCGGTGTCTGCACTGTCCCGAAGGCACGGCTCCTGGATCCCGACTCAAACCACACGTTTCCACCTAAAAGTTCAGGAGAGGACGGCACAGAATTTTACTTGCGAACGTCCCTCCCCTGCCCCAAAATAAGTAAATAAATAAAGGTGAATAAAAGCTTATGTTTTGGGGGTTCTTCCGCCCTGTGCCACGAGGTTTCAGGGTTCTCCATTCTAAGCCCCATCTGGGTCAATTCCTGCCCGAGTCCCTCACATGAGCCTGGGACCCCGGCGCCCTCCCCAGGGCCCTGGCTGCACAGAGGCTGCGGAGTTCGCAGGAACCTGGTGGAGCTGCTCCGGTGCCGTCCCCAGCGGCCGAGCTGGGAAGGGAAGGGGAGGCGGTGGTGGGCAGGCCTCAGAGGAAAATTCTGTTCATTCTGCTAATGCAGATGGCTTCTGTCCAGCGCGGACTCTGGGCCAGGTCTGTCCGGCGCTACAAACAGCCTCTCCAGCCGGGCAGCACGTTGGGGGGCCTGTGGGTGCCTCTGCCGAGTCAGGCTAGACTCCCACAAACCTGCGGGCCGCTCCCAAGTCCGTCAGAGAACGGGATCGGGGGAGGAGTACCAGAAAATCACAAATATTGTCCAGTGTTGCTTTCTGAGGCTTCCCTTCAGCCCTAGGGGACAGACCCTTCTTCCTCCAGTCTGTTTTTCTCACTTCCATTCGGCCGCCGGCAGCCCCTCGCACCGCCCCCCCCCACCCCCTCCAGCAGACAAAGGCCAGCAGGGCCTGGCCAGAAGGCATCCAGGCTGTGACCGGGACCCTGGCTATCTTTCTGGTGCTTGCGCATGTGTCCCTGCGGCCTTTCTGAAGAAAAGAAACCACAGAAGAAAACAAAATAAACTTGTGAAAGTTTCAACTCCACTCAACAAAGAAAGTCAGGCGTTCCCACTGAGCGTTCCCAAGAACCGCAGGCCGGGGGACTTCTTTCTTCCCTTTCTGCAAATCTCCGCCCCGGACCGAGCTCTCGGGGCCTGGGATGGCCAGACACTTGAGCTCCGCCGTCCCGGCCAACGGGTCGGCCCGAGAATAAATATTTCATATAAAAGGCCCATTGTCTTTGCTCAGAGACAACTGTTGCTTTTTCTTCCTCTTGGGCCCAGAACATCGGGACGCAGGGCCGGTGCCTTTCTTGTCCCAACAGGACGTTCGGAGGGAGGCGATCTCGCTGGGCCTTCCCGAACGATTGGCCAGGAGAGAAAACCCTCCCCGAACAGGAGTTCTGGTGAGCATTTGTGTGGATGAGGCCGGACGGCACCGAGCCCATCCCTGGAGGTGAGCCTCCCAGCAAATCGCTACTCGCCCGGCCAGCAAGCACCCGGGGGTGGGGGTGGGGGTCTCTTCACACAAGAGGCACCTCTTCCGTGAGCACATCCTGGGGACCCCCCAGGGGACTCGGTCCCATCTCATGTGCCCAGTGCCTCCAGGCCGAGTCCCACGACCAGGAAAGGCCAGGCTCTGCGGGCTCCTTGGTCCCCCCTGAAACTATCACCAAAGTTTACTGTTGCCGCCGCCTGTGGGGCCGGGGGCTGCACTTCTAGGTGCCCTTTCTAGCGACACCCAAACTGGCCTCTGCTTCCTACAGACTCAAAAATATAATGATCACTCGCAATAAAAACCCCGTGATTGCCACTGACGACAATAACGATGGGGCGGCAGCAGCCGTTTACGGCGCCCCAGCACGTGCCCGGGCCTGTGCTTTGTGGAAATAACCTGGTCGCACACCCCCAAACGACCCTCTGGGGTTGGGGCACAGGCCCAGGGAGGGGGTGTGACTTGTCCAGGCTCACGGGCTGAGCCAGGGGCCAGGCTGCAGCTGCCCGGATGTGAGCCGGGACACCCCGCTAATTCCCGCTTTCCCCCAAATATGCAAGTCTGCCGGCCAAGCCCGACAACAGACACGCATGGAGGTTTCCAGATGTTTTCCTGCCTGGCCTTGAAGGCCTTCCCTACCTTCTGGGGCACTGTGCCTCAGGGGGGCACACAGCAGTGCCTTAACAGAGGCTTCCCTGGACACTGGTGGGTGCCTGCCAGGGTGGGTCAAGCCCTCTGGCCCCTCCCTTGGCCCCAAGGGCTGCCTTCGAGTTGGACCTGGTCCTGGACAGGATGAAGAGGCCCTAGAGCCCTTGAGGGATGGGAGCAAATACAGCGGGTTCCCAGAGTCCGCCGTGGTCAGGCGTGAACCTCATGAACAGAAAGGAACCTTGCTGCAAAGCTCCCCCCATTCCGACTGAGCAAAGCAAACGCAGTCGGCTCCTGTTCACATGGCGTGCTCGACCCTGGGACACGGTGGGGGCTTCCCGTGTCCTCATACGCTGCCCGAGTGAGCAGCCAGTTCCCCCCACCCAGCACCCTGGAGACCCCTCGCCCGGGATTTGGGGCCGCAGGTAGCCAGGGGCTGGGCATGGCGAGGCCCCAGTGCAGGAAGGGGCTGCCCTGGTTTAAGGCAAAAACGAGAATATCAGGGCCATCTCCCCACCAGCCCCCCCCCCGCCCATGAGAGCCTGGCCCCCCGATGAGCACAGTCTATTAAACCCAGAAGCAATGAAAGAAGAAGGCAAGACCAGGGCCAGTTTCATTTCCAGAACCCCGTCTTTTGTGCGCACGTCATCAGAAACAACATTTGGCCTGGAGGGGGTATCCTAACACCTAAGAGGCCCCTGGTGAGACCGCAGTCGCCCCCGGAACAGGGCTGGCCCTAAAGAACAAGGACAAAGGCAGCCTGGGTCCGTGAGGCAGCTCCTCCATTTCCTGGAGACTCAACTTCGTCACATTCCGCAGGCCAGGGGCACACTTCAGGGCAGGAGATGGGCCTCGGGGGCTGTGACGGATAGCAATCCCCGCGAAGCGGTCAGGTGGGCGCATCCTTGGGCGCTCAGGTCTGTCCCCGTCCCCGTGTCTGGCCCGTGGGCCCATGGAGAAGCGACGGGCACCCCCTGTTTTGCAATCTGTTTTAATCCTGGGGGATGCCCGACAGCCTCGGCAGAAGGCCACGCTGTTCCCACCCAGCAGGCAGTGCGTTACAGGTCCTCTGTGCACCCAGAGAGAAGGTCTCCCACATTTCGCAGGTGAGGCCCCGAGAACACTGGAGCTTCGCATAATTAGCCACCTCGCCGCCGCCAACACCAGGCCAAGCAGAGCTCCCAGCTGGAGTGCACAACTTCAGCAGCGGCACCCCGTTTCTGAGATCACTCCCAAACATCCCACCCCAGGTTTCACGTCTGCCAACTGCCTCGTACAGTCAGAAATGAAAATTCAAAATGGGGGGTGGGTTATGGGAGGGGGCGTAATGGTCTCGGAAAACAGCTGGGCTAGGTGAGCCTGTAGCACTGAGGCAAACTTACAGCCCCGCGGCCGGGGAGGGCCAGGTCTTGCTGAAACGCTCTCCCTGCTCAGGGCTCTTCCTGGGCGCCAGGCAGCCCGGCAGCCCGGAAGAGGGCGGCGCGAGGCAGGCCTGGGCTACTCAGGCCTCTGTCCACGTTCCCGGAAACGCGGCCTCCAGTGCCAGCTCACGGCTCCCGAGTGTTATGGAAAACAGGCCGTTCCTCCCCAGGACACTGTGGTCGAAGCAAGGTTGTCCGAACCATAAGCTGGGGGAAAGTGGAAGGGAAATAGCACCTGCGACGTGACCGTGTTAAAAAGTGGGCTTCATCCCCCACGCGGGGGGGGGGGGGGGGCGGCGGTCATTTTAACAGGGAACACAAACGTAAGTATGAACATGCATTTTCAAATCCCAAACAGCTAGACCCAACGAACGAAAATAAAATCAGGCAGTGCCGGCCTGCAGAGCTGGCCTGGGCTTCGGAAACCCAACTTTGAAGACATTCACCTCAGCGTTCCCTGAAACCCCTGGACCGACGGCAAACATGCATTCCTTCACCCCCTTCTCGCTCCCCACAAACCGGCCGGAGCCGGGGCCAGGCCTGCGTGTGAGCTTCCTATAAAGAGGGATTTATTACGCAAAGTTATGAGTTGTTTTCGTTTTATGCCACCATAAACAACAGCTTGCACACAAGGGCCTTTCACACCGCCGATCCGGCTGCTGCCACTGCTCGGCCAGGGAACCCCTAAATCAACTCTCCGTAAATGTGGGTCCCGCAGAAAAATTAAGAGGCAGAGCTGGTTTAGGAAGTGAATGAAAAATTTTTCAAGAAGGGACTGTAGCTTCCAAATAACCCTTTCAGACACATGTAACCTTTACACAGCTTCCTCTTTTCCTTCCATTCTGTTTAAGATCCCTGCTAACGCTACTTTACTATTCAGCAAAATTCTCTCCCAGCAATGGACCGAACACCTCAGCTCAGAAGCCTTATTTCACAAATTCCAAGTTCCAGAATGTTAATGATGGCCATGGAGTTCTTAAAAGCTGCTGAGGCTTCAGGTTCAAGAGCAAGCCTCCTTCGCGTGCCCCTCATCTGTGGAAGGCCTGTCCCACAGAAGGGCTCTTCTTAGAAATCTCTTCATTAATATTTAAATACCCACTAAGTAGCGAAAGTGAGAAATGCACTTACGGTTCTCAGGAGTCGCCTTGAACCCGACGGTGACCCGTGGCGCGCAAGTCGACAGCGGTGCCCTTGCCGGAGAACGCGCCGGACGCAGCCCGCGCTGCGCTATGGTGCCCACAGCCCTCGCACAGGCCCTTGGCCCTCGGTCTGAGTCCTGGGCTCCAAACGCCTCCTTTCCTCAGGCGCCGAAACAGCAGAAAGCAAAGCGGCGCCGTCTCCCGAAACTCTTCGCAGGGCAGGTCGGCTCCGGCACCGCGCGGGCGAAGCGCACAGCCAGGCCCCGCTTCCCCAGTCCCGCGCCACGCCGCGGACTGCACCGCTCCTCTTCTCCCGGTTCCGTCTTCCCTACACTGAACCAGCAGAGCTCGCCGAAGAGTGGCCCGCCAGACCCCATCTCCGCGTCGGCGACTAGCGCCGCGAGGGACCTTTGTCCTGGACGAAAACGAAAGCGCGCCGGGCCGGGGGCGCCCACGCCCTGCCGCGGAGGTTCGGGCCAACACGCCCCGCGACTTTCTCCAAGTTCACGTGCATCCGCGGGCGGCGGACGCCGTGGGCCCGAACTTGCAGCGCCTGGCCATCGGGCGCGCTGCAGCTTTCGGGCGGGATGGGGGCGACCTGGCGGCGCGGGCCCGAGGCACAATGGGCGCCGCAGGGCTGGCGGGCGGGCGGGCGCGGGGACAGCGCGGGCCCGGCCTCCGCGCGGCCGCTCATCTGGCGCGGCCCGGGCGCCGAATGCGGCGGTGGCGGCTTGGCACAGACGCGCCTCGCGCCCGGTGCATGCTAATGGCCGGCGGCCGCGCCATGAATTATTCAGCAGCGGCGCGGAGAGAGCGAGCGCGGCGCGGAGGGCGGCCCGGCCCGCGCGTCCCCCGCCGCTGCGAAGCCGCCGCGGCGACTTCCCAAACTTTCCCCGGTCGGCACGGAGGATGCGGCCCCCGCGGTGCCTCCGTCCCCGCCCGAGCGCGCCAGCCGCGCTTCCCCCGTTGCCGCCTATTTTATGTCTTTTGTCTCGGAGTTGGCACCTGTCCCAGAGAGCGCGTTTCCCTGCCCACCCCTTCGCCGCCGGATCGGGGCGGGGGAGGGGGTACGGGGGACCCGGAGAGGAGGGGACGGTGGGTGGGGGAAGCAAGGCGCCTACGGGCCCCGCAACCCCCAGAGACCGCCTGGGGGCGACGACCGTGCCCGCGAGCCCGGGTGCCCCTGTTTCGCGGGGAGGTCAGAGCTTCGGCTGTGCCTGGAATACCAACGAGGCCTCCCGGGGCCCCGGCCATGCCCACTGCAGGCGAGGACAGGGCGCGGCCCCTCCCGACTCCCCCCTCCGCCGCGCACCCTCCTCCCGAGGCCCGCGCGCGCGGGCGGGGCGGGAGGCGCGAGCAGCGGATTCGCCACCCGGGCCCCGCGCCTCGCCCCGCAGCCCCGCGTGCGCGCCCCCGCGAGCACGCCGCCCTGGGCGCTCCCCGCCCGCGCGCCCCCGGCCCGCGACCCCGCCCGCCTGCACGCGCGAGGCAGGGGGTACCGCGTTGCGGGGACCCAGCCTCATTTTGTTTCGCGCCCGTAGCCCTCGCACCCAAAGCCGGCGGCAAGCGCGAGCCCCAGCCCTGCCCGCCCCCGCTGCCCTGGCACCGAGGCGGCTGCCGGAGCGCGCTCGGCGGCTGCGCTCCGAGGCCCCGGCTGCCATGATTGCGGGCAGCGGGGCGCGCGCGCGCGCACTCCCGAGCCGAGCTTGGGGACCCCAGGCCGACAGACTGCCCCTGGCCTGACCGCAGCTCCGTGAGCGCCGCGGACAGCAGCCGAGGTCGCCAGGCTCGTCCTTGCTGGAGCTAGTGTGCGCCATGAAGCTCTAGATGAGGCTCCGGTACAGAGCTCGGGGTCGTCGGTGGCAGCGAGTCCCCCCCCGGGACAGGGCGCGTGCCACGGCGACCCTGTGGCGGCTTCCCGGACACCGCGGGCCGGGCGGAGCGAGGGGCGAGACGCCCAGTGTGGTAGAGGACGGGGTACACGGGATCTGGTGAAGTGGAGGAGAGCAGCGTCCTGTGCCCGGAGATGGAGGGGGTACGCAAGGTGCCTTGCCGAGGGGGGGTCCTCACGGTGCCCGAGGAGGTGTGGGATGGGCGGGGGCACCGTGTCCGGAGCTACTGCCCAGCTCCGAGCTCGATCTCTTCCTTCCCCGCAGAAACAACTTCCTGCTCCCCAGGGCGAGGGCGCAGGAGCTGCGGGGAGAAGTTATAGGCCGCAGCTTTGCTCTTTCGGAGCCAGCCGACTACAGTGCTGCCCTGGTCGCGCGGCTCCTTCTCGCGCGTCTTCTGGGGGTCGCGACTGGCCAGGCTCCAGGGTCAGGACACCGGTTAGAACGCTGGGGAAGCCGCAGGAGCTTTTCCTGCCTGCTCTGCAGGGACGCCTGAGTGGTTTCCCCGCAGAGGGGCCGGGCTAGGCTTCTGGAGCTAGGAGACATCGACACAGGGTCACTATGCCCAGACCCTGTCCCTCTGCCAGGGCATGCCCTAGCTGAGAGCCAGATGGACCTGGCTGTCCTCGGACGCCCGCGACGGGTGCCCGAGAGAAACCGGGACTCCTGGGCTGCATCCCAATGTCTGTCTGTGCCTGTCTCCCCCCCGCACCCCCAGCCGGCCTTGGCATTCTAACCAGTGTCCCTTGACGTCACATCTCGCCACTTCTGTGAACCAATTGAAACTTGCCGGTTGTCATAAAAATATATATACTTTTTATGCTATTGGTAAATTCAAAAGTTCCTCGTGTGCCCTGCTTCCCAGGAAACTCCATTCCATGTTGGATTGGACCGCCCAGGGAGGGAGAAGAGGCCATGGGGCCGGCTGGGCTGGGGCCTCTGCTGCCCACTGACTGCCTCTGAGGCTCCCCAGACCCTCGTGACCTTGGCCTTGAATTGTGCTGGACACCCCCCTACCCCAACAAACATCACTGCCCCCACTCAGTGACTTACATGTGGGGGGGGGCAGGAGGGAGGAAAGTAAGCTATATTAAGAAATCTTCTAAAATTGCTTTCCTGGGTGTTAGATAGAGTCTCACTGTAGCTGCTTCTTTCTAGGGATAGTTTTTTTTCCCCCCATGAGAAAATTCAGCTTTAGAAAACAGAGTAGAAACGTTTTCTGGTTAATCTTTTCATCGAAATCCTGATCAACTTTCACTTTCCATGGCTGCTGACAGCCAACAGAGACGGCCCGTGCCGGGGTGATTTCACAGCGGGGTGGGAGTCCCTCCTCTTGATGAAGGTCCAGGCCGATCCTCTCGGCTTCAGGAGCCAGGGGTCTGGAGCTGGTCGTCCAGGCATTCCATGCCCCTTCCTCAGAAAAGAACGGCTCTCGGCAGCCGGAGGCTCGGAGCGCAGGACTCGGGTCTCAGCAGCATGGCTGGGACAAACAACCTCTTGTCTGGCCCAGTCCTGTAGAACTTTCTGCCCTCTCCCAGTCCCCGGCTCCATGAGGACGTGTGGAGCACATTCCCCGGAGACAAGGCTGTTGGGGCAGTCCCAAAGCCACATGTCCCTCTGTCACCCCTCCTGCTCCGGCCACACCAAGAGCCCAGCCACTAACTGCCATTAGAAATCCCCCCTCTCCCCTATCTTCATACTGTATGGTTCAACTCCTTTAAAGAACAGATTAAAGGCATTTTGTGGTTTAGCAGCTTCGGGGTCTGCAAAGCAACGAAGCGCTTTGAAGGCTGGGCTGGGTGGAGGGACGTAAACAGCAGTCTGCACCAGCCGCTCGGCACCAAATCCTGTTTCTCCAAAAGAAGGAGCAAGCTGGGTTAGGACCCAGTGGGCATTTTGCAAATAAATATATGGTTACCGTTTTCACGTAAAACTGCTCCCAAACGCAGAGCCTAGAAACACTGCATACCTTCGAGGGATGCACACACGCACACGCACACGCACGCACGAACACTGCGTCCAACCACCACACTGTAATCTATCTATAATCATTCCCCTAAACACTAGAAATATTATAACTAATACGATATATGTTTTGTGATTAAACGGCTGGATTAAAACATTGAATTTAAAAAGCCACAAAAAAAAGGAGAGAGATTATCTTCCATTATGCCACTTACAACCTTTGTTCCATGGGCACAAACACAGATCTGACAACTGTATCATTACTGAAGGGAAAGACTAGATACCCGGATATTAGCGTTGTAATTTTCACCTGAAATCACGGTATAATCACACTGCTTCCTAACCTTCCTATTAGCTGATTTTTTTTTTTTTTTTTTTTTTGCTCTTACACAGGCATAAGTTAATTTAATGCCTTTTTCCTTCCCAATTTTTATTTGGTGAAACAAGAAATTGGGTGAGTCAGAGCAATATTTGAGAACACACTCTTTGTAAAAATTCCCTCTTACTTGGCAGGGGTTTAGATATAATTTGGTTGCAAATTCAAAAATCAAATTCTGCTTTGTTCAAGGAAAATAACAGCATTCAGGGAGTGCCACTGGGTGTTATTCAGATTGGTTTTTTAAAAGTCTTCTCCTAACTCGCTAGCATGTTCTATTATTCAAAGTAAATGATATAAAATTGGGCGTAAATGATATAAAATAGATGATCAAAAAGGAGAACTCGCGTATTTGCCTTGTTGCCGAGTGTTCTGATGGATGTGTTTCCCGGAGAAGGGATCTGCCTGGGGCCACACGGAGCCGGAGGTCAGAGAGTTGAAAAATCAGTCACACGAAGGCTCTCGCCACACCAGGATGTTTATAGTATCAGCCTCATACAGTTATTTTTTCCTGATTTCTCCCAAGATCTGCCTAATGGGAGGGAATGCAGCCGGCGACTTCCTGCTCTGCCGCCGGCCCGAGTGTCCCGGCTCAGCCTTGGGCCACCGACCTGCCTCAGAAGGCTGGGGTGCCGCTGTTTGCCTCCCTTTTCCCAACGTGGGGATGTTTACCAGTTTAAAATGTTCTGGCTGCGGTATTCGTGGATTTGGTAAACAGATGCGTTTAATCTAATTCAAGCAAGAGGACGAGTGTGAGTGAAACTTACATTTTTCACTTGGGTTTGGACCACGTAGCCTGCACACCCCCAGAATAACGCCGAGTTTAAAGCTGGCCCGAGAAACTCGAGACTGGGCGTTGCAGCGGCCACTTCTCCCGTGACCCCATGTGTTTTTTTGAGCAGCCGGCGGCTACGGAGCCTCCGGTCCTGTGTGTAAAGGCAAACCAGGCTCAGGAATTCCTCCCTTTCGCCTTTGTCTCGGAGTGCTTCGCAGGCCTGGGGTTCCACTCTGATAGGCCGATTTTGTAATAACTTGTCCTACTTTATGAAGGGTTCATTTTTACTCTCAATTATTTACGCATGAGCCTGTCAGCGCCGATTTACCTTGGGTAAGCATTTTTTTTTTCCTTTCCTCGTGGAGATAGTTGAGGGAGTGGAGAGGGAAGCCTGCTAGTTGAGAAGGAAAACAGCGAACAGAGTAAAGCCGTTTACAGGGTCTCGGGCTGAATGCAGAGATGTGAGCACAGGGCCACGGAAAGGCTTCTTCCCTTCCAAGCATAATGAAGCAATTTCCAAAATCTTGTGCTTTATAGTTCACTCAGTTTTACGTCAGTTGTGGTGTGACAACTAGCAACAGAAAGGCAACTCTGGCCGTGGGACAAGCGTGTCTAAGGCATAAAGCACGGGGCTGGACCCAGCACCGGCAGCCCTCCTGCCCCAATAAAACCGAGCTCGCTGGCAGACCCCTTCTGGGTCTCCTTTTCTTTTTAAAAAATATAAAGAACAGACTCCGGGCGCCCGCAGCTGACAGCGATCAATGGCACCTTCTCTGCGCTCCTGACGGGCTGTGGCCACCCCACACCCACGCAACCCCCCCAGCTGTTTAGAAGCCTTCTGATGGCAGCTGCTTTATCATATTTCACACACCTGGGAAGTCCACACACTGACTTTCCACGAGGTGTCAGCTGTGTAGGTATATGAGAAAGTCTAAGAACCCTCAAAGCATTCCTAAGAAGTTAATTATTTTTCAAATAAAAGAACATAAAACTAGGAGTCTCAGTAAGTGTGCATTCTTCATATACATATATAAGTGTGTGAACTACATGTCAATGTGAAAAATTTCCCTCGCCGATGAGGAATCGCCATTGATATTTGCATTCCAAAGCAGTAACAACACAAATCAGAAAATATGAATTAAGGATGAAGGGCCAATCCCCCAGGTACACACGCATACGTATCTCAAACGCCAGAGTGGATCTTTGACTTTGTATAAGGCAAGAGAGAAAGCACAATGTCAGGGAAAATTTTTAAAACTCAATTACCTTGCAAAGAGAAGTGGGTGCTGAATTTATTTTAGTCTCTCAATTCTGCAATTTCTAAAATGGAGTCACATAAGTTGGGAAAATGAACATTTTTCTGAAGAATTTATTGTGCCACTTCCAGTAAACTTTTATGAGCAATTAAAGATATGTGAGAGTGTGGGGTGTAACAGGTTCTGGAAGACAAGGCACAGTCCCCACCAGAGCAAAAGGACAACAGAACACTTGAGAAGAATTTCACTCCCCAAACGTCCCAGGAATGTCTTCCCTCCACGGTTGCAAACCCTCGGTGTATTTGAAGTATTTTTAGATCGTATTAATCCTTTATAGGGGCCTGGAATAGTCATTATTTTAATGATCACATCTGCTTTTTAAATCACATCCAAGGAGAATTTAGCTATTAAAAATTTAAAGCAATTTTAAACTTTAAAAACTGTCAAATGTTTATTTTAGAAATTTTTAAATAATGCCGAAATGCTCATGAAAGTCTGTTGAAATTTTTTTCTTCCCCATACAAAAAAATGAGAATTTTCATATCATTTCCTAGCCGTGCAGCCCTTCAGGGAACGGGGTAAATTATAAGCCTTCTAGAATGGGGGGTGGGGGGTGGGGGAAAGAAAATAAACCCTGCTTTAGAACTCAAATAGTTCATTGTCAAATTGCAAGAGACAGCAAGAACTTTAAAAAAAAAAATCAAGGCTTCACAAATCGCTTCTTTAAAATGATCGCAACAAAGCCGGGCTGCCTGCAGAACAGACACAGGCAGGATGGGGGGTGGGGGGGCGTCAGTCACAAGTTGTTTGAAATTTGACCACACTGGTCTTCTTTATTAAAATACTCCCATTTTATTTTTTTTAAATCTAATACGATTCCACACAACCTAGGTAAGTAATTTGCTTTCTATATCATGACAGTTTCGTTTTCCTGACTCTGTCTAAATCCTGCAGCTTTTAGACCCCGTCAGCGGAAGGCGAAGAAGTCCAGCTCAGATTTTTCATACGTGCCCTTGCTAGAAAAAGTAAAGAAATGTCTTAACGGAATTTATGGCTGCAAGACGTGATAATATTCAATGGCTGCAAAGAAAAAACGCTTTAAAAAAAAGAAAGAGAATGATGTTTTCCTTCTGTTTTGTTTCTTGCCGTTCATAGAGCAACTTTTGCCATGATTCCGATTTTTACAAGAACTGGAAGTTTTGTGTTGTTTTGTTTTAACCAAAAGATGGTGGTAATATACACAATCCAACAAGGGGTGGCATTAATTTTGAAAATAAAAGTCTACATAATTTTTGCACGATGAACATGTATTTTAAAGACATGTTTCAAAAGAAGAGACGGGATGGGCGTTTTTACTCCCGGGCTTGCTTTTCGAGGATGTTCACAAGCAGGGATTTTTAACTATCAGCCAGGTTTGTGCTTTTGCTAAAACTGCAAGACGGGAAAACTTTTCAACTCTGCATTCTAAAAATCCTGCTTCCAGAGTGGGCCCTCCCAGCGTCCTTGTCTGAGAGGGGGCCGTGGACACAGGCACCACCACCTTCCCCCCCCCCCATTCTCCCGCTTCCCTGAACCTGGCAGTCTCTCACACGTAGGACGCCGGAAATTTCTAGGACTCCAAGCCTCATTGGGAAACTTCTTGTGCTGGGAAAAAGCTTCTCAACGCACACCTGGATCTACAGATTCGGAAAAATTAACCAGCTGTAGCCAAAAACCAAAACACTCAACCGCCCGAACACAGTCTGCCAGAAACACAGAGTTCTTTGACGCGCGGGACAAGAAGACATAAATAAAACAGCTCCGAGGCAGGCAGGCTGAATGAGCCTTTTAAGACAGCCTGTTGGTGCCTCAAACTTTAATATTAGAACATTAAATGTTAGCAGCACGAGGAAAACATCCTGGAATATGTGTGTGTGCACGTGTGTGCCCTCGAACATGTATGCGTGTGTATGCACGGGCATGCCTGTGCGTGCGCAGAAACAAAAGTTTTGCTGCCTTTCAGGTGTGAGGCTGATTTGAGGTCCTGGGGGAGCCCCGACCCGGCTGAAAGGGAGGCCCTACCTGGGCTCTCTTCGGGTCGCTCCCTTTTTTTTCTTTTTTTCTTTATCCCAAGCTGAGGACATTTTTTCATTGTTCTCAGAGAGAGAGAAAGAGGGAGGGAAGGGGGGGAGAGAGAGAGAGAAATGTGAGAGAGAAACATTGATTGGTTGCCTTCTTGTATGCACCCCAACCAGAGATCAAACCCACAGCCTAGGTATGTGCCCTGACCGGGAATTGAACCCAAGACCCTTTGGTCTACAGGACATCGTTCCAACCAACTGAGACACAACAGCCAGGGCGGGTCACTCCTTTTTCATTTCGACATGCAAACACTCAAAGCCAATGAAAACAGCGACCGCCGCAGATAACAAGGGCCGGCCTGAGTGCACACCTCTCCCCGCGAGGCTGTGTTTGCAGAGCGGCCGGCCAAGCAGACCTCAGGCACTGCCGTGAGGACAAAGGCAGTGGGGCCGGTGTTGGGGAGTGAGGCTGGGTTTGGGGGGGTGGGCTGAGGGCTCTCTGCCTGGCAGCTCTGGACCCCTCAGGAGGGAAGAACAAACCCCGCAGACCCTGGCCTGATCAGGCTGGGCCTGCGGCAGACAGACTCCAGCTGTGGGCCTGGGCGCGCCGGCGTGCGTGCCAGGAGGGGAGGGTTCTCCAAACCAACAAATCCAGTCCCCCAGACTGGGGCCATCTTGTTGTCCGGCTCCAAGGCCGGATGGGGCTGGGATGTTCTTTATCTTGCCCAATTTCTCACTGGGCTTGACCCGCACCATCCTGCGGCCACTGCAGATGGTTTCGACACAGTTCAACTCAGCAGAAACACCCCACGTGTTCAGTAAGTACCAGGTACCAGGCGAGTGGCTAACATTTTTGTCATGAACCCACCTCACCGCGGAGCGTCCTTCCTAGGCGGCGAGGCTAGCACCTCGGGTGTCCACAGCTAGCGCTGCTCACCCGCCTCACGGGACCCTCACAGCCCAAGAGGAAGACAGAACCAGAACTGCCACGCAGCCCGAAAGGCCAGGGCAGCAGAGGCCTGCGTGGGTGGAGCAGGGACTTGGCTGACATTGCACAGACCAGGGGCCTCCAACCACTCACTGCATGCACACACGCCGCTTGGTTATTTTTTTTAATTTTGCTTTTTTTAAAAGAAAAACATCACCATCCCCCCTCCTCGCACTCCTACACACATAGGCTTATTTTATAGGTAAGCACAGTTCCCAGGAAAAACAGAGCCTCATTGAAATCTGCGTCCCAGAAGGGCCTGAAGCTGGCCGGCTTGTGTGACCCCCCTCCCCCACCCCTCCCCTCCAGCCGGCTTCAGTCATCTGAGGCGCGCACCCCCCTGCCAGGTGCATCCTGGTCACTCCCACACGGTGGGCTAGGAAGAATGGACCTCCGGTGTGAAATCACAGGCCCAGGCTCCCCGCTGGGCCTGCCAGAATCCTCCTCACAAAGCCGCCCGCGCTGAGACATCACAGCACACTCCCTGCGCGGCCCTTTCTGCTGGGTGCCAGCACCCTGAGACTGGGCGCGCCCCGGCCAAGCAGTCCCACCCGAGCCTGCTCCCTGCTCTCGGCCCCTGGGAACCCGGCAGGCTCCTGTCTATGGTCTCAATAGAAAAGGCCAGGAAGGTAAGCAGAAGGGCCTGCAAAAGTCCCAGTCAGCCATCAGCAAGGACCCCTGATGACGGGCCTCCTGGGGAGAGGCCCATTGCGGGGCTTCTCTCCTGGAGGGGTGGCCAGGGTGCCAGTCCTGGGCATCAGCATTCCGCAGGAGCAAATATGTGCCATCAGATGAAGTTATGAATCCTCCGCAGAGGGGAAGAGTGGGTGGCCACCGTGGCTGTTGGAGGAGGGACAAAGGGAGAGGGAGCTGGGTTATTTGGGAAACAGTTCTGGGGTAGGCAGTAAGCGAGGCCTCCATGGGGCTGTCCTCTCCAGCAGAAGTCTGCACAGCAACCTAGAAACCCGTCAAGTCCCTGCCTCCCCCCTTGGTATTCACAGGACCCCCGCTCTGTCCTCGTTACAGCAAGGCGTGGCCCCACCGCTCCAGAACACCAAGTCTTCCCCAGGCCAGATTCCACATCAGAACGTTCCACCCCACAAAGCTCAGAAACAAACTTAACATTTTAAAAAGTCTCCCTGGCAGGCTCTGGCCAGGTAGCTCAGTTGGTTAGAGCGCCGTCCT
Organism: Micronycteris hirsuta; assembly: GCA_004026765.1. Classification (NCBI taxonomy): domain Eukaryota; kingdom Metazoa; phylum Chordata; class Mammalia; order Chiroptera; family Phyllostomidae; genus Micronycteris; species Micronycteris hirsuta. The sequence goes on from PVJI01000904.1 coordinate 32,566, forward strand.
GATACGCCAAGGTTGCGGGTTTGATCCCCCGTCAGGGCGCGTACAAGGATTAAGTGGAACAACAAGCCGATGCCTCTTTCTCTCGAAAATCAAAAAAATCAAAACATAACTAAAAATAAAAAGTCTCCCTGGCAAAGTCAGGTGAACAAAACTATGAAATAACGGAGGAGCAGACCAGAGGTATTGCCAGGCTTGGCCGAGGATGAGAAGCCACTCTGTCCTTCCGCCAAAGCCAAGGTTCTTTTCTTTTCCTTTTTTAACATAATCACAAGAAAAGTGTTAACAACAACAACAACAACAAAAAAAAAAACAGACAAAAACCTTTAAAATAAAATAAGTTACAAGATACCAAGCCTCCAAAGCTTCTTGGGGTAAAATAAAAATTACAACCTTGTCTAGCGTTTGAGGAAGAAAGAAGGGACAGAGGACACGGACTGGTCCAGGCCTGAATTTAGTGTGGAGTGCCCTCCTCACACCTGGGCGTCCGGTGGCACCTGGAACTACCCGGATGCTGGAAAGGTTGTGATCTGCATAAAGAGAAGCCTGAGGAGAAAAGCCCAAAGTAGAAGGGTCGAAGCGCTCCAGGTTTCCCTCACGGGGACTCTGGGTTCTGCTCTCCTTTCCCATTTGCAGGATTCCTAGCAGAAGGGAAAAGCAGAGAGAGAAAAACGGCACAGTAAGCCTCTCCTGTCTGCACCTCCGCCGGCGCCGGAGACATGATGCGGCTGCCCCAGCCGCGGAGTTGGGAAGCCTGCGCGCGTCTGCGGCAGACTGCGCCGGGCTCGCCGCGCAGGGCCGGCGCGGGTCCGCCGAGCCGAGCCCAGGCCGAGGCGGAGATCAGGACGGTCTGGCGGGCGTCAGGTCTGGGGTCTGCACACGGTGGGGTCTGAAGTCAGAGTCCGTGGCTGGACCCACGTGGGCCTGGGCCCGGTCTGCAACAGAGCCAGGTGGGGGCTCAAGATCGACTCAGTCCTGAGCGAGCCCGCGTCCAGGGTTAGGATCTGAGTCCGCATCTGGGCCAGGGTCCGAGCCACGGTCTGAGCTTGGGGCCTGGGGCCCAGGTCCGTGTCCGAGCCCATATCCGAATCCGTGTCCCGGGCACAGCCGCGGTTTGGGGTAAGAGGCCCGATACGAGCCCGAGTCCGAGGAAGAGCCGGGTCCGAGCTGCCGGCCATTTCAGACTCGGAGTCCGAGTACGTGTTCAGGCGGAGTCGCGGTCCGGGGCAGGAGGCCGGGGTCCCAGTCCGTGTCCGGGTCCCATCAACAGGGCAGCTGGTTGGGGTCCGAGAGAACCGCGGTCTGGGGGCTGCGGCCGCGGCGCGTCAGGCAGAGATCGCGGTGCGAGCCGGGGCGCGTCCCAGTCCGAACCCGGAGCTGCGCTGTGGTCCAGGCTCGGGACGCGTCTGCGATCAAGTCAGGGTCTGAGCCCGAGTGGGGGGTGGAACTGGGGTCCGAGCTGTGGTCTGTTTCGGAGTCGCAGACCGAGGCCACAGTCCGGGCTTGGAGTCCGAGTCCGCGTTCGGGCAGAGCCGGGATACCGGGTAGGAGGCCCGGTGAGAGTCCGAGGAAGAGCCGGGTTCGAGCTGCGGGCCGTTTCGGACTCGGAGTCGGAGTCCGTGTTCAGGCGGAGCCGCGGGCCGGGGCCGGAGGCCCAGGGTCCAGTCCGGAGCCGGGGTCCCATCTTCAGGGCGGCTGGTTGGGGCCCGAGAGAACCGCGGTCGGGGCTGCGGCCGGGGCGTGTCAGGCAGAGATCGCGGTGCGAGCTGCGGATCCGCGTCCGAGTCCGAACCCCGAGTCGAGCTGCGGTCCTGGTCTGGGTAGCATTCGCGTCCCGGTCTTGGTCTGCGGCAGAACTCGGGTCGGAGCCACGGTCCGTTTCGGAGTCCAAACGGACCAGGGGGATCCGAGCGCGCGCCCGCGAGCGCGGCAGCGGCGGTGGCGGCACGCATCCCGATCGGCCGCGCTCCGAGCCCGCTCCGGGGGCCTGACAATGTGTCCAAACCCGGAGCTGCACGGGCGGACCGGGGCTGGGGCCCGTGTCTGCGTTCGTGTCCGTGGCCTGGTACGAGCCGTGGTTACGGTCTGACACCGGGTCCGGGGCGGAGCGGCAGCCGAGTACCAGTCGGGTCTCCTGCCGAGTCCGCGGCGGCCGCGGCGGCCGCGGCGGCCGCTCAGCGATCAGCCGCGGGCCGCGCTCGGGTCTGCGCCGGCGTCCGTGTCCGAGTCCGCAGCCAAGTCCACGTCCGCTGCGAGTCCCCGTCCGTGTCCGGGGCAGAGCCGCGGTCCGAGCCACCGTCCGTGGCCGAGTCCGTGGCCGGGTCTACGACGACGCGCGCCGCAGTGAGCCACGATCCACGCGTGGGGTCCGCATCCGCGGCGGCAGTCCGAGTCCGACACTGTGTCCGCGTCCGCATCCGGGTCCACGTCCGAGTCCGCGTCCGCGTGCCCGTCCGAGCCCAGGTTCCAGGCCCCGCCGGGTCCGAGTCCGAGGTGGCGGCCGGCACGCGCCGCAATTAGCCGCAGGCGGGCGGCCCCACTGAGGGCGAACAAAGGGCACGACCCCGGGTCAGGGAGTCGCGGGCCGGCAGCCGCCGCTTTGTGCGCTGCGCTGTTTACTTTGCCGAGCGAAGCGCACAATATAGTGACTAAAGCGGATTAGAGGGTCGCGCCCCGGAGGCCTCGGGACCTCCCAGCTGGGCCTCCCGGGCGGCCTGGCCTGCGGGGCGGGCCCTGCGCTACCGGGGAGCCGGGCCGCGGAGGGCCCCGGCCGGCTCACCTGCGCCGCGTGGCGGCGAGCCCGGCTACTCCAGGCGCCTCCCGCCGCCGCCGCTGCGCCGCGCTGGCCGCGCACGCCGACGGGGACGCGCCGCGGCTCCGCGACTCCTCGCGGCTCCTCCCGCTCGCGAGGCTGTGCCCTTCCCAACGCCGCCGGCCCCGGGGACTCGTTTCGCAGGAAAGCAAACGCCACTTGCTTGAAGGCTAAAATATTTTACGTGAAAACACAGACTTTTCCATACTCCCAAACCCTGTAGCATTTTGGTGAAAAAAGAAAATTCCCGCCTTTTAGTTAACGCAAACCACGCACCCCTGTGAGTCAGCAGAGACTTACGGGTGCCGAATAATACGTTGTGTACAGAGTCCTGAGAAGTACCGCTGAGGGAAAAATGGTTTTTTCCTTTTCTTTCTCTCTTTTTCTTTTTTTCTCTCTCTCTCTTTCTCTCTCTTTCCTTCTCTTTCTCTCTCTCGACAGCAAACGATGCATGCAAATAAACCACTAAGATTTCCACCCAAAGACCACAGTTTATCATCTGGCATTATGAATTCGAGATCTATATACTTCTCCAATAGAAACTTGCAGAATCTTTTAAATTGCCCTTAAAAACCAAGCAGTCTGCGTGGAAAGCACAAACTCACGACGCAGCACAGGGTCTAACCAGGGGAGGGGGGTCGTCTGACCGAGGACCTGAGGAGAACGACTTTTTTCCCTTTCTCAGTGCTACCGTTTAGAGGACAAAAATACTTCTCCTTAGGTTCACTATAATTCTTGTGATTTTTCTGCCAGGACTGTACAAGTATGTATGTTCGGTTAGGGAACCCATGTAGTGTTTATTAACAAGCTACCAAGGTGCAAATCTTTTATAAAAGAATGAATAACATTCGCTCACTGTACATATTTGTTGGCCTAACGAATATTTCTGCTACGTGCCATTTACCCACATCCACTGAAGCAACACATGCCATTTATCTATATTTCTACTCACAAGCCTTTAAAGAGGATTTTCCCCCTGCTTATAAAAATGCCATGTGCCTAGAGAAGGCACAGCTAAGTCTAAAGTGTCAGTAATTTAGCAGTAAAATGTAAAGAGAGAAATTTAAGAGGGAGACCATTTAAGTAGTCAGTGTAAACTATAAATAATTCAAGTATAAAATACATGGAAAGAGAAATTCACCTATATGCCATTATCCAGAAATAACATTCTTTCCGTGTGTCCTTTGCGACAGTCCACGCGGGCATGCAATCTCATAATTTGCATGTGCGTTTCCTGTTTCTGAAATGTATCCCCATGTCGTTACAAATGCTTTGTCAACAGCGTTTGCACAGCGGCACAATATCCCATTATTTTGTTACATGAAAATTACCGCAGGGTTCCCTATTATTCCAGATTCCTTTTCTGGGAACTACTTCTATGCGGTGACGAACACGGCAGCCGGCGGTCTTGCCTGCGAACTTTGTCTGTAGGGACGTCTGTCATTGAGGGTGTTGAAGCCACTGCGTATTCTAAGGGGGTTCAGGCAGACCCCGCAGATTCCCCTTCTCCTATCAGACATGAGCTTGGAAATTCTACAAGCCCCCCTTGGCTCACATGTGCTCCAGAAGGCAACACGGAAGTCAGTTCCTTCCCCGCCAGAGGCCTGGGGATAGGGAGCCTCTGTCTGACAGATTTGCAGGACCCGCTGAGACACAGGCCCGATTGTGACACGGTGTGTGGGGGTTGTGTGCGGGCCGACCTCTGTCTCCGAGTCACGTGGCACCAGCCTCGACTGCTTGGTGGCTTCAGGTCAGGACCAGAAGGTGGAACACCTTGGAAACATTATCTCAACCGTTGGACGAAACTTTGCCTGGCTGAGACGTGGTACCTTTGATTGGGTCGTCTTTGCTGAGACTTCTGGCCTCAGACTCACTTCTCACTGGGCTGCAGCGGCCCTGCTGCCCTCCCACCCCGCTGCCCGTCCTGTGTGGTGCTTCTCCACCTCCACGCTGAGTCCCTACCACGCACGCCCTGCTCCCTGTGCCCCGATCAGCCTGCAGGCCAGGCTCTGCCGTGGGGCCGTGCTGACTGTCTGTCTGAGGCCCCAGCCCGAGGTCCTCCCCCCACACATCAGCGCCCGCGCCTGCCTGCCTGAAGGAGGCCTGTGGGCCGAGGAGGGGCATCTGCCAGTAAGGAGCAGGGGACCCGGCTGCAGGCATCATGGAGTCACCGGAAAGCAGGCACGCCGAGAACCGACAGGGCCAAGGGGAAAGGTGACGTGTGCGCGTGTGGCCACAGCTTTAGTGGGAGGAGGAGGGACAACCTTTCCCTCACATGCATTTTCCTGCATTTTCCTAATTTTCCACGACGAGTTTCTATTGCTGTGATAATTAGAAAACGATCCTAGTAGTGATGCAACTGTCTTTCTTGCACGTCAAATCGATCTCATGCATCGTAAGAATAAAATGAATTACTGTTCATGAGTTTACACGAATAGTTATAATCCTATATTGCCGGGAAAGCTATAAAGACGACGGCAGTTCACATGCACCTAGCACTTCACCCTCGTGTTTCAGAAAAACCCTTTCAAACAGAAAACGAAACCGGGCGGCTTCGTGAGGCTGCCGCTCTCATGTCCCCGCTACAGCCCTCAGCGTTGAGCGGGGATGCACGCGGGTCTTCTCCTGTGAAATCCCGGGTCACGGAGGCCTTGCGTCCCCAGTGTGCCCGCAGCGGCGCCCGGCCCTCCAATCCTGGCTCCCTTCTGCGGGGGAAACCTTTCCCCAGAGAGCGGGCGTATTTCCTGGCATTCCAAAGACATTTTTTCTGTTCCTGGAGGGGGTGCCTGCAGCCAGGACGGAACGGCAACAAGCAACGAGCTAAGATTTGGTTGGGTTTGCTTTGAAACAAAGCTATTTGCACAGGGTCCAGCGATCACTTGAGAGGGGTTGCTCCCGAGTTCAGGGGGCCCCAGGAAGCGGCCTGGCTGAGTGGGGATGGCAAGGCAGCCAGGCAGGGCCTATCTTTCCCACATGAGAGCCAAATGCCACACTCTTCCTGGGAAGGAAGCAGCACGCCGAGGACCGTGACTCCTGCACACGCCCGTGGAACCTCTGGGCCCCAGTCCCACAGAAGAGGCATCTGCCGGGGCGGGAACATGCCTTTCCTTATCTTATTTATTTATTTTTTTTTACAGTGGGCCATTTACAGCCCCTTGATCACAACAGATGGGAACAAATCTACAAATCAAATGCGTTTGATCTGAAGTCTCTTTCTTTAAAAGTGAGTGAAAAGGCGAGCCAGCCGGCAGTTTTCTGCTGTAAAAGGCAATTTCTAAATTTGGTTTTTGAGGGGGGAAAAAAAATTTGTCCTCCAGCTTGAAAATCCAAGGGCTCTCGGAATGCGAGCACGACACACCACTCTTTGTGAAATCATCTTAACTGGTTTAAAATAAATCAGAACAAAACGATGAGAACTGAGCATATGTCTCCCATCACCCGCCGTCTGCAGACGGCCGTGGGGCGCTGCACGCAGCCCGCGTTCCGCCAAGCGTGGGGGGGGGGGGCGGGGAACAGGCCCCCAGCTCGCGTCCAAGGTTTCGGAACAGGGAGGCCTGAGGCCCAGGCGGCAAGCAGACCACGGCTTTTTAGATTCCCAAGACAGCCTCGGTTTTAGACACGGAGTAAATTATAAACTAAATAATTCTAAAATGTAATCAACAGGTAAGATAAATAAATTGGAGACATTTATTCCCATAAAAATGTCTGGCCCCTTGGAGGCTGTGAGCCGTCAGTCGGTGGGCACTTTTTAAAAAGCCCCTCTCTTCGCTGGCCTCCTCGCACAGGGCCCGTCCGCAGGCCACCCCCGCCTTCCAAAACAAACACGGCGCTTCTCTGGAGCTCAGAAAAGCCGAAGCGCAGAATCTCTGCACAGACAATTCTTAAATTAAGGAGTCGGTTAGCTGTGTTTTATGCCTTTTGGGGGGTAGTTACCTTCTCCACGTGTTAATAATTTAACTGTCAGAACAAAACAAACAGCTAATTCCGCCTCTGGATTGCGACCCAGAAGGGGAGATTTTAATCGTGACTGCTAGGGAGCAAACGCCGGCAGGAGCCCTGCTTTCCAAGTGTCCCCAGACGGGGCTGGGACATGACTAATTTATTTTATCTTCTCCGTCTATCTAGGCACAGGATTAAAATATTTATATCAGTCTGTTCGCTTTAAAACAGGCGGTGCGGGCACCAGCTTCAGGGCCCCTCCTTAATTTTCACAGTTTGGGCTTCTCATTGTTTCCAGAAATGCACAGCCCTCACATGGTGAAGGCTCTCAAACGCCGGACGAGACCTCCGCGCGGGGAGCCCCGCAGACTCGGCTCCGCTCTCCGCTCATCCGAAAGCCCTTCCTCCCGCCTCACAAGCAGCCCCGATGACGACCCGGGGCCCAAGCCTGTTTCCCAAGAGGAGCCAGTGAAAGAAATCTTGCAGGCACGAGCCGGCTTCTAGAAGGAGCCTGCCTCTCGCCAGCATGGCTGATGGAAGCCAGAGCCTGGCAGGGGTGCCAGGTCGGTAGTGGGCAGCAGGGGGTTAATCGGTCAGTGGGAGGGGGGGCTCCAGACGAACAGCCGGGCAGGGATGGGAAGCCGGCAGGGGAAGTCGGGCTGCAGGGCCCAGCCCGGCCAGGCGCAGACACAGGGAGCTCTGTCTGCCTGCCCGCTGCCCGGCACTGTGACTAACCGCCCCGCTATTGTACCCTGAAGCCAGCCCTTTGTGCCTGTCCCCCTGGCGTCTGGGAGCACGGTGGCGAGGCCGGTGCAGCAGTCGCCCCTCGCCCTGAAAACTTGCAGCCTCAACACCCATCCGCCCAGCTCCCGGGGAGGACTACGGGGGCAGGGCGGGGAGGGGGGGGTGGCCTCCTGGCCATTGGGAAGCATCCAGCAAAAAAGCAGCAGAAAAAGCAGCCCCCCAACTCTGGGGGGGCCGTGGGGACCGCTGAGCCTGCACTGCCCCTACACTAGTCTCTCTCCATGAGCCACGAGAGGCCACCGAGCCTTTGAAATGTGGAGTCTGTGAGCGACCAAGATGCATGTCTGAAACACACTCTGGATTTCAAAGACGCAGCATGAAAAAAATGTCAACTATCTCGTCAATAGTTTCGTATTAATTACATACTGAAATGCATATATATATATATATATATATCAGATTAAATAAATGGTATTATGGCAGCGAACGCCACCTATTTTCACTTTTTAAAAGCTGTGGCTGCTGGCACACGTTAAATTGCAGATGCCGGCCCCGACTGGTGTGGCTCAGGTGGGTCAGGCATCATACGCAAAGCGAAAGGTCGCCAGTTCGATTCCTGGTCGGGGCACGTGCCTGGGTTGTGGGCTCAGTCCCCGGTGGGGGCACGTACGAGGGGCAGTGGATCGACATTTCTCTCTCACATGGATGTTTCGCTCTCTTTCTCCCTCCCTTCCCCTCTCTCTAAAAATAAATAAAATCTTTTTAAAAACTGCAGAGGCGGCTGTGTGTGTGGCTCATGGCATGTTTCTCCTGCACAGAGCTGCGTCAGACGGTGGGTGGGGGAGGCTGTGAACGGGACCCTCGGCCCGCTTTCTCCCCGGGAGAAGATGGCTGGAGGAGGCGACCACGTGTCCCTGCCCAGTGACAACCCGTCCCCAAGGGCCAGGAATACAAGGCCCTCACGGCTACACGTAACCTCAGCCTCGCCGCGGAAACTGAGTCTCGCACACCCACATGCCTAGGAGCCCTTCAGAGAGCATGTCTGCACAGGAACACACACCGGCCAGAGCCCCGTGTCGTCCTGTCCTGGCTGGCCCTTGGAGAAGCCACATTCACAGGGCCCCCAGAGGACCCCTGGAGCCAGGTCTGGGACAGACCGGCCGGCCGAGGCCTCACCACAGCCTTTGTAGCCCGAAAACTTCTGTTTTCGCCAGAAATGTCGGAAATGCCTCTGGCTGTGCCAGTGTGAAGAGGAATACAAGCCAGGCGGAATTCACTGTTCTATGTTAATCTGATTATAGCCATTTTGGGTTCTGATTTTAAGAGACACTAAAATTAAAGCATATTCACGAGCCCTGGGCCCCATGCCTCCGCGGACGGTCCCGCCCACCGCCCGATCCCGCCTGCTCTGCATCCTGACCCGGGAGGCTCGGCCCCACCTCTGCACTGGGACGCACCTGCCCCTCCTCCACTGACCAGACGCCCCTCCTCCCTCCAGAATGCATTCCTTAGGTCCTGCCCTGAACGTGCCATGTGTGAAGCCTCCACCAGATGCCAAAAAACTTCCTGTATTATTTTTTAAACACCGAAATCCGTCACGAGAGAGGCATGGGATCCCAGCATGGCTGAGGGCTCCAGGTCAGCAAGAACCAGGGCCCTGCAAGCACAGCTGGGGTCCCCAACCAGAGGCCAAGTCACCACGTTCAGCACCAAAAGACAAGCCCACCAAGCATGAGTGACAGTGACATGGGAGGTGATGTCACAGTGCCTACTGGCGCACCACATGCCAGCTCTGTGCAGGCCCCGGGCACCCCGACCTCCAGTCCTCACACCCCTGCACCGGGCCCAGCCTCTGGATGGGGCTGCCGAGGAGGTTCGGCTGCCTGGCATGTCCCAGAGAGAGGCCTCAGGAGCCCCGGCGAGTCCCCTCCCGTAGTGCCGCTGTGCCAGGCCTGGGCCCAGACCCTGCTGGGGAAAACCTCGGTGCAGGAGATGGTTAAAATTCTGCATCCTTTTTGCATCCGCCTCTAGAGGAAGCACTGCTTTTTTTTTCCTCCCAAGCAGGAGGAGTTAAAAAAAAAAAGCTGAGAGCAGCAATTTGCAGGCCTTGGGATGTTTTTCTCCTTGACAGCCCTGGGCCCCGCCTCGCTGGGCCTTCCTCCGCCCATGGCCACAGCTCCAGCTCCGTGTCTGCGTTCCTGCCTGGGCCCCTTGCGTGCTCCCTGGGCCTCCCCTCGGCTGGCCCAGAGGGAGGGGGAAGGGAGGGAGGGAGAGAGGCCAGCCGGGAGGTAGCAGTCAGGCCTGGCACTGCCCTGCTTTGTGCCCGCTCTGTGCAGCCGCTCTCCCCCCGCAGGCCTGTCCGACCCGCCCCACCACCTGCTGCCCGCCCAGTGCCCACCCTGCGCCCACCCTGCACCCACCGGGGTGCCCTCACCTTCTGGGCCCCAGCCTCCGGGCTGGGGTGCTGCGTGAGCCCAGGGCGCCCGGCCACGTCCTCGGCGCTGCCGCCGCTCGCCCCACCCTGCTGCCCGAGCGCGGCGGCGAGCCTGGCATCGTGCCAGGCTGCCTGGGAGCCCAGCCCGGGCGGGGGGGAGGGGTGCAGCAGTGCCAGGGGAGGGAGAGGCCCAGATGCCCGGCCGGCCCACAGGGCCTCCCCCTGCCTCCTGTCTCCTGAGTCCCATAAAGGCACAGACAACACGGGCAGTTTAGTCAAAACAGTCCCGTGCAGGAGCCGGGGCCCAACAAAAGCCCTTATTTATTTATTTAGTTCACACACTCAGATAAGGAGCCGCCTTTGTGCACATAATTTCACACACACCAGAAAGGAGGGGTGCCACCGTGCTCCCGCCTCCGGAGCCCGGCCAGCCGCTGGGCGCACGGGGAACCATGACTCCTGGCCTGGGCATTTCCATATTTAAATTGGGCAACAGCATATGATTAATTAAGGAGGAAAAAGGCAAAAAGGAAGAGAAGTGTGGGGGTGTAGAGCCGGATGTTCTGGGCAGCGCAATGTGCCAAGGTGCCCGCCGAAGCTTAACTCCTCCCCTGCCGGGCACAGGGGCTCCAGGGGGCAGCTTGGAGGGAGTACAAACCTTGCCCCTGCTGAGCCCAGACTTGGGGTGCACACCCTTGCCCGCCTTCGTGTATCCAGTGCCACCCCAAGAACACTCTTGTCCTGGTTTTCTTATTCAGAGCTGCTGAAGTGTGCTGTGTGGGCCTGGGAAAGGGACACCCCACTCCAGCCGGGACGGACTACCCCTGCACCTTCCCCTTCACACAGCCCCGGTGTGTGAGCTGCCACGAGGCCCTGCTCTGGGGCGGAGGGTTCCAGACCCCCCCACACTCACGCAAGCCCCTGCCGAGGGCTGCTCCACGGCCCTCTGTCCCTGGGAGAACCGGGCCTGTTCTGGGAACAGGGCCGGAAGGCCTGCCGCCCTTCTGGAAAGAGTCCAGGGCTGTGGCCCAGTGAGAGCCGGGAAGTGGGGTGTTGCTAGAGGCAGGCGGTTGCCCCGTGGAGCCCTAGATTTAGGGTTCGGCCACCACCAAGGCCAGGCCCTGCCTCCTGTGGCCTTGAGCAAGTTATCTGGCCTTTCTGGGCCTCAGTTTGCCCACCTGTAAAATGGGGGCAACCGTGCCCACTGTGCCTACCCCGTGGGGTTGAGGTGAGGAAGAGTGGCTCCTGGTTGAGCAGAGAACCTGCCCGAGCTCCCAGACCCTCTGCCCTTAAGATGAGCAGAGGGTGGGGCCGTGGGTCTCTGGCAGGAAGTTCCTCAGAGCAGTCTGAGCTCACTCTGCAGGTGGACGGAGTTACGGGCCTGGCGCTGTGTGCTGCGCTGGGTCACCCAGGTGGGTGCAATGTAACCACACCCAACCTAATCTAACCTCATCCAATCGAACGCTTCCTTACCACTGGAGGCCCTCGCCAGCTGGGGCCAGAGAGAGTCCCGCCACACCTCTCTGAGGATGGAGGGAGGGGCCAGGAGCCGAGGCGCAGGGCACCCCCGGAAGCTGGGAAGGGCCGGGACACGATTCTGCCCAGGAGCCTCCAGAAGGGGTCAGCCAGCACCTTGACTTTAGCCATAAGACACTTCAGACTTCCAGCCCCCGTGACTGTGTGGTCGTAAACTTGCACTTTGGAGCCACTCCACCAGTGGGCTTTGTTAAGGTGACAAGAGTGAACTGGCAGACCGCCTCCCCTCCCCACGCTACTCCAGAGGCCTCTGAAGGAGACCGCGGGGCTCAGCCTGGCCTGCCACCCCTGGACCCCACCCACGCTGCCCATCTGCGGTGGGTGCCCCTGGGCAGGGGCAGCAGCCCTCACCCTCGGGAAGCTGCAGGTAGTGGCCAGACCCCCTGCAGAGCCCGCGTCTCCCGAGGGAACCCTAGCCTCAGCCCCTTCCCCCTCTCCTCCCCCCCTCCTCGCCACCGCTACGGGGTGTCCCCTGTGAGTGGCACTATGCTAAGGATTATCTCACCCATCCCCCAAATCCTGCCCATAGGGTGGTGCCTCATCATCACAAACCTGTCCTCACAGCAGGATGGGCGGGAGTTCCTGGGGCCAGTGCCTCTGCCCACTGGCCTGTAAAGGGGGCTGAAGACAGCCCCTCACGGGGCTCCGGGGCAGGGCTGGCCAGAGTGGCAAGTGCAGTGAGGACGCACTGCTTCCCAGTCAAGTCAGCTCCGGGGAGTCTAGGGTTTTTCTCTAAAACTGAAACGATGTCAGGCAGCCCTGGCTAGTGTGGCTCAGTTGGTTGGAGTAACACCCCTTGAACGGAAAGGTCACGGGTTCGATTCCCAGTCAGGGTGTGAAGGAGAGGCAATCGATTGATGTTTCTCTTTCACGTCAATGTTTCTCTTCCCTCTCTCTAAGATCAGAAAACATGTCCTCGGGTGAGGATTAAAAGGGAAAAAGATGCCAGGCCATTCCTTCCCCACCCAGGTGGAATTCAGAACCAAACCAAGAAGCTTCTGGAACCTAAAGGTCTCCCGAACAGCCTTCCTTCCCTTAGGAAATAAGCTGAAATGTGCACACAGACGCTCCTCGCTCCTCACAGTGTTGCTCAGAGCAGGGAGGACAGGAAGTCGTTGGAAACAACCGTGTCCAACAATAGTGAGCTAGTGAAGGAAATCCGCTAAACGGAATACTAAGCAGTCGTTAAAAGTCAAGCTGTAGAGCAGTAAGTGCCTTCCGACTTACAGACTGAGTCGTGACAAAGCATTTCGCGGAACCAGCAGAAGACAGAACGAATCACATAATAAGACGCTGAGACGTGCAATTTTGTTTCGAGTTGTGCTGTTCCTAGAGGCTGGGCGAGGGTTCCGCTGGCTGTTTCTGAGGGCGGTCACACAGGTGACTGGCAGCTTTTTCTTTCTTTTATGCGGACTGAAAATGTTCTAAAATTAGCATGTGACATGAGTGAGGGGACAAAACAATCCTTGCAAAAGCACGCTCATGCCTCCCCCATGGAGCTGCCCACGGGGCTCCCGGGCCTGGGCGTGTGGCTCGGACACGTGCGAGAGACAGGGCCAGCATGCGGCTTCGGGACCTGGCAGCCACCCGGGGCCTGCTCGCGGCGAGGCCCCGTGCTTGGGAGCGCCCAAGCTTGGTTAACCACTCTGTTGTAACCGTCTTGAAATTCTTGATCATTTTTGATTCTGAATCAAAAGAGCCCCACAGTTTTAGTTTGCACTGGGCTCTGAAAATGAAGGAGCTTCGTCCAGGCCCAGAGCCCCGGGCCCTGGACGATGGGACCTTCCTTTCCAGTTTCCTAAATGCAACACCAGCTTTTGGCACTAGGTGTGTTTTATCCCCCACTCAGAGATTCCCTCTCTTCTTCTCCTTGCTACATGCGCCGTTGGCAAAAATGGGAAATGAGGGTGGTTTGTGAAAACACGCGTCGATCCCCTGCAGCCCTCCCCCTGGAGTCTGAAACCAGTCCCTTGTCCCATTTTTAGGACCTTCTCACCAGCTGTGTGTTTTCGCCGGTAAAACCAGATGCCATTGCTGTGGATCTGTCCCACATTTGGTCCTACCAGTGAAGACTTGGGCATCCCTGGGAAGCTTCCTCCTACAGCTTCTGCAGCAACACTGCCAGAGAGGTGGTGAGCTGCTCATCTCCGGGGGCATTCAACAGAGGCTGCACACCCAGCAGCAGGAACACTGTGCAGAACACACCATCTCCGAGTAGAAAATTCATTTGGAGAGCCTCATCCTGGTGTTATAAGGTCACAGGGCATCTGGCAGCTCCGCACAGAAGGGCCCGTGTCAGATTTAACTCCCCATCCTCACGGGGCTACAGGCAAATGGGAGAGGCTCGGCGACTTCCTTTTAGGATAAGAAAGGAACCACAGGAGCGGGGAGAGGCAAGCCATCGCAAGCTGATGTGAGATGCGAGGGAGCAATTCCTGAGCCGCCCCGGAAGCAGGTGATGGATGCGGGAGGCCAGGGCCCTCGCCCCGCCTCCATTGCAGTGAAAGAGCAGCGGCTCACCCTTCCTGAGTGCCTACTGCGTGCTAAATGCCACACTGAGCATTTGCACAGGCCTCACAGTTCTCCCGACATCTGACTGGAGTGAGGCAGTTGAGACCTCAGAGAGGGGAGGTCGCTGTCCCGGAGCCACCCCGCAGGCAGGAGGCAGTGCGAGGGCTGGGGCTCAGGCCTGGCTCCCCGCACGGTGGCCCCGCAGCCCAGCACCCAGCCTTTCATGTCTTGCAGCAACTCTACCTCCTGGGAGGCGGAGAAAGGTTAAGTTCAGGTTCACTTTCTACAACGCCCCCTTCTTTTGGCCCACACAAGCACTGGGCACAGCCGGAGTGGGCACGGGGGCTTCCCAGAGGGTCTGCAGACAGGGCAATAGGACCCTGCATTTGGGGAGATTCTAACTTCAGATCAGCTTAGGTAAGCAGATCGGGCCTGAAAGAGGCAAGCCAGCCTCAGCCACCTGGAGGACTCGGGGTGCAGAAGCCAACACGCCCCGTGATGTGGGTGCAGGAGGTGCACCCTCCGCTCCCTCCCTGTGCCCAGACCCACAGGGCTTCCTTCTCAAGCGTGGGCTGCAGCGGAGGCGCTCCGAAACCTGCCTCTTGTGTAACACTAACCAGCTCATGTGTACGAGGCGTCGTGGCCTGGTGGGCCACAGGCTGGGCTCGACCCCCTCGGCCCTGAGTTTCCTCAGCCTTGTGGTGTTTCCCGCTTTTGGACCTCCTGTGCACATTCCTGGTTTCCTTGCCCTGCAGAGTCAGAAGCTCTGGGACCTTGGGCCGTCGCCCTCTCAGAGCGACTGGAAGGAGCTGATGGGTGGGCTCCCTTGAGGGACTGGGCTCTCTCTTCCCACTGTCCAGCGAACTCTCCCTGTGCCCGGCCTGGCCGCGGCGGACTGACTGTTTGAGGTCCCGGCTACAGTGACGGGCAAGGTACAGAGGTGGTGACCTGCCCAGGCCCCGGCTGGCATTTGCCCTCTTGCTGCCATGTGGGCGCTCCCTCCCCCACCCCGCAGCCTCTCGCTGAGCAGGACTTTGAGTGCAGGGGCCATGGCGGAGGTTAGGGGTGAACTCTGGAAGGTTGGGGACTCAGCCACTGCCAGCCAGGCGGTCCCTGCTGTGTTTGGGGACCACTCAGCTAAACTCAGACCCCCAGGCCCAGGCCCAGGGCAGCAAGCACTCTGGGAGCCACCGATGCTCCGCCCCCACCCTGCTCTGGTGGTTTCCCTACCCCAGGGGTGTCCCCCAGGGACCAGGCCGTGCACAGCAGCAGAGGGAAGGAGCTGGGTGTAGAGAAACCAGCTGGGGCTGCGGGCTGAGCCTGGGCCTGTGGGCAGAGGCAATGGGGTGCCCCACGGTGCTGGACTGTCTGCCCCTGGCACGGCTCACAGCTGCCATGTTGTGTCCCCAAGCTCCAGTTGCAGTGGCGTGGGCGCGTGGCTTCCCTGGCACACTTGCCCCAGGCAGAGTGATGGGGTGGTGGGTGCCAGGGGTCCTGCTCAGGGGGGGTCACCCAGGACTTCTTCAGGGAAGCCACACAGGCAGCCAGAGCCCCCAGGACCTGCTCCCCTGGCAGCAGGTGAGGGCCTGGCCAAGCAAGTGGGGGCCCCTCGCCCTGGCAGGCCCTGGACCTCGTGTGATGCCCCAGGCCTCAGACCGTTACCACCTGAGAGCCGACTGGCACCAGTGGCCCATCCTTCCCTCCAGCCAAAGTGGGGGCGCGCAGGACAAGGGAAAAGAAGAAAGCCAGAGCGAGCTTCGTTCCCCTTTAAGAGCCCTGATGGCCGCCGCCCAGACCCGGCAGCCCGGGGCAGGGAGAACGTGGGGCAGACGTCCTCCTGAACTTCCCGAGTCTTTGTTCCGAGGAGGCCGGCGCGCTCGCCCCGGGGCGCCCCCTCCTGGCCCGAGCCCCGCACCCAGGCCGGGCCAGGGCCCGACCCCACCAGCCGTGCCGGCGCCCCGCACGAGGGCAGGAGAGCGAGCGCCACTTACCGGGTCGTCCCGGTCCCCGTGGCAGGCGGCGGCGGCGCAGTCAAGTTCACGTCCGGCCCGCGGACTGTCCGAGGTCCGGGGGCGGCCGGGCCGGGCTAGGCCGCGACGGGTCGCGGCCCCGGGTCAACGCCGCGCCCGTCCCGACCCGGCGGCGCCGCGGTCACCCCGGCCTCGCGACCCCAACTTGCCGCACAGTCGCGGAGCTGGAAGTTTCCGGGCTTCGCGGGCGCTGGGCTGGGTTTCGGCGGCGACGTCTGAGCTTGGCAACAAAGAGGGAGCGCGGCCGGGAGAGGGGCGCGGAGAAAGACAGACGGTGGAGCCAGGGCGGCCGCTCAGGCGCCCCAAGGACGGGGAATTCCACCCAGAAGCTTCGGGGCTTGACTCTTCTTAAGGGGCAAACAACCTCCCTACTGGGACCCCGCCATCCCCAGGCTCTGCCCCTTGCGGAGGCGCACTTCTCTGGCACCTGCCTGAGTTACAGCCCACGCCAAAGGGCTTGGGCCGTTTTGGGGGGAAGACCGGAAGGGGGGCACAAGATGCTCCCTGAAAGGTGGCTGATGCTCAGGCGGATCCCCACGGTGGGGCAGGCCCAGGACTTCCTCTGGTCTCATCCACTTAGTCCACAAGGAGTGATGCCCCTGGGCTCCTGTTCCAGAGCCAGGGACAGTGGGACCCCTGGTGTCCAGGGCCCTGGGGACACGTCAGGGGGATCTGAGTGGTGGCTGATTCCAGGGCAGAGACTGTCAGGGCGCTTCCAGCTCTGGAACAGGAGCCCAGGGGCACAGGGCATCTGGCTGCCCACTGGCCTCGGGAGACTCCTTCGCTGCCTGTGTGTCCGTTGGTCTGTCCATCCTTCCCTGCAAGACATGTTGATGGAGAAAACACCGGGTCCCAGGCCTGACTCCAGGGGCTGTTTCGGGCTGGGAGGGTGGGGCTGTTTGTCTTTTAAAGAAAAGTGAGCAAGGGAGCTGGGGAGGCCAGGGTGGGGGATGCAGTGGGTGGGGGAAGTGGGGGAATATGTTTCTTCTTGTTCCAAAAAAGGGGGGTGATGCCTCAGAGCGCTGGAGAAACTGCCTGAGTGGGAATGGATTTTCCCTTCCGATGATGTCCCCGGTGAGACCCTGCCTGCAGTGGGTCTAGACTTCCACACGTGGTCTGTGGAAGAGGCTGCAGCCCTGGGGTGGGGGTGGGGGTGGGGGTGGGAGTGCTTGTCCACCTGGAAGCTCCTGGCACCTGACCTGAGGACCTAGGGATGGCGGTGGGCAGGCCAGGCCTCGGGCTGGCAGGACTGGCACATCGAGCCTCGGGTGCTGGTCAGCTTACCTGCAGAGGCTGGCGTCCCCGGTGCCCACTGTGGGCCTCACCTGGGAGACAGACCCCTGCCACTGGGTGCTCTCCCAGAGAGGGTGGAATGAGGGTTCTGTCTGTGTCTCCACAGGAGAAAGCTCAGGTGTCGGCTCACCTCCTTTCTTCCAAGGCCGGGACGGGTCAGCCACGCCTGCCCCGGCAAAGCCACCGCAGCTCCAAGACTCTGGGTGCCAGGGGTGACATTTCATGGGCACGTGTGATAGGTGTCCCTCCTTGCAGAGGGAAGCTCGTCACGGAGGCCTTCCTGCTCACTCCCGTGGCGCCCTCACCGGGCCTCCGTTCCTGAGCTGCCGCCGCTTTTTTTTTCAGGATTGGAAGGTGCACAGGGGCTGCACCTCTTCCCGAAGCTCATATCCGTGTGCTTCTGGCCCCCGGTCACCGGTGTCCCTCCTGTCCCTGTCTCAAAATGTCTAGCCCTTCCCCAACGGGGGGACCTGCTTTTTCGTTTTGCCCTGGGCCCTGAAAATTGTGTAGCTGAACCTTACACTGGCCATTGGTTAACAGGATCGTAAAGTTTTAAAAAATGATTTATACATATATTGTTTACTAAATTCTGTTTGCAGAAATAATTCCAGGTTCAGGGTAAACAAGATAAAGATGTTTTAATTGAAGATCATTGCTTTTAGGAAAAATGTGTACCTTGAAGAGGAGGGATGTCCTCATGGAAGCAGCCACGCTCGGCCCCCAGCTCTGCCTTGGGGGCGCCCCGAGCCTCGGTTCACGGCGGCCGTCTCAGGGCCGCGGTTTCCGGGGGCAGGAGGGATGGCTCCCACCTGTGGGGTCCTCTGAGGAGCCGGGACGGTGAGAGAGTTGAGCAGGTCTGGCACATACCCCGTACTCAAGCAAAAGTACTCTCGATTGTCACGGTTTTGTCACTGGATGTGAAGGCTCAGGTACAGATGGACTACTTTTAATATCAGTGCATTTTATCTCTCTTAATTATGCAAGTAATATACACTGTTATAGGGAATTTGGGAAGACAGAGGGAGGGAGGGGGAAAACAAGCATCTCCCTCTTAGTCCCTTCACTTCAAAGCCTTTTGCCAGTCACGCTACAGCCTGATTTGTTTGCAGCGACATAAATAGGCATACAAATATGTTACATTTTTTAAACTTTTTTCTTTTACATCATTGACTTATTTTTAAATTGGAAGCCCTGGTGAGGCCCGCCCAAGAATCTGAGCAGGACTAGTGACCCCCGGGGGTGAGCTAATTCCAAGTGGCCACGCCCGGCCAGCAGCATGGAACGCAGGTACGAACCTCACCAGGACCATGCGTGCATGGCACCCCGCCCTCACAGAACCGCCAGTGACGAGAACCCCCATCACCAATCTTCTTAACCTGCTGCCGCCTCATCTTTCCCATTTGTGTCTTGGTTTAAAAAACGTATTTTAACAGTTTGGAGCTCTTATTTTTAATTTCCACAGTCTGTTGTAGAATCTGCTCAGTCAGGGAGGGGCAGAGACCATACCTGTTGGGTCTCCTGCACGGTGGCCTTTCAGGGCAGCTGACTGGAGGGGAGGGGCCGGTGGCAGGGGCCCAACGCGGGGCTCCCAGAAGCTCCGAATGGCGCAGGCAGAGCCCTGTCCTCAGAGCAGCTCACTCAGCATAACCGCTAACCCCAGCAGGTGGGCCTGGGTGTGTAGCAGGTTCTAGTTGTACCAGAATCGGGGCAGACGCAGCCCGGGAGCCCCCCACCTGCACTGCCTTAACGAGCTGTTTGGGCTCCAAGCTCCCAGGAACTGACGTTTGCAGGCGGGAGAACCCAGGCCTGGGGGCAAGTCTGAGCTTCAGTGGCTGCCAGCTGAGTGGCTCTGAGCAAGTCACTTCTCTCAGTGTCCCCAGATTTGGAGAGGGTGGTGGTGGTAACAGCAGCCCCAACCTCATAGGGCCATGGTGTGCTGCAGCTCGGAAGTGCACGGGGTCTGCCCATCCCCCATGACTCCCAGCAAGTCTCACCGAGGGGGTCTCCTCTGGCAGGGAAAGATCCCCCACCCTGTCACTCACTGGGGCAGGCAGGAGGCTGGCACCCTCTGGAGGCGTGCGTGGAGCCCAGGGTCCCGTCACTCCAAACGGGACCCCCAGAGACTGACGCTGCACAGAAACCACAGAAACCGGCCAAAGGGCCGGGAAGGAGCCTGCCTCTCCCAACCCCACTGCCCGCTGCCTGTCGGGCAGGTCCCTCTCGCTGGACCTGGTGTCCTGGCCACCCCATCCTGGAGCCCAGCCTCGAGTCTCTGGCTGGCTGGAAGAAAGGAAAAGAGATATGTTTGTCTTTATTTCATTTGTTTATAAAAAGAAAAGTGTTTGCGGGAGAAAATTTGGAAATACAGAAAAGCTCAAAAAAGAAAATAGTTACCCACGAGATAATTACTGGGTGCACTTTGCTGGAAGTCCTTCTGGTATAGTCTCCAAATCTCGGACATAGAGGTGTGTGTGTGTGACCACACTCTCGGTTACTTCAGCCTTTCTGGTACGTTGTGAGCATTTCACGTCACTAAATATTATTCTCTACAGAATTTGAAAACTAAAATTTAAACACCAGTTAAGTGTTCAGATCAACTTTATTGAGGAATAATTTCCAAGTAGTAAGATCCCTTTCCCTGGTGCTGTTGGGGAGTTGTAACCACCGCCACAATCAAGAAAGAAAACATCCACCATCCCCCAATATCCCCCACGGCCCCTTCGGGCAGCCCCCCTCCTGGACCCCAGGGCCCCAGGAACCGCGCCCCACCTCTGCCATAGTTTTCCTTGTATTGCACGGGGTCCGAGTATGAACTCCTGCTCCGCAGAACTGACATTCATCCCGTGGCGGAGCCGATCAATACCGCCTTTGGTATTGATGTATGATACCCCGTCCTGTGCCTAGCTTGCTTTTCTTGCTCCTCTGTTGGTGGACAATGGGTTGTTTCTGGGGGTTTGGCTATTGTGAATAGAGGTTTGTGGATGCTGATTTTTAAAAAAGTTGTAACCAGCATTGTCACTGACCCAGGTTGAGGCCTGGCCACCCAGTGGGCGTGGCCTATGATTTCCTGCCTGGAGCCCCAAAAGTCATGGAGCAGCCTATCCCATGGGTGGGTTAGGGCACCTGTCACTGCTGCTGGACATGCAGTCCCTTCAGAGGTTTTGCTGTTACACGTGACGCTGCCTGGACTGTCTTCATGCTGACGCCCCTCTGAGCTGCCATGCTGCTTTCCTGAGGGTGTACTCCCAGGGGCGGAAACGCCAGGTCAAAGGGTGTCTGTGTCCATAAGGCCCTCCCCACACGGGGCCAGGACATTTGGGTATGTTCAGACCTGCTCTTCTGCGTTTGCTCCTCCTGTGAAGGAGGGTAGGCACTGTGGTCTCCACTGTTCAGGTGGGAAGGCCAAGGGCTAAAGTGACCAGCCAAGGGCTGCACAGCCGGTGAGGAGGGACAGGTAGGAGGAAACCCCACCTCCGAGTCTGGTGCTCTCCCAGGACAGCTTCCTGCCTCGCTCTCACACATTTGCCTGTATCAGAAACACTCGCAATTTTCCCACAAAGATTTCCATGGAAATCAAATTGTGGGCCGGCAGATGAAAGGCAGCCTTGTGTTAATTAGCCTGGCTTTGCTCTGGTTCATCTGCTCAGCTTGGGCATGTGTGTTACTCTGTGTGTGTTTTTATATGCGCACACACTGGCACTCACATCCACCAACACCAGTGGAGGCCGGTCTAGACAGTCGGGTCCACATGCTCCCTCCAAACCCCACTCGGAGCTGAGCCAGGAGCCACTGGGGCCCTGGCTTGGCTTCCACACATCTACTCAGCAGACTTGGCCCAAAGGATGTCGTATTTCCCAAAACCAACTCTCCCCTCGAGGACAAAGATCAGGCTGCTGGGTGACACAAAAGAATGATCTGTTCCCGAGACGGCTGCTCCCAAAGAAGAGTTGCAGCCAGTCTGGGGTGGCTGAGCCCTGGCACTCGTCCAGTGCCCAGAAGAGGATGGGGGATGCAGACGTGCGCCTTGGCCTAGGTGTTTGTAGCGGTCTCTGAGGCCACTCTGGGGCTGTGAAAATAGCTCAGCGTTGAAGGAAGCAAAGTTTGATTGTAATCTCTTACTAATTGGCTCCTCCGAGTCTGACAGGGCTACACCTGTATCTTATTTAACCCTCAACAACCAAATACTGGTATCCCTATTTTACAGATGAGAACCCAAAGGGTCAGAGAGGTTAAGAACCTTCCTGAGGTCACACAGCTCTTTGCAGACATTAGAGAGGTCGCTGCCCTGTGTGTGGTTAGCAGGTCCAAAGGAAGCTAGCTCAGGGAGAACCCAAGATGATTCTCATGTCCTGCCAGGTTCCCGAGGGGCTTCCTTCCTGGGACCATACCCCAGCCCCACCCCACAACTGAGCGGCCCCATTAACAGTCCAGTCTGTTCCTTCCTTCATTTAAGAAGGTGGTGTTGTCCCTTGAGTTGGACCCAAGAAGAATCACCTCCTCTCAGTCCTGGGTCTCAGGCCTCCCTGCTCTTGAAGCCAGGAGGCCTAAGGAGGCCTTTGTCCACACAAGAAGAAATCAGGAAAGGAAGAGCCCATTCTCGCAGAAAACATGTGTTTTCTGTTTACAGAGGGGCCTATCCAGTTCCCATGCTTTGTTCTTTAATATGGAGCCAAGAAAAAAAAAATCAAACGTGCAGCTTCCTCTCTGAGGTACACTGGAGGCTGGAAAATCTGGACTGCTGTGGACGCGCCGTGCTGGCCGTGAGCTGGCTCGGTCAAGGCCTTGAGCCCTGTCTGCTGCCAACATCCAGCATCACCTGACCTTTGCATACCAACCTGGAAAGCCACGTGGAGAGCCCAAATGCCTCCTGGTGCCTCCCAGGGAGGCAGTGGGTGGAGACGAGAGAGGCAGGGGGGCTCTGTGTAGCTGGAGTTTGGTTTCTCCAGCAGGGCCTGTGCGTGGCTGTGTGTGATACCCTGGGGTGCTCGCATGCACTTCCTGGCCTTGTCCACTGGCATGGCCCACTTGGTCCAGCAAAAGAGCCATTCTGGAATGACCCACTTTTCCCTCTTGTCAGATGCTGCATATAGGGTGTCTTTTCCGGTAACCGGAGCAGAGACCCTGGGTAACAGAAAGGTGGGTGCTAATTGGGCACAGATTTCCCAGCTCCGGGGGGGTAGAGCTCGTGGATGCTGCGCACCTTGAAAGTGAGGAGAGGGGTTTAACTCTGGCTGGGGGGAGGATGAAGCAGCAGCGCTCTAAGGTAAGTAACGGAGCTGGCGGCCAGCTGGCCCACTGAAAGGAAATTATCATCACGTCACCAGGTCAGCACTGAGTGTAAAAGCTGAGACGCAGAATTGGGGATCTGGGCCCAAGCGCAGGCCGTGCCCCTTCTCTTGAGTGGCCTTGGACAAGCTGGCGCCAATCTCAGGCCCCGCGCCGCGAGAGGAGGTGACTTAATAGAGCTGCTCCAGGGAGTAATGAGATGACACAGGACATGCGTCCCAGGTCTGCCTGGCACTGGTTTTCAGTAAAAGATTTCTGGGACTTTAAACTTCTTTGAGGCGGGACTCTACCTTGCAGCTTAGACCCCAGTCACTGCCAGCAGAGAAAGGCGGACGGAGCCAGGGACAGACCTAGTTCACTGGGCCTGCCTTCCTCACTGTAAAGAGAGGATGACTGCGGACACCAAGGCAGAAAGGGAGCCTCGCGTCCTGTCTGCCCCTGGGAAGGGCCAGTCCTGCACACCGCGTTTTGATCCGCCCGCTTTTTCTCCGGTACGAGCGGGCCAGCGTCCCGCGTCCCGGGGGTCCCACTGGCCCGTCCCTCTTGGACTTCTGATCCCTCCCCCCACCCCGCCCCCGGCTGTGAGATCTCCAAGGCTGCCACCGCGTCCCGCGCACCTAGGAGCGGGGGTTGGGGAAACAGAAATGAGGAAGACAGGAGGAAGTGTGTGCAGGACCTCCTCCTGGAGCCGCGCCCTTCCGCGGCGGCGATCGGTAGCCTTGACCTTGCAGGCCGCACGCCCTTCCGCCCCGCTCCGGAAGCCAGGCGGCGCGGACGCGGCGTGGCGGCGAGGGGGCGGGGCCTGGAGAGGCCTTACGTACCGAGGGGCGGGGCCTCTGTGCTGTGGACTCCGGAAGCCTGGGCGAGCAGTTGGAGCGCTGCGCCGGAGCCCCCGAGGGAAGTGGGGCGTGGCGTAGTTCTGGGCGTGGCCTCTACTCCGTAGGGGCGGGGCTCTGGCAGCCGTCTCCAATGCCAGGGCGGCGAGCCGTGCGGACGTAATGTCGCAAGCCAAGGGGCGGGGTCTGGGCGGAGCCTTAGCGGTCCTAGGCGCGGGGTGGGGGGGCCCCCGCGCAGGTGGAGGAGGAGCTCCGATAAGTTACCGCTGTGTCGGTGCTAGGGGCGGGGCCTGGGCGGACCCTCTGTGCGGCCCACGCGGCAACGCTGACTTTTTTCTGTGTCCTGGCCTTTCTGTCTTGAGTTCTGTGGCCTCTGCTCGAGTACCAGAGGTATTTGAGTTAAATTTTATCTAATTCACATTTTTGTTACTTCAGACTGTCGTACTTTAAAGTTTGATAATTATTTTTTCCTCCTCCCCAACCAAATAACCAGGCAGTGGACAATTTGGAAAACCTAGGAGTGGACAAATAAAAATGAGAAATCTTTCAGAATCTTACAGCCGTCAACTCAGCGTGGGCTCTGGTCTTGAGTCTTTTTTTGTACCTAGATAAATTTTTAATTAACACTGTACATACACTTAGTGCTTTAAAAATATGACTGCAATGCCATACGTTTGCCTTTTTAACACAATTATATCTTTGAAACAAAAATGGTATCGTGCTGTACATACTGTTTTGCAACATTCTGCTTTTGTGTGTGGCTGTGTTACAAATGTCTCCACATCACCGAGTGCTCACCGACAATGTTACCTGTAATCGCGCAGCCCTGTGTTGGTCAGTCCGTGTCTTATTTAACCTGTTTGCTATGATTGGATGTGGATGTTCACAGTTCCCATCTTTCCTGTCCTTTTATGATGAACATTCTTGTAGCTAAATATTTGTGCATGTTCATGAAAATTCCTAATAAATCCGTAGGTGTGGAATTGCTGAGTCAAAGACTATAATCACTAACACCTCCTGTCCCCTCTTTTTTATGTTTTCCAAATTTAAAACTAAATAAATGTTTTAACAAATGATATGACCCAAGAACACAAAAAATTATCTTATAATCAAATTATATAAAGAACTCCTACAGCTTAATGACAAACCCAATTAAAAAGAGGGCAAAGGGCTTAAATAGACATTTCTCCAAAGATGGTATACAAATGGCCAATAAACACATGAAGAGATGGTCAACATCACACTGATCATTAAGGAAATGCAAATCAAAACCACAATGAAATACTACCCCATGCCTATTAAGAAGGCTATTAACAAGAAACAAAATAACATGCATTGTTGAGGACGTAAAGGGATGAGAACCCTGGTGCATTGTTAATGGGGGTGTAAAATGTTGCAGCTGCTGTGGAAAGCAGTATGGCAGGTCCTCGAAGAATTAAACACAGAATTACCACATAAGTCAACAATTCCACTCCTAGCTGGGCATCCAAAAGAAAGAAAGCAGGGACTTTAACAGAGAGTTACGCATCCATGTTCCGAGTCGAATTATTCACAATAGACAATGGGTGGAAACAGCTCAAACGCCCATCAACAGACAAGTAAACAAAATGTGGCCTGTACCTAAAATGGAATATTATTCAGCCTTAAAAAGGAATGAAATTCCAATACATGCTACAACATGGATGAATCCTGAAAACAGTATGCTCAGTGAGATAAACTAGACATAAAAAGATAAATATCAAATGATTCCACTTACATGAAATACCTAGATTAGTCAAATTCAAATTCATAGAGACCAAAAGTAGAATGGTGGTTACCAGGGGTGGGAAGGAGGGAAGAATGAGGAGCTATCTCTGGCTGGTGTGGCTCCATGGATTGAGCACGATGGCCTGCAAACCAAAAGGTCGCTGGTTCAAATCCGGGTCAGGTCCCATGCCTGGGTTGCAGGCCAGGTCGCCCTTTGGGGGCGTGCAAGAGGCAACCGATGGATGTTTCTCCCCCTCTCTTTCTCCCTTCATTCCCCCCTCTCTAAAAATAAACAAAATCTCATTAAAAAAAAAAAGAATGGGGAGTTAGTGTTTAATGGGTACAGAGCTTCAGTTTGAGATGATGGAAAAGTGGGGGAACAGAGTGGTGATGATTACAAATATGTGAATGTATTTATAAGTATTTAATGCTGCTGAAATGGTAAGTGGTAAATTTCATGTACGGACATTTTACCACACTCACAAAAAGACATCTCTGTTGGGGGAAAGATCTCTCCTAGTTGCCCGTTGGGTGAGAAAAAGCCTGCACACTAGCAAGCTCTGGGGGTTACCCTGCCCCAGGCAGTCAGGGACAGCCCTTCTTGGGGGCCCTGCTCTGGGGAAACAGGGGCCAAGCCCAGACCTTACACATCCAGCATTTTCCATAATAATGTCCAAGCTGCAAGAGAGAAACCTGCTTTGAGGAAGCAGTGAGTCACTGTGGATCCCTTATCTGAACTTGGTCTTTTCTTCCTGGGCCATTGAAACACACACACTTGACTCTCTTTTCCTTGATTGCAAACCCAATATACATTCATTGTCAACAATGTTGCCAATACAGAAAAGCACCCGTGAGAAAGTAAGTACAGAGAATCCCAACCCAGAGCAGTTGCGGCTGACGTTTGGAGATACACATTGTTATGGTCCAGCCCATCTCCTCTACTCATAAAACTTCCTTAAATCCTGTGGCCGCGCGTCATGTTGTACATCCGCGTTTTCACGAGGATGTGATGAACAACCCACCTGACACGAGAGAGACACATCGCTTGTTTGCCTCCTGTACGCGCCGGACTGCGGAGGACTGGGGACCATACGACTCCAGACGGTGGTGGCGGGGCATTGTGAGCCCTGGCACTGGGACCGGGGATCAAATCCAACACCTGGGAATCCAACCCACAACCTTCCCGTTACAGGACGATGCTCCCGTAACCAATGGAGCCACCCGGCCATGGCTCTGTAGCCCACTTTTTAACAACTGCGGGAGTATCTGTGGCTCAGGGGTCCCCTAGGTAGCTTTCGCCTCGCTCCCCATTGCTGGCTGGCTGGGTTACCCGATGTACTGATGTGAGCACCCCCAGCCCAGCTCAAGTAATTCCCTCCAGGAGCCCCTGGGAGAGCGACAAGAACGCACAGAGTGCTTGCTGTTTAAAGGCTCTTGAACGTACTACCAACTGGCTCTCCAGGAAGGGTGAGAGACTTATTCCAGCACCAGAAGCCACGAGTGTGTGAAGGCATGGTTTTTACTTAGAGATGTCTTAGGTCCGCCTGGCAGGAGGCCTGTCACAGCAGGAGCCCCACTGTTCCCGTGGCCCCACTTCGCTCAACAACCCGAAGGAGCCAGGGGCAGGGGGGCCTGGCTCTGAGCTCTGCGGCCCTGGCCCCATGGCCCCTGACCCTGGGGAAGACCGCCGAGTTCTTTCCACTGCTCACTTGCTGGTGCTGGCGCTGGCGCTGTCGGGGCTGTTTGGACCACCCCCGGGGCAGGGCGGGAAAAGCCCTCCGACTTTCCCCCAGGCCCACCCAGCTCTTCGCGGGGGCTTGGAGGGCAGTCCACAGTCCTCCAAGCCCCCGTGGGGGGGGGGGGTCAACAGTCTTGGCACATGTCTGCTGCGAAGCAGGACTCCTCCATTAAGCTGTCCCACCTGGGCCCACCCCACCTGCAAGCCTCCCTCCATCAGGACCCCCGTCACGCCAGCACAGGGTGTCCTGTGTCACTTTCCCATGGCCACTGCTCTTGGCCCAGTCACACAGGGGCTCAGCCCAAAACCTGGAGCCCGCCGGGGGCACACTCTCTATGTTCACCCATCTTGGCTACAAGCAAAGCCACCAGGGACACCAGAGACACCCTTCCTCCAAGGCCCCATCCTCATACTCAGCTCACCCCCCTCCCCGGGCCACAGCCCTCCCTCACCCCGAGAGTCCCCTCCCTAACTGCTGCTGGTCCCTACCCTTTTTAAACCCTCTGATGCTCCACTGCCGCAGGTGGTCCGCTGCTTCTCTCATGCCTCGCCTCCCACCTTTTCCCCATCACTGCCCCCCATTTCTCCCGCCACATGCTGTTCCCTCTGAAAGGGATGTTCTTTGCGCCCACGTTGCTTTTCCAGCTCCCGCCCTGCCTCCTGCTGTAATAACAAAGTAGCTAATGTTATTGTGCACGCACCTGAACAAGTCTCAGCTCAGCTACCACCGCCTCCAAGAAGCTTCCCAGGATTAATACTGTGGCAATGACAAGCCACCCCTGCAGCGCCCGACGGTTCCAGCCTTGGTAACAAGTCTTATGTCGCAGCCCCCCTGGGCTGTGAGTTTCTTGAGAGCAAGGACTTGAGTCTTCGGGGTCCTCAGAGCCCAGCCTGGGGCCTGCTGCCAGTGTGAAGTCATATGCCGCTCGGGGAGTAAGTCCAGGACAGCACAGCCTAGTTGGAGCCAGCGGCCGGCACCGATATGAAGAGGAGGGCTGGCTGGAAATTAATTCAGACCACCCAGTTTCAAGTGTGTGATCACCTGGAATCAGAAAAGCTTGAATTTGTTCTTGAGGGAGAGAGATTGAAAAGGAAAGGAAAACCCACGACACTCACCTTCCTGCCAGCTGAGAGAGCACTTGCTTGTCCAGCGCCCCCTGCTGTGTGACCATGGACGAGCATCCTCCCTCTCT
Organism: Micronycteris hirsuta; assembly: GCA_004026765.1. Classification (NCBI taxonomy): domain Eukaryota; kingdom Metazoa; phylum Chordata; class Mammalia; order Chiroptera; family Phyllostomidae; genus Micronycteris; species Micronycteris hirsuta. Next base: position 60,661 of record PVJI01000904.1, read on the forward strand.
GGGCTGCAGGCCTTGTCAGGGCCGAGCTGCCTCCGGTGATCACCCAGAGACCCCCAGCTCAGGCTGGGCGCAGAATCTTAATGACAATTGCTGATGGCGCCATCCTCCGGTGGGCAAAATGTCCGCGGCACGGCCTGCCGCTGGAACTGAGGACGAGCCTCGGGCTCGGACTCCCGCCAGGTCTGGGCATCTGTGTCACTCTCTGAGCCCAGTGGTGGGGACTCACTGGCCAGCGGCAGGACAGGGGCTAACGCCCTGATCTGCACGTTCCCCTGTCTGCTCCTTCCACATCTGACACACTGGGACAGACAGACGGAAGGGTGTCTGTGCTTCGTCCCGTTGTGGCTTGAGAGAACTCTGCCACAGCCGCAAGGCACCCCCGTGCCCTGTCCTCATGGTTCCCTCACTGCTAGTGACACAGGACCCCGGGTCGGCTTCTGGAAGCCCCCGGGTCAGAGGGGCACAGTGGAGCCAGGGGGCCTGGCAGGGGACCCACGCGGTCCAGCGAGGTCAGGAAAGCTGCAGTGCGGAGAGGCGGGGATGCCACGGGGGACCCTCCTCGGGGAGGCCAGGCCGGCATGACTGGCGCAGCCGTTGGAGGGAATGACAAACAGGAGGACGTGGTGAGGCAGGCAGGACACCGTGTTTGCTCGGCGCAGAGAAATGGCCTTTATCTCCGGGTCGTCCTCCTCCTAAAGAAGTAGGTTTAAACACATCCTTTCAAAAAAGGGAAATTATAATTATTCTAAAGGTTCCAACATGGAAAAACAGAAAGTTGGCAATTTTCAGTAGGTCTGCAATATTCCCTTTGAAATTTGACCAGTCTGTGGATTCCAGATGTCTGAGGACCCTTTCCTGCAAGCTGGCTCGGGGGCTGAGGCCCCTGGAGCGTCCAGCCACCAGGCCCCACTTAAGCCCTGCTGTGGCTCCCTATTGCCCTGGAGCTGGAACCAAATACCTTACCCAGGCAGGTGGGAGGGGGAGAGGAGGCAGGGTCACAGGCAGGGACCCCCTCCCGGAGGAGGTAGGGTCGGAACCCAGCCCCACAGGTGGTGCTAGTCAGTGGGTGTGGAGGGGATGGAGAAGGAAGGGGTGGTCAGCAGGTCCAGCCCGAGCAGGAGCTGGGTCCTAGTCCTGGATCCCCCCCAGCCAGTCTCCCATGGCGGCCCTGCCTTTCTCGCGGGCCGGGGGCTCCTGGCAGCAGCCGTGGGGACTCCTGGTAGGAGGGTGGAAGGCACCTGGCAGAGAGGGGTGGAGAGTGGGGGGCGGTGCTGGCAGGGGACTTGGGGCCTCACAGCAGCAGGGGTACGTTAGGGGGCTCCTGGCAGGGGACGTGGGGGGCTCCAAGCCGGGCCGTCCGCCCAGACGCGCTGCCAGGCTGATTAACATGGGCGAGGGGCGCTGGAGCGGGGGCGCCGCCGGGCGAGCTGGCACGTCCCGCGCGGGCCCAGCTGGCCGGGCCGAGACACAAAGCGCCTCAGACGGCGGCGGCGCTCGGCCATTCACGCGCAGGGGCGGCCCGGCTCGGGCGGCGAGGAATTCCCGCCGAAGAATAGCGCCTGGGCCAGGAGGGGCTCAGCGGCCCTGCGCTCCTGACCTTGAACCTTTGTGACTGGAGCGAATGCAAATCACCGCAGGGCCGCGCCAAGCCCCGAGGGCGCTGCACCGCCCGGGGTGTCGGGGAACAATGCACCACTGTCCCGCGCGCGGCGCCGCGGGAGGGGACCGGCGCGGGCACGCACCGGCGGCGCGGCGCGGAATGCCAATGCGGGCCCGCCCGGCGCGGGCCCACGGGCGGCGGGGGTGGGGGGTGGGGGAGGCGACCCGCGGCCTGCAGACGGCCCCACCCGCGCCCCTGGCCTGTGTGGCTGCGTCCGGAAGATCTCAGGTTCTTTTAGGTGGCTGCTTTCCTTTCTTTGATTCGTTGTATTTTTAAAAAATCCTGCAATTCACCGGTAACAAAATAAATGTCGCCTCAATAACAGCCTCAGCCCGAGAGAACCTGTGCTTCGGGCGGGGCCGCCCCCTTCTCCTTCGCGGGGCGCGTTCCTTCTCCCCGCAGTTCAGCATCTCACCTTTGTCACTGGCATGAGCATTCCCTTTTGTCCCTGACCCCGATCACTGATGTCCCTTTGAAAGGCTGCTGGTAGTGTCCTCCTCGGCTGAGCCCGGTCCCTGCGTCCTTGGGCGTCCCCACCGCAGGACCACAGCCTGTCAACAGCGTCCTGTTGGTCCCGTAAGTCGCCCTGTCACCTTACAGGGAGGAAAGAGACGAGGGGCCTCTCCGAGTCCCGAAAGTTGCTAAATCGAGCCCAGAAAGGTTGCGCTGGGCAACCGTGGGTGGGAGGGCTCCCGTGGCCACTGCGCAGCGTCTCCGCCGTGCGCCCCAGCGGGCCAGCGCGGCCGTCAGAAAGCCCGCGTGCCGCCGAGGAAGCATAGACCGTTTTTTTTGCACACGCATGTGACCGAGGGGTTCCAGCACGTTCCGTTCATTTGAATTGGACACATCGGAAGAGGAGACGGAGCCCCAGTGCAGAGGCAGATGTCCCCGCGCCAAAACCGGCTGTTGACCGGTCACTTGCCCCCCTGGGACTCAGTGTCCTCATCTGATAAGGGGTCTGGCGCCTGCTTGCCCACGTCATGGGGGCAGAGGACATGCCCAGCGTGAGGGAGGCCCCTGTGTGCACGTGTGTGTGTGTAAGGGTGTGCTCGTGCGTGTGCACGCATGTGTGTGCGCATGTGCCGATGCGTGTGTGTGGGGAGTGCACACACACGTCCACTCCCACGGAGGCGCTGCGGCCCAGCTCTGCCCTGCCAGGGCCCAGGACGAGCGCATGAGGTTCAGAGGAGGTGACCTCGGGCCAGGCCCCCCCTTGCTAGGTTCGGTCTCTCCAGGGGTTAAGCAGGGGCCTGTGGAGTGACTCTGGGGAACCACTTTTTAAAGGCGGGACTAGAGTGCACAGCTCCTGAGCTGCCTGCACTGGGTCCCAGCAGCTGCCTCAGCCACTGAGGACTCCTTTAGGCTGGACACTGGGACAGACTCCCCAAAGGACATGAGACCCTGTCACTGTCCTGGGGAGGCTCAGAGCCTGGCTGGAGGGGGGGGGGCGGGCGGGGACAGACAAGGGGGCGGGTGGTGAGGGTGTGAGGGAGGACGCGGGGCGGGTGGTGGCCAGGGTGCAGCAGGAGAACAGATGAGACAAGGGAGGGGCCCAGGTAGGCTCTTGGGAGGAGGCTGCTGAGCGCTCCAGACAGAGGGACCGCTGTGGGGACAGAGGGAGCTCTTAGGACACCGGGGGCACTCCTGGCAGAGTGGGCACTCCAGGCGGAGGGACTATCTAAAAGGCAAATGATACAGAGCATGTGCTCTAGGGACAGCCCTTCCTTGGGCAGTTTCGCTGCTTCTCTGCGTTTCTCTGCGCCGCCACCTCACAGGGCAGGGGCAGCTGGACTAGAAACACCAATGGGAAAATGAAAGACAGGAGCTAGTCTGGCCGAGGCAGAGGTCAGGGCTGGGGAGGGGGCAGGGAGTTAAGAGCTGTTTGCTTTGAGCTGGAGGCCAGGCAGGAGGGGCCCCTGCTGCCCTGGGGCAAAGGCCTCTTCTCAGCCCCAACCTCCAGGTCCCCATAGGGCTGAGCTGTGGGGTCTGCAGGCCTCACTCACGCCCTGCGGGGTGCCAGGGTCCGGCCTGGAGGCTGGGTGCGCACAGTGCAAGAAGCTGGAGGGTGCCTGGCAGAGTCCTGGGCAGGACTTAGGAGGTCAGGGAAGGCTTCCTGGAGGAAGCGATGGCAAAGAGTTGATCTGATTCTGGCAGGAGCATGGCTGCAAAACGGCAATGACAATGGTCCAAAGCTCCCAGGGTGGGTGAGGATGAAACAGCCAAGCACGGGGAGGCCCAGGGGCCAAAGGCCCACCCTCCCCGCCCTCAGCTTGCGCAACATCTGGCTGCTCCGGGGACCGAGCAGAGACATCCGGAGGGAGGCCACTTTGAATTCTCAAGTTCTTTGTACTCATAATAGTAAAATACGATTTTAATAAAATTGGTAAGTCACGGTTGACTGGCCTTCACTTCCAAAGACACGTTTTGAAAACAGCCAAAACCCAGGAAGGCTGCAAGCCCCACATGGCCGCTGCGCTGCCCTTCCCTCCCTCCTGCGCCTCACCAGCGCCCGGTGTCTGGGCGAGTCAGAAGGGCGGCTCTGGACGCACTGAAGAGGAGACTGAGGCCCTCGGGGCCCTCGGCGGAGGCAAGAGGGCCAGGGAGAGAACCAGGCTCCCGCCCTCTTGGTCTTTCCGCTACTTCACCGGATTCCTCGGGAATTAGCAATGGAAAAGCGATCCCACGCCGGGGGAAGGAGTGAGTCATGTTTTCCATCCGGGCTCCTGTGAGCACCTGGGACGTGGAGGGGCCCCCCCACCCCAGACTGTGCAGAGGAGCTGGGTTATGTCACCCGGGGGGACAGTTAAGGAAGACACCCTGGCTGTGCTGGCGTCATGGGTGGGGCTCCGGTGCACAGTCAGCCCGGGAGGCCACCAGCTGGTGGCGGCCCTGACCTCCTCTTGGCTGTCAAGGTCCTGCAGCAGAAGAGATGGGATCAGGGGGCTGGTGGCCTGAGGGCGACGGCAGAGCAGGAAGGAAGCGCCGCCATGCAGCTCTGGTCCCACAGCACGCTCCGCTCTCGTCCCGGTGGACGTGAAGGTCGGGAAGCTCTCACTGGGACCAGCCTGCCTGGGCGAGACCCCGGCTCGCTGCTCATGGGCCCTAGGCCCCTGGGCAGCTGCTTCTCCTCCGCAGGCCTCGGTTTCCTCCCCTGTGCAACGAGACAGCAACCGTAGCATGGTGCCGGGCACGCAGTCAGCGCTCGGTCAATGCCAGCTTTCGTTGGCTGCCTGCCTCATCCCACGCTCCCTTGGGCCTGCACTGTCATGGATGCCTGTCAGCTCTGTCCTTTCTTCCCCATTTCTTTGGGTCCCCAAGGCCTGAGGTCCCAAACTGCTCCAGTTGGAATGAGCTGGGAGCTGGAGAGAAGGGGCCTGGGTCTCCAAGACCCGTCAGGGGGTCCAGGCAAGGCCTGCTGGGCAGGGCTGTTCTGTTCTGCCCGCCAGGGACAGATGGACTCAGACACTAAAGCCCACAGCTTCGGGGGTGGCCTGAGGGCTCCAAGGGAGGTGGCAAAGAAGGGTGTTGGTCCCTATTCGGCTGGCAGGAAGTCACCCTCGGTATCCAGGGCTAAGCTTGTCTCCTCCCTCCCTTTCTTCTCTCTTTCTGTCTGAACTCTCAGTGTCTGCTTCTGGGCTGGTCCCTGTGGTGGGGGCTGGAAACAGAGTAAAACCAACAGCCCTGACCGTCGTTTCCTGCTCGTGGTGACGCAGCTCAGAGCCGCAGGTGGTGAGCAGACAACCCGGAGTGGCACTGTCCGGTGGCCTGTCTGTGACGGTGGGGACCTTCCCTAGCCGAGCTGCCTGATCCGGCAGACACGGAGCACGTGTGACTTACTGAGCACTTGAACCGAGTTTAGTGGAGCCGTGGAGCTGAATTTTAACTGTTGTTTCATTTTAATTCATTCAAATGTAGACGTACTTCCATACTGGATGGCCTAGTTACAGCCTCGGGCCACCACTTTGCGTCAGTAAGCGTCCGTAGCATTTATGACATTTCTTCAGACTTGTGAGTCTCTTTGGGGTAATCTCTCTCTCTGTACAATGGCCTACATCTGTCCCGTCTGGTGTCCCCGAAAGCAGGGCCTGAGACGGGAAGGAGATCCTGGGGAAACCGACAGAGGATGCTTTATCCAGGTGGTCACGGCTACCAGGGCCGGCTCTGGATCCCACAGGCACTTCTGAGGCACTGGGGAGATACTGCTCAGAGCTGCCTGCCCAGGGGCTCTGGGGGGGGGGCACCGCTGGTCAAGGACAGCTCCGTGGAGCTGGGCTTCCTGGCCCCCATGGGTTGTGAGTGGGTGAGTGCAGGGTGGGCACCCCTGGGAGTCCCGAGTCACATCCTCAGAGAGGCACCGGGAGGGTGGGAAGCAAGGGCCCCAGGCAAGCTGCTGTCTGGTTGCACCCGCGCAGAGCTGGCGGCAGCGGTGGTTGCAGTAAGATGTGGGGCTGGGGGACTTGGGAGGGTGCGTGACAGGGGCTCAGCACAGTCACCCCTGGCGTCGCTCCCCCCTGCTTCTGCCTGTGAGGGAGCCTGATGCGCCCCATGGCTCCCTTCAAGCTGCCGGCCCACAGCATGCGCTGCCAGGCTTGGGACCGGGGTTGTCAGCGGAGCGAGCAGCAGCGTCCAGCGCCGCAGTGGGTGTGCGGCTCAGAGCACTGCCCGTCATCTCCGTCCTCCTCTGCATGTCGCACGTAAGCACCGTGGCCGGTCTAGGTGGCCCAGCCAGTGAGGGGACCCAGACCTGAGCTGCTGCAGGTCCCTTCACAGCGTGGCCCTTGCTGGGCTGTGGTGACGGCTGCTCGTGGCCTCACCGCCTTGGGGGCAACGTGAGCGTCCAGCGAATCCCTTGGTTCCTGCCTTCCTCCTGAGCCTAGTTCCTCTGGAAGAGCAGTCAGTCACCCACTGGGACGCAGACTGACGTTCCGCCTGTTGGTGCCCTAGTACTAGAAGGCCCAAATCATGAATGTGCAGTTGAGGCTGAAAGATGAATGCTTAGTGTGTTCCCTGGTGGAAGGCTCCCTCTGTGGGGACCAGGGTCTTGAATTTCACAAAGCCTGAGGCTGTGGGGTGGCCGGGGAGCCAGCCCTACTGCCCGGACTCGGCATGTCCTTTGGTTCCTGGACCAACGTGGTCCAACCCTGGGGACACAGTGCCATGTGTCCATGTTTATCCCTTACCCTCCGGCATTGAAAGCCACTTTCTGTCCACCAGCTTTTGAAGGATGAGCAATGGGTGTCTTCACAGAGACTAAGTTCTATTAAAAAAGAATTCCGGTCCGCGATGGTCATCAGAACAGTGTCGGACTCAAAATAGGAACTTGGTACATATTAGCAGAATAAATACAGTAAGTAATTTCAAGTGGAATTTAGTATCAGTGATATGTATTATAAAGAAAACATTGTCAAAAAAGTATAAGACTGTCACTGGGGGACTTCCGGTCAAGATGGCAGCACAAGTAAACACGGCTCACCTCCTCACACAACCACATCAAAATTACAACTAAAATATAGAACAACCATCACTAAGAATATCAGAAATTGAGTTGAATGAAAGTCTGGCAACTGCAGAATTAGAGAAACCACATCCATCCACGCTGGTAGGAGGGAGGGGCAGGGATGTGGAATGGGCTGGTCCCACATCCACATGTGGTGGATGAAAATTTGGGAGGGATACCTCAGGAGTGAGGAGTCCCAGCCCCACACCAGACCACCCAGCCCAGAATTCCAGTGCCAGGAAGATAAGTCCCTGTAACATCTGGCGGCAAAAACCAGCAGGAACTGAGTTGGTGGAAGAAACTTCTGGAGTCCCAAGTATTTCCTCTTAAAGAACCCACACACAGACTTACTCAGACTCCCCCTGAGCTCCAGCACCGGGGCAGCAGTTTGAAAAGAACCAGTGTCACACAGGGAGGACCCGAAGAGTCTGGCTTCAAGGTGGGAGCTGGGGGACAGCTTTCTCCCAGACAAAGAGGTGGACAGAGGCCATTGTTCCTTTTCTGAACCCACCTCCCACAGAGCCACAGAGCCCCAAGGCAGGTGTCATATCTGAGACTCCATCAACCTGGCTCATGCTGTTTGCTCACCCTGGAGATACCCAGAAACTCCATCCCACCCAACTTATGGGCCCACCGAGACAGCTTTTCCATATGAATGGCTGGTCTTGGCTCATGCTTCACAACTTCCTAAATCCTCTCAAACAAGCACCAGCTGGCCTTAGTGAGCCCGCAGCATCTCTTGCTAAGTGGTCTCAGGCCCAGCACTAGTTGCAGCCAGACTTAGATTCACAACTTGGCTTCACCTGGGAATCTCCAAGCCCAGCACAAGTACTAGCCGTCTCGGGTTGCTCTATAGCTCAGGCGGGGTGGCCCCGGGCAAGACACAGGTGGGGGCTGACCTTGGGCTGCACCATAAAGGAAACCCAAGAGCACTGCACACTCAGTGAACAGCTACAGACCCTGTCGGAGCACCACCACCCTGTCCCTGCACAGCTGATCCTCCATGGAGGGTGGAGGGTGGAGGGTGGCGGTCAGTGGTCACAGCCAATCCTTATAGCTGACTGGCCTGGGTAAATCCCTCCCAGTGACCAGCCAACAGCAATCAATCGGGGATCAAGTACAAGAGGAGGGTGTACTCAGCCCACACAAAGGGCATACCTCGAGTACCCAGCTTGGGTGATAGGGGAGGCTGTGCCACTGGACCCTACAGGACACCCACTGCATTAGGCCACACTACCAAGGCAAGGAGTCATAGCCGCTCTACCTAATACACAGAAACAAACACAGGGAGGCTGCCAAGATGAGGAGACAAAGAAACACGGCCCAAATGAAAGAACAGGTCAAAACTCCAGAAAAATAGCTAAACAAAATGAAAATAAGCAATCTATCAGATGCAGAATTCAAAATGCTGGTTATAAGGATGCTCAAGGAACTCAGTGAGGATCTCAGCAGCATGAAGAAGACCCAGTCAGAAACGAAAGATACACAGATTAGAATAAAGAACAATTTACAGGGAAACAATAGTAAAGTCGATGAAGCCGAGAATCAAATCAGTGATTTGGAACGTAAGAAAGCAAAACACAACTGATCAGAATAAGAAGAAAGAATCCAGAAAAGGAGGAAAATGAAAGAAAACCTCCCTAATTTGGTGAAGGAAACAGACACGCAAGCCCAGGAAACACAGAGAGTCTCAAACAAGAGGGATGCAAAGAGGCCCACTCCAAGACACATCATAATTAAAATGCCAAGGCTAAAGATAAAGAGAGAATTTTAAAAGCAGCAAGAGAAAAGCAGTTAGTTACCTACATGGGAATTCCCAAAAGACTGTCAGCTGGTTTCTCAAAAGAAGCTTTGCAGACCAGAAGGGATTGGCAAGACACATTCAAAGTCATGAAAAGCAGGGACCTACAGCCAAGACTGCTCTATCCAGCATTTAGAATCGAAGGGCGGATAAAGAGCTTCCCAGACAAGAAGAAACTAAAGGAGTTCATCAGCACCAAACCATTATTATATGAAATGTTAAAGAAATTTGTTTAACAAAAAGGAGATCAAAACTATGAACAATAAATTGGCAATAAATACATATCTATCAACAACTGAATCTAAAAAACAAACTAAGCAAACAAGAAGAACAGAAAGAATCATGGATACGGAGAGCGTTTTGATGGCGGCCAGATGGGAGGGGGTGTGGGGAAATAGGTGACGAGGTGAGGGCAGTAAGAAGCTCAAACAGACAGTCACAGAGCAGCCGTGGGGACGTAAAGGGCAGGACAGAAAGTGGAGCCGCCAAGGAGCTTACGCGTGACCCATGGACATGAACAATGGCGGGGGGACTGCCTGAGGGAGTGGGAGGTGCTGGGTAGAGGGGGGCAAAGGGGAAAATTGGGACAACTATAATAGCATAATCAATAAAATATAATTAAAACTTTTTTTTAAAAGACTGTCACTGGGATGAGTGGATCAGTAAACAGAATAGAAAATCTAGAAAGAAATGAAGGTATGAGGCATGAGTTTCCCTGTTTAGGCATTTCATTATCTTTTTTTTTTAAGATTTTTTTTAAATTTATTCATTTTTAGAGAGAGGGGAAGGGAGGGAGACAGAGAGGGAGAGAAACAGCAATGTGTGGTTGCCTCTCACGTGGCCCTCACTGGGGACCTGGCCCGCAACCCAGGCATGTGCCCTGACCGGGAATCGAACCGGGACCTTCTGGTTCCCAGCCCGTGCTCAATCCACTGAGCTACACCAGCCAGGGCTCATTATCTTTTTTTAATCAGGGTTGGAGAAATTGGCAACCATTCTGAAAAATGACATGACATGAGATCCGTGTTTTTCTTCTTGAACCAAAATAAACTTGAGATGGATTAAGCGTCTTAAGGTAAAAAATGAGACCATAAGCACACTGGGAGAAAATATAAATATTTACAGAATTTCAGGTGAATATCAGTCTTCCTAAGCAATGACACCCACACTGGGGAGACTTTTTAAATAACGGAGGGTTTTGCTATATAAAAATAAAAATTTCCACATGGAGCCCTGGCTGGTGGGGCTCAGGGGTTGAGCACTGGCCTGTGAACCAAAGGGTCACCAGTTCGATTCCCAGTCAGGGCACATGCCTGGGTTGTAGGCCAGGTCCCCACCTGGGGACAAAAATTCTTTTTTTTTCCTCCTGGAGAGAAACAGTATAAACAGAGATGGAAGGCAAACAACAAACAGGAAAAAATATGTGCCAGACAAAATACAGTTGATTCCTGAACGGCACAGGTTCGAACTGCATGGTCCACTTATATGTCGATTTTTTTTCAAGAAATACCTCTACGGTTTTCGATGCACAGCTGGGAATCCACGGGTGAGACGGGCTGACTCCGCGCGTTGATCTGCACCGGGTTACAGAGGGCACTTGAGCATTTGTAGGTTTTGGCATCGGCGAGGGGTTCTGGAACCAGCCCCCTATGGATACCAAGGGGCAATTAAGTTTCAGGGGGGTCAAAAGTTATACATGGATTTTCAACTGTGTGGGGGGTCGGTGGCCCCACGCCGTTCAAGGGCCAACCGCAGTTCTAACGCGGTACACGGACATCCCCTTGCAAGTCAACAAGGCAACATATTTGCAAAGAAAATGGGGAGGAACCCTACCGACGAGAAAGTTGAAATTTCCACTATGTCCATGGAAAAGGTTTAATTTCAAAGGATGCAAAGTCATCAAAGATAAAACTCTAAACTATTAAGTTGGAACAGCTTATAGAAAGATTAAAGAAAGTGCTTAAGAAAGATTAAAGTACCAGTGAGGGCCGCGGCAAGGAACACTCGTGAGCTGCTGGTGGGACGGGTCAGGAAAACGTCCTGGAGGCGAGGGGCCTCGTTTGCTCATTAGACAAATATTTATGGAACTCCTTTCGTGCCAGGCCCGTGGTGACCGCAGAGCTCTGGCCCCGGCTCCCGCGGCCCGTCCAGGGGAGTCGGGGAGGCAGACCTGGAGGAAGAAACTGCATGGACAAGTCTGTAACTCCTGCAGTTGTAGAAAGCACTTATAAATGTGTTTAAAAAGGGGTTCCAACCTGGGCAGGGTTATTGGGGAGACATTCCTCGCGGCGGGGGGCGAGTCTGAAACCATGTCGAGCAGGACGAGGAGGACTGAGTGAGGAGGATAGTGAGGAAGTTCTGGGCAGGCAAAACGGCAAAGTGAAAGTTCGGGGGAGCCCTGGGTCTGTCCCCCGCAGCCCGCTACACCTGGTTCCTGGTGTGTCCCCCCGCCGCCGCCCCTGGGCTGAGCTTCCAATTTCGGAGCCGCTACAATGTATTCTTCAACAGCCAGGGTTCAAACAAATAGTATTAGACCCTTACCTGTGTGGGTCAGGGCGTTGGGCATCCTCCCCCAGAACGGATGTCGCTGGTTCAATTCCCGGTCGGGGCACAAACCTGGGTTGTAGGTTCGGTCCCCGGTCCAGGCACGAATGAGGGGCAACCAATGCTCCAGCGCCGATCCATGTTTCTCTCCCTCTCCCTCCTCCCTTCCTCTCTATCTAAAAATAAATAAAATTCAAAAAATTAAACAGAAAAGCAGATAAGAAAGTGTGTCTCACAAAGCGAGCCCAGGGACAGGAACCCTGAGCGGGCCCGGCCTTCAGAGTCCGCGGTTCCAAACTCCGGCAGCTGCTGCAAACATGTGCGAAGAGCTAAAGAAAATTACGTTCAGAGGAAAATATGTTCAGGGAGTTAAATGAAAATATGGTATCATCCTGGCTGCCGTGGCGCGGTGGACGGAGCGCTGGCCCGCGAGCCAAAAGGTCGCTGGTGCCGTTCCTGGTCGGGGCACATGCCTGGGTTGTGGGCCGAGTCCCCGGCTGGGGGTGTGTGAGAGACAACAGATTGATGTCTTTCTCCCTCCCTTTCCCTGTTTCTAAAAATAAATAAATAACAATTTTAAAAACAAAGAAAATACAGTATCCATGTGTGCGCAGACAGGGAATCTCTAGACAAATGGCAACTATTCATGGACATTTTAGAGCAGAAAGGACAATAACTAAAACGTTACAGACTCGGGTGGGCTGCATTTCTGGGCGGCGAAAGGAAGGCTGAGCCATCCTGGAGGCGAATCGGCAGAAGGTATCAACCCGAGGAAGCCAGAGAAACGAGACCGCGGGTGAACGAGCGGAGCCTCGGAGACCGCAGGGCAGCACCAAGCAGCCCGGAGCCGTGCACGCAGAGTCCCAGACGGAGAGCAGGCAGATGCGGGGGTAGAAAAAATTTGAGGCGACAGTGGAAAACTTCCCAATATTCATGGAAACCATTAAGTTACAAATCCAAGGAGCTCGACAGACCCCAAGCAGGGTAAATACAAGCAAAGCCACTTTTAGGTAATCATGGTCAGACTTCTGAAAGCCAGAGGAAAAGGGAAAATCTTGGGAGGTTTGGAGAGGGGCAAAAACCCCCCAAAAAACGAAAAACCTTGTTCTGTGAAGGGGAATTATGATGTGATTCGCAACTGGCTTCTCATCAAGAAACACAGCCGAGTCCAGAGGTTGTCCAACAGTCCCGAGAGCAGGTACGAGTGAGGAGGGAGGGAACTGGTACCTCGGCACGCACGGAAGAGGACCCCGAGGCCCGCAGGAAGACGCCCACCTGCCAGGCAGGATCAGGGAGAGAGCGAAAAAAAGAACCTCAACGATCTACACCAAGGTACAGAACAGTGGAATTTCATGACATCCCGGAGAGAGAGAGAAAATTCTAAAATGATGAAAAATTATAAATGACTGTACTACTAGGGCTTTGTAGTTATAAAAAGATGACAAAAGGAACATGTATACAAGAAGCACTGATAAAGGGGTGCAAGCAGGAGCTCCGTGAGAGCAGGAGCTGCAGAAACGGACTGAAAGGCTCAGGGCACCGACCCGAAGCAATGTGAGCGCATTCGGTCCAGCAAACCTGTAACTGGATGCGGTCTGGGAGGGAGGCGGACCCCACGCCGCACACTCGGTCGCCCTGTCGGATGCTCCTGTGCCGATAGCAGACTCGTTCCCGCCTTGCCCGACGGCTCTTCGGTTCCCTTATGAATGAGTTCGGTGAAGTTAAGGAAGGTCTTGGGTGGGTTCATTTTCTATTTGCCTGAGAAGTGTGATTTTACTTCTTTACAAATTATTTTTAACAAGAATTTGAATTCATACTATGTGGTCTACAAGTATAAAAGGAGCTCCTATGCAGAAAAACCCCAAAAGACCAAAAATAAACCCAATTAAAAATGAGGAAGTAAAATCAAAACAATGATTTATCATTTTCCACTCAGAGCTGGAGTCCACCAGCCTGAAATCACGGTCATTGCTGGGGAGAGGGGCCTGGGGCCGGGGCAGGGCTGCCTAGGGGCAGACTCACCTGTGCGCTAGCTCGGGCTGCGGCGGTGGGGTGGGTGGGGGAGTGGACTGCGGGGACCGCTGGCTGTGGCCAGGTGGGGGATGGCTGTGGCTTAGACCCAGGTGGGAGCAGAGCTAATGCCCTGAGAAGTCCAGATGGCTTGGGGCATCTGGCTGGGGTCTCAGAGTGACACCCCTGAGAGCTGACCTCTGTCTGCACCCTGGGACCTGAAGGAAAAGTTCAGTCATGCCCAACAGTGGGCCAGAGGTCAGAAGTCACAGGAGGGGAGCAGCTCCTGGACCAGAAGCAGCTGGTGCCCTGATGGGATGGGTGCGTTAGGACACCTGGGGAGGTGTCCTCTGTGGTTGGAGATGACTGGGGGCACAGGAGGCTGGAGGCAGGGAGGCCTGCCTCGAGCGGACACTCCACGCAGAGCTGCCCATGTGCACAGGGAGCTCCAATCCAAGCCTCCCCGCAGCCCTCGGCCCCTCCTCCTCTCCCTGCAGCTGGCAAGGCAGAAACATCGAAGGTGGGGACTTGGGGTCTGGGGCTGGGGCAGGGCTGAAGACAGGGACCTGGGAAGCCTCCTCGTGTTTGGTCTTTGAAGTCTGGGAGTGGTCAAGGTCAAGGAGGACAGCCACAGCCCAGGGAAGGGGTGTGCAGTGAGGGTGGGAAGCGTCAGGCCCAAGGACGAGGACCCTCCCTTCCAGGAGGGGTGTGTCAGCCATAGCGCAAGCCAGGAAGCAGTCAGAGGCGACCCTGGCTTTGGCAAGGTGGAGCTCCCCACACACCCCGATAAGGGTCGTTTCAGTGGAGCGTGGTGACAGCGTCCGACTGAAGCGGCTGAGGAGCATGCGGGCCCGGCGGGGGTGGGGGGACAGCATTGGTCCTGTCTTGGGGGGCTTGGTGGTGGGAGGGAGGGGCGGTGGCTGCTCTGGAGGTGGGTGTGGTGTCGAGGGTGTTTCTCCCCAAAGAGGGAGAGACCTGTGCGTGCGGGGTGCTGAAGGGAGGGAGTGGTGGCAGATGCCGCAGAGATCGGGGAGGCTGCCAAGGAGGCCGGGCTGGGCCGGGGCCTGGGGGAGCAGGTGGGGCCGCGGAGGGCAGGGTGTGGACTCTGGTGCGGCCGGGTTTGGTGGGAGGAAGGTGCGGGAACGCAACCCAGAAGCGGTGGGTGAGGCAGCGACTTGCCCGGAGGTCAAGGGGCCGCCTTTTTCCATCCCCCCCCCCCCCCCCCGCCACCCGCCCAGCACCTGGATGGGTGACTTATCTGTGTGACAATCAGAGGAGCTGTGGCAGCACCGTGGGAAGGGTGGCGGCTGGAAGGACATCTGGGTTCAGAAATGGGCATGTTCCGGCACAGACCCCTCTGAGCCTGGGAACGGGCTGCTGGGTGCCCGGGGCGGCAGGTCTCCGCTGCGCTGGGGACCGGGGCGGGCGGGGGCCCGCGGGAGGCCGCTGGGAGGCGTGGCTGACTCAGGCCCTGACTCAGCAGGCGGTGCCTCTGGGGAGCTGAAGGGGGCCCACGGGATCTGCTGGCACCCCAAAGCTGCTCAGCCCTGCCCCTGGGAAAGTTCTAGAATGCTTCTCAGTCCTGAGTGAAGGGTGGTTTCTTTCCCCCTCCCAGAGTTCAAAGACACTTTCTGAGCAGGTCCCATGGCCTCTGAGCTCAGGGCTCACGCCCATGGGACGCTGCAGGACCCCTGCGGGACCCCTGCCCGTCTTCCACGGAGCAGTGCGTCTGCACTGCCGTCCTGGGAGCGCGTTCACACGTGCACTTGTTCACTCATCCGTCCAATCATTGGTTTGTTCATTTGTCCATTCTCTCCCCATGCTCACTGAGGACCCGCCGGGCCCGAGGCCCTGTGCGGGGTCCAGGGCACCTCGTGAAGGGGGACAGGACTCGGTGCCCCTGAACCTGCTTGGATTGCGCTGCAGCAGCAAAGCCAGTCAAAGGCCAAGAACCGTGAGCTGGCCCGGGGCCAGAGAGGCCTCCCGAGACCCAGCTATGGACGGGGGTGTACTTGGAGGGGGGCAAAGGTGGGAGTGCGTGGAATGCAGGGGCAAGGGCCACAGGCCGTGCGGGTGGCTGGGACAGGTGTGAGGAAGGTGGGTGGGAAAGGTCACTCTGGCTGGGGACCTGTGAGGTCAGGCCCCAGGCAGGAGGGGCCTGGGGAAGGCGCTGGGCTCCGTGCGGTGGGCTGAGTGTAACAGGACATCCGGGGCGGCAGGACGAACAAAGGGCCAGAGGCTGCGCCTGCTTGGGGGAGCCCTGAGCCCCCCTTCCCACTGCAGGGCTCGCTCCAGGGCACACGCCCGTGGCTCTAGCCCCTCCAGGGTCGGTCTCAGGCTGCAGACACTGGCCCCACCCAAGGCCATGGCCTCTCTGGGCTGGCCACACCCAGTAATGGACGCCAATGACAGTATAAGGCTTTGCTGGCTCCCCATGGCTCAGGCCAGCCCTGGTGGCCTGTCCAGTTCCAGAGCTCCTGCAGCGCCAGCCTCCTTCCCCTCCAGGCCGCAGCGCTGACCCCGGCCCGTCCCTTGCACAGGGCAAGCCGAGTACACTGCCCCTTCTCAGCGGCAGGGGCCGCCATCCCAGCAGGCAGGCGGCCCAGCCCCAAGTGGGGAGGGCAGTCCAGAGGAGCGGGGAGCTTCCCCACCCCGATGGGCGAGGGGCTTCTGGAGGCCTGAGAGCTGCGATTTGGGCAGAGCCCTGACTCTGGGTGCCGTCCTTGTTCCTGGAACCCAGCTCCCCTTCTCTATAGGCACAGCCCAGAGCACCCCCCGGTTTACACCTTCCTGGTCCATCTGGCCTCAGTACCCACCAGGGTCACAGTTCCTGGGACGACGTAGTGCCCCACTTCCTTGGTCTCCACGGTCCAGGACGGCAGGGGGCCCAGCAGCCAGCAGGAAGCCTCAGTTTGGGGGAGCATGGCTGGTTTGGGAGGAAATCCCAGGAGGCATGAGGAAGGAGTGAAGGGGACCTGGGAGGAACCCAGCCAGCGCAGCCTTTGTCATCAAGCCGGTGACCTCTGAGGACATGGGGCTCAGTCCCTGGGTGGGTACTGGGAGACAGTGCTGAGGGCAACTTTGTCCGCCAGCTCCACCCACCCTTGGGCTCGACAGTGGCACCCCGGCGCTGTGGCTTTGCCTGGCTCAGGGCCAGGGGCAGCAAAAACAAACTTGACATGTGCGCCTATGTTTGTTGCTCTTTGGGGCGCCCCTTGGAAGGGGAGGCCCACCTAGCGTGTTAGCTCGCCCACAGATGGGGAGAGAGACCCCCCTCGTTCCCCTCCCCCGAGGAGCTCCTGCTGTCTCCTGTCTGCCAGGGACTCGGCAGGGAACTGTGGGCCCGGAGTGGGGAGCTGAGGGTGGTGCTGCCCCCGGCCCTCCTCCCCCCACCCCCAGCCCTTAGCCCCAGCTCGGCCAGGGCCCCGGGGACAGTCTGCGGGCTGGCAGCTCAGTCCCCACTGGCCCAGTCTGAACCGATGCTCTGCCAGGCGAGCGGGTTGGCCGCCCAGACTTTGTCCCGGGCAGGCGGTCACAGGCCCTGCTTGCTCGGCCCGGCTTGTTTTCCCTAGGCCAGGCTGGGCAGGCGGACGCAGGGAAGCCGGAAGCCGTGGAAACAACACAGACCGCCCGCCCCGCCCAGCGCTTCTCTCTGCCCAGCTGCTCTCAGGCGCTGCAGACCTCCTGCTGTGCTGGCCTGGACCCAGGGGGACCCAGGGGAGGACACCGCTTGCTGCCCTCCTCCCCGCCTGCCCTGGGACCTCAGCTGGGCTGGGGCAGAGAGAGCCAAGGGGTTTCCAGCACTCTGGAGTCCCCTCACCTGCTCCCAGCACCCCTCGGACGCTGTCTCTGAGGACCACGCATACTGAGGATCAATTCCTCTGCCGCACACCCCCTCCCTTCTCCTCCACCCACTCCACCTGGGGTCCAGGGAAAGAGACAGGCTATCTTGAAAGGTGGTGAGCTCCCCATCACGTGAGACATGCAAGAGTAGACAGCCGGAGTTGCTATAAGGGATCCTTGCTCTGTGTGTGTGTAAAACTGATGGATTGGAAGAATGAGCACTCATTCGTCCTCTATTCCATGGGTGGGGAAATCGAGGCACAAGGGGACAGACAGGCCACACAGCACCAGGATAACCCCCAGAGATCTGGGTCCACAATCGTTCAAGCTGCAAAGGCCCATGGGAGTTCTGAGGAGGGGCAACCCCCTCCGGGCTTGGGGAGTGACTCAGGGACAGTTCATTGAATGAGGTTTCCATGAGATCGGACATCATGCATCCATTCAATGAACGTTCCTCAAGGACGGGTCGCCCATCAGGCCGCAGGACCCCAAGAGTGTCTGGGGAGAATCTGTCCCTGGGGCTGCATTCCAGGGACCGGTCATCTTGCTGCATGGGGCCACAGGGCGGCTGGAAGGGCCGAGAAGTTCTGAGCCGCTCACCTGTGCGCGTGAGCGAGAGCCACAACCAACCAGTGACGTAAAACCACGTTTCATTTCACTCACAAGTTCTGCGGGTCAGGTGGCCTGGAAAGGTGCAGACGGACAGTCCCCTCCGCTCTGTGACGCCCAGTGCCCCACCGGGGACGGCTCCACGGCCGGGGCTGCAAGCCCCGGAGCTGGTAGAACCACTTCTGCGCACGATGCCTTCTTCTTTCTCGGGCCTGGGGCCTGTGGCCTGGGCCGGGCTGACCCGGAGGTGGAAACTCTCAGCCGGCACGCCTCCCGTGGCCTCTGCGGTCACGTGGGCTCCTCCTGGCATGGAGGCCTCAGGGCACTGGAGTGTCCTTCCAGGGTGACTCAGGACTGCAGGGCAGGGGTTATGTGGCCTTTAAGACTCCACCTTAGCCCTGACCGGTGTGGTCCAGTGGGCCAGGCATCGTTGCACAGAGCAACAGGTCACCGGTTAGATTCCCGGTCAGGGCACGTGCCTGGCTTGTGGGTTTGGTCCCTGCTGGGGAGTGTCTAAGAGCAGCCGATCAATGTTTCTCTCTCATACCGATGTTTCCCTCTCTCCCTCCTTTCCCCTCTCTCTAAAAATAAATAAATAAAATATTTTTAAAAAAAGACTCCACCGTGGAAGGTGCCCGGCAGTGCCGTAGCCACACTCCGTTGGCTGAAGCGGTCACAAGCCTGTCCCGAGTGACAGGCAAGGACCGAGCCCTGCCCCCCCCCCACGGGGAGGACAGGGACTTGGGGCCGTACTTCAAACGGATGCGTCACTGACCGTTCCTAGCCTCTAGTTCCCTCCTCTGTCCTTCGAAAAGTCTACCATCCGCTGAGGCTGGGCTTAAATCCCCAGCAGGAACACCTTCCTGCTGACTGCTGCCCCCAGCACCACTCTGGCTCACCCGTGTGCCCTTGGCCATGACCTCTTTCTAATTCCTATGAGGTCACACTCCTCATGTGAGAACCACGCCCGAGTGCTGCCAAGTGTCCATTCTCTCGGGTTCCAGAGCAGCTCCAGGAGACAGTTTGGAGGAGGGGCCATCTTGCCTGGAGCTCTGCAGGGCGAGGAGGGTGCCGCAGGCAGACGGAGTCTGGGGAAGGTGCGGGGAGCCCCGGCACAGTGCGATCAGGCCAGGCCACGGCAGAGATGAACTCCCCTGGGGCCAGTGGGTTTTAGTGGGAAGTGTGCCCAACAGGCCTGGGTCACAGGGGTCCCCCCGACAAGAACCCCGTCTGCCTATGTCTCCTGTTCCCTTTTCTATATGGTTTCAAGGGTCCTTTCAACTGTTCTCTGGGGTTGGGGGCGGGCGTTGTTATTCCCATTTTGTGCCGGAGGAAACTGAGGCTCAGAGAGGTTTTTCTGGAATCCAAGCTGGGCAAGGGGTTGCGGAGGCTGGGGGCTCCTCCTCTTGGCCCCCTATCCTCGTCCCCAGCACCCACCGCGGGCAGGGGTGGAAGCTGCTCCTCCCGCCCCACACCCAGAGGCCCCTGCAGCTCCCCGCCCCTCTTGGCCCTGACCACATGGCCAAGAAAGGCCCGTTCAGAGCCAGCTGCAGGCGGCCGGGCCTCTGGTTCACATCATCAAGCAGCAGGGGTGCGGTCACGTGCTCGCTTATGTCCACTGCTCCTTGTGGCCGCGGGGGCGGGGGGAGGGCAGGCACTAAGGGGGGAGGGGAGCTGGATTGAAGGGAAACTGAGGCCCAGAGGCGGTGTGGTGGGGGGGAGGGCTCGGCTTCTGCTATTAGCTTGCACCTGGTTTCCCCTCCCGCCCAGCTATTCGGTTCCGGCTCTTGAAACAAATCCCCTGCCCGCCTGGTAGCCAGCCGGCCATGGGCAGTGCCATGCTGCCGGCCCACTCCAGCGCAGCCTGGTCACCCCGAAAAGCTGACAAAAGCCAACTGCCTTCCCAGCGGTCGCTGGGCAGGCAGACGCTGGGAGGCGCGACGCCCGCCCTTGTCTGGCACGAGCGGCTGCCAGGAGGGCCCTTGGACCGCTCCACTCCCCTGCACTCCCGGGGGCTCTGCGGCTCCTTTCCGGAATGGCTTCCCGATGAGGTAATGCGCTCTGAGCCAGGGAGGAGGCCGCTGGGAAGCGCTCTGGCCGGGCCCCAGCTCGGCCGGGATCTGCTGGGCCTCCTGCCCTGCCCACCCCGAGGCTGCTGATGTGGAGGCCAGGGGGGCCAGGTGGGGAGCAGGGTTTGGCCAAGGCTCGCAGCAGCCTCCCCTAGGCAGCTGGGGGACCCCAGACATTTGCTCATCACACTGACCCTCAGACCCCCGCCCTGTGACCGAGTCACCGCCCTGCAGAGACAGGGCCCGGAGAGGACACGCTGCACCCAGTGTCAGCAGGAATGAAGATTCCCAGGGACGAGGGCAGCCCCGGGCATGCGTGGGACAGGAGCCACATGGTGTGTGCTGTGACCCAACAAGCTGTGTATTCTTGGAACCCGAGTGTCTTCCAGCCACAGAGCCGAGGGCTCCAGGCGCCACCGTCCTGTGCCCCAGCCAGGGGGAAGTGCCTTCGGGCTGTCCACCCCAGGGTCCCTCAGGTCCCCTTGTGGCCCCACAACAATCCCGGAAAGTCCTGCACCTCTGCCTTCCCGGGCTCCCTGCCAGGCTCCCCTGCAGGAGGGACCTGCCTGGGGAAGCTGGTGAGAGCCAGGAACTCAGCAGGAAGCATCCCAAGGGGTGACTCACCTCCCTGTCCCTGGCTCTCCCACTCCCTGCCAGGCCCTTCATGGCCACAGGGACTGGCAGGACCCTGCAGCTCCCGACTGACCAGGAGGAAGGATGGACACAGAGCTGGAGCCACCCTGGAACATGAGCCCTGGGAGGGAGGGCTGTGCCGGCAGCTGGGCCATCGGGCAGCATGGGGCCCTTGGAGCCGCAAGGGGGTCACCTCCCCGGCACAGGCCCAGCAGGACCCCTGCTCACGGTGGAACTTGGAACACTGGGGGTGTGCAGAGGGAGCAGAGCCTGCAGGCCCAGCCGATCCGGCCCTGCCTTGAATTTGCGGTGGGACACAGGCCAAACCCTGCTCCTGGCTGGGCCTCAATTTCCCCATCTGCAGACAGGAGGTGCAGGGGTGGAGTGGGCCTCTGCCGGACGCCAGGAGCCCCTGGCCTGCAGCTGTGTTGGGAGAGCCTCTCTCAGCCTTGCTTCGTCCCCGCTGGAAAAGGCCCAGGGACCGCAGTGGAGCGCCCGTGCTCCGGGGCGGGAAGGCCCGAGTCGTGGGGGAGTTCGCGCGTGGCCCGGATCCGAGCCCAGACTCCTCCGCGGGCCCCGAGTGACCCTGCTGGGCCTCCACCGGCCCTCCCGCTTTTCCTGCACAAAGCACGGGCCCTGGGAGGGAGAGTCGCGGGCTCGGGGCAGAACCGCTCCCCTCTGCTGCCCCCTGGTGGCCAGAGTGACACATGGCGACCCTGGGGCCCAGGCACCCACACAAACGGGCATCCACGAGGTGCCTAGGAACGGGGCTGAGAGCATCACCTGCGTCATTTCAGCGGCTTTTCTGGTCCTCCCATAGACAGGACCGTCGTGGCTGGTTGGAGGGGTAGTGGGCCAGATGGGTGACCTTTCAGGGAGATTGGTCAGGGTGCTCGTGAGGTTTGCAGTCAGACATCTGAAGTAGAAAAATGCCCCCACCCCCATCGGCAGCCCCCTGGGGCTGGAGGCCATGGGAGGTGAGAAGACCGGGAGGTGGGGCTCTCTAGGGGGTGTGGGTGTGGTGGTGACCCAACTGAGGAAAACCGGGGAGGAGAGGGGCCAGTTCTTGGGAACAGGCCCGGGTGCAGGGGAGGCCGTGGCGCGGTGTCCAGCCCAAGGTCCCCAGCCCCGGGCAGGGCGCTGTGACCGAGCACACAGGTGCTGCCGGAGTGCCGGGCGCCCTGGCAACACGGAGCAGGTCCCAGGTCGTGTTGCTGCTCCTGAAGGAAGGACCAAGGCCGGGGTTTGGAGAGGACAGGGTGTGGCTGGGAGCCAGGCAGAGGGACCCATTCCTGGGGCACGTGGGGCTCGGCCCCGAGGAAGGGGTGTCCTCACAGGCAGAGAAGCAGGTGTGAAGCCCATCTCCGCCCTCGGAGCACAGCAGGGGCTCGGGCAGGGGTGGGGCACGGTGGGCCTGCGCTTGCACTGCGAGCGGCCTGCGGGCTGATGGCTGGAAAGGCCATCCGTTTGTCCCCTCCTCAGATGGCCATGATGTCCCCATGGGCTGGGCCCAGGGAGCTTTGCCCCCATGCGGCCTGGCGCAGATGGGGCACCTGGCTCCGCCGATTTGCTCCCTGAGTCTTCCGTCTTGGTCCACCCCGGGACCGGGGCAGGAAGGCCTCCGTCACGAGGCCTGGGCCCTGCCCCACTAGATGCTGCTAGGAAAGCCGAGACGTGATTATCTGGGGGATTAAGTCAAAACTAATCTCCCCAAGGGGACAGCCAGGGCTCCTGTGGGGTGCATTCTCCTGACAACCCCTTATGCCATGGGAATCGGGGTCCCGGAGGCAAAAGGACAGCGAGGACGATGCCACCCACTCGGTCTGGCCCAGCTGGAACAGGGGGTGAGGATACACGATGCCCACCAGGGCTCTGTGCACCCCGCCTTCCGAACCGCAGCTCAGGCCGCCCCCCAGGCCCAGGCTGCTCTGCCTCCTCCACCCCACCCCCTCCTCCCATTGGAGGCCACCGGAGCTGTTCTCTTTTTTTTTTTCTTTTTTTAAGATTTTATTATTTATTTTTTAGAGAGAGGGGAAGGGAGAGAGAAAGAGAGGGAGAGAAACAGCAATGTATGGTTGCCTCTCACATGGCCCTCACTGGGGACCTGGCCTGCAACCCGGGCATGTGCCCTGGCTGGGAATCGAACCGGGACCCTTTAGTTCCCAGCCCGCGCTCAATCCACTGAGCTACACCAGCCAGGGCTGGAGCTGTTCTCTTAACATTCCCAGTGGGCCCTGCTCCGGCCCAGCCAGGGCTCCCGGCCCTCAGGGACAGCTCAGGTCATCACCATTCACTTCGAGGCTTCCCAGCCTGGTCCCTACCCCCAGTCCCATTGCCTTCGACATGACTCCCACAGCCTTATCTGCTGACCACACTGCGGGTGTTTCTGTCCCTCCCCCCGGGACACGACAGGCATGCTCAGAAGGTCCGGGGCAAAGGGGCAGAGCTGAGCCTGGCTGTTCGCTGGGTCTGAGTGTCCCATCTGGGGCGGCCGAGCCCTCTTCCCTCCTGCTGTCCACCAGACGGGGCCCCTGCCCGGGACCACCCGGGAGGGGGGCTGCTGCCACCTCCACTGAGGCCCCTCTCTTGGCCTTGAGTGGCCCCCGCGCAGGGAGGCCAGGCTGCGGGGGGCCTGCGAACCTGGCCCCGACTGTTTACTCAGCTGTCCGAGTTGGCGCCGGCGCCCCCACCGGGGCCTGTGCTTCCTGAGTTAAGGCGCACAGCCCTGTCCCCACACAGGGCAGCCACTTCTCTGAGGGGGACTCCTCTGGGGGAGGCTTCAGGGTGAGCCACCCAGTGAGGGGCTGAGCTCTGTGGGGATAGCATGACCCCGGGGCTGCCCTCACAGGGTACACACCTCCTCGTCCCTGTGGCTTCTGGGTCGGACAAGGCCCCTGGGCACGGGAAGCAGACAGCACCCTCGGTTTGGGTCACCTGAGAAACATTTTATAAAAGGACACAGGTGTGGGCAGCTGGAAGAAGGACCCCGGAGGACACCTGCCTGGACAGATGGTGCCCTGGGCCAGGCCCTGGCGGGGAAGCTGTTGGAGTCGGATGCCCCTGGAGAAGGACAAGAACCCTGAGTGATGGACCAGGTTCTGCTAGAGCCGGAAACCTGGGCACCAATTCAGCTGTGACCAAGTGAGGACCATGTCCCCAAGCTGCACGCAGCCACTGTTCCTCAGGGATACTCAGGGGGAAAGTGCTTGGTGACCCTGAGGCTGGGTGGAAGGGAGTCAGGCGGGGGTGTCCCAGCCTCTACAGGCCCCAGCCCAGGGTGGGTGCCACAGGGACCCACTCCCTCCCCTCCCCCAATGCAAGCCCCGGGGGTCGGGCTGCGCCCCCTTGGCCTTGCCTCAGCGGGACCCTGAGCAAGGGCTAGTTTTCTGGGGGAAGGTGCCGCCCAGTCCCGGAGCCGTTTTGCTGGTCAGCTCGGTTTCGACTTTTCTCCCCTCTATCTTGGGTCATGGCTGGGAGGTAGCTACTGTTGGTAATAGGGGCCATGGGGGCTGGTCACCCCACCTGCACCCCTGCTGGGTGACTGAGGGGTCTTGGGGGGATGGAAACACAGGGATGGGATCCCAGCCTGCCTGGGTGGCTGTGCAGGCAGGCCGGGGCCGCCTGTGCCCCAGCCAGCCTCCTTGCTCACCATTTGGGGCAGCCCTGGGCGCCCGGGGTGGCCTTCCCCAAGTCCTGAAGTCCAGGCTGGCGGTGGGCTGTGCCACCCGGGCGGTCTCTGCTCAGCCTTGGGGCCGAGGTTCCTTCCCTACACCCCGCCTGACTGGGCAGGAGCCGCTTCCGGCAGCAGGGCGGACAATGAGCCGGCGGGAGGGGTGGCCCAGGGCCAGACCCCCCCTCCATCCGAGCCACACAGGAAGACGGCGCGTCCTGGAGTGAACCCGCAGCCAGCGCTGTGATTTGGGACGCCACGTTCTCCTCCAGTGGAATCAAACTCATTAACGTACTTTCAGCCTTAAAATAATGAGGGGCCCTAGGACCCTGCTTGGCAGATTGGGGTGGGGGGCACTTGGGAAAATCTCAGCCCACCCCTGCACCCCTCCTGCAGCCCCCGCCCCTGCGCTTCGCTGACCTCGGAGTCTCCTCTGCCCGCATGTGCCCCCCAGTGCGCCCGCCAGGGCCTCCTCCAGGTCCTGGCAGCAGGCACCTTCCTGTCCGGTGCCACCGTGTGCTGTAGTCCCCCCAACACAAGGTGGGGTCTGCCTGTCTGGGTCCCTGCTGCATCCAGTGGCAATGGGGTTCCCCTCATCACCTCCACTGGCCTCACCTGCCCAGACCCTCCCCACACTGCAGCCCTCTACCCCGCGGGGCCCAGCTCTCGAGGCCCAGCCTTTCCTGCCCCAGCCCTCGGCCACCTGCATTTCTGCACACACCGTACGCCAGAGCGCCGCCTGCTGGCCAGGCTCCTGGCCTGGAAAACCCCGGAAGGGCAGGGCATGGGAACCCATGCACGTCCCAGCCTGGGCCGAGGGAGCGGATGAGCTCCCTGCAGAGTGGCCTGGAGGCCACCCACAACCCTGGCCTCTGGCTCCTCACCACAGACCACCCCATTCTCCCTGTGTGGCTGGGGGCTGGAACTGGGCACTTTAGGGACGGTCATTGGCGGTTAAAGCGCTGACAGCCCCTTCCACAGTGACCCCAGGGCCGGCCTGTAGAAGACAAGGTGCCTGCTGAGCTCATTGGGGGAGCCGGACTGACATGTCCATGCAGAGAGCACCCTCCTGAGCCTGGCTAGCCAAGCGCCAGCCCTGGGCCTGTGCCATGGGCAGACCGCCCCCTCCCTGCTTCCTGGCCTCAGGCCCTGCCCCCCGGCCACTGCCCCCTCAGCCCTTGGCACTCACCCAGGCCCCCCAGCCCAGCCCCGTGGCCTCCTCTCTGCCCGGGCGTCGCACCTGGTGCCTTTCATGGCCCATGCCCCGTGCCAGCCGTCCACGCTGCCCCCAGCTCCTCCCCACCGCCTCGGGGAAGCCCTGGGACCTGCCTGCCTCTCTCCGGCACCTGCGACCTCCCCACCCAGCACTGGGAGGGCGGTTGTCCACCTCTGACGGGGTCTGTCTCTCCTGCTGCCCTTGGTGCTGTTGTTTGTTCTTCGAGGGGAAGTTGTTAAATATTTTCCTTATCTCGGTACCTCCAAAACCTCTTGGTGCAAAACCTGGCGCACAGTCGGCTTAAAAAAACCCTTGTTGGTTGACACGCTGCCGAGTGAGCTGTGATGCACCGCTGACCCCGGTCCTCAGAGCTGGCGGGGGTGTGTGTGCACGCACATGCGTGTCTCTGTGCGTGGTGAGTGCACGTGTGTCTGGATGCATGCTGTGGGGCATGCCTGTGTCTGTGTGCATCATGTGTGTGCATGAACGTGAGGGTCTGGATCTGTGAAGCTCACACCCCTGCCTTCCCCCACGCCCCACCACCATCAGGGAGGGCTGTCCACACGCCCGCCACTGGGTGTCCCCACCCTGATCAGGGGAGCTGCACACCTGCCCTGCCGGCCAGCCCACCTGTGTGCCCCGCGTCCTGGCAGCCCCCCTGAAGTACTGATTTCTCCCGGTCCCACCGCCGCTAGGGCTGCACTGACCGCTCCGGCTTTAGGTTGGCTCCTGAGCCCATGAGCTCGTGGTGGTATTCAGCACGATGAGATACACCTCCCACCCACCAGGGGGCTGGAACAAGAGCCCCGAGGGCAGCAGTCACACACGCGGAGAACAGCGAGGGAGGGGGTGGGGGTGGGAATGTCAGCGGTGCAGCTGCTGTGAACGTTGGGGGCTTTGAGAAGCCAAACGTAGCCTACAGCCCTGCACCTCCCCCCATATGTCCCAGAACAGAGAGCAGGGGTCCAGCGGGGACCTGCCTTCTGTTCCCGGCAGCACCGTCACAGTGGCCACCCGCCGCTAGGGGGCGCGCAGACCGTGGTGCATCTGTGCAGCCCCGACTCGGCACATCGGGACTCTGCTCCTGCCCATCTGGCTTCCGTCCCTCCTCATGTGGTGGCCAACCACATCCCCTGTCCTCACCATGTCCTCCTTGCAGCCCCCCAGGGACGCAGAGGCGAGAGGACCAGGGTTACGCAGGGCTCAGTGTCTGTCCCTCCAGCACCCTTCCTGACTCACGCCAGGGCCCAGGCCGCATCTTTCCTGGCGGCTGAGCGCCCTCTGGTGGTTACATCGGGAGTTTTCCAGGACTCAGAGGAGGAGCTGGGAACTGGACAGGCACGTCCCCCAGGTCAAGGGCCAGAGGCCAGGAGCTGCCTAGGGACTGAGCCCTACCCACTGAGTGGGGTGCGTGGGGCGAGGAGCAAATCAGACCTCTGGTTTCTCAGGAGTGAGTGGCGTTGCTCTCTCCACAGTGCAGCTGGGACCGTGTAAGGCCGGGAGGGAGGTATCATCCGGCCCCTTGCCCCAGAATAGCCTCCCGGTCTTCATCCCTCAGGGCTTTACTCCCTCCCTCCTGTTTTTGCCCCCTACCCACCAGGCTGCGGCCATCCTTCGTGGGCCCCGTACACTTCCAGCCAGGGCCAGGGCCCCATGCAGCACGTGGGCTCAGGACACAGGCAGGGGTGGGGTGAGGGGACCAGGCCTCCCCAACTCTCCTGCCTGGACCAACCCTGATACTGACCTCTCACCTCCACCGCACTGACGGAGGCCCCAGCCTGGACAGCGGGGTAGGGCTGGGCGGAGGTGCTTGTGTGATTTATCGTAAGAAACATATTTGGTCTTTGTCCCAGCTTCCGGCACCGGGCTCTTACAGCCTTGGAATTTCCTAACTGCTGAGAAAGCTAGAAGTGTCTTCTGTCATGTTAATGGGGTGCCTTGGAAAGCACCAAAGGGTGGGGGTGTTCACCGGAAGAGCCAACCACATGATTAGAAGCTGGAACTTTCCATCCCCGGGGCCCTGCGACACCCCAGGACAGCAGCCCGGGGGTCCTCCTGGGCAGGATTGGAGCCCACATAATTCAAAGACGTTCCCCTGCAGCACCCAGCGGGCGGGCAGGCCCCCTCCCGTGCTTGGAGCTCTGGGGTCAATTTCCTCTGGCCCAGCGCTGAGAGAGCACCAGGCTTCCCCTGGCCAGGACAGCAGCTAGTGTGCCTGTGTGAGCCTCGCTTGTTTGCACCGGGCTGATTTCCAGCCCCAAAGTCTTTCCCACGTCGTCTGCAGTGTCTGGGGAGAATGCTGTGGAAGCACCGCCCCACACACAAAGGGAAGGAAGGGGGCGGGGATGGAACTTGGCCTCCCAAGCTGGCACCTTTGCATCCTGTTCTCTCTGTTGCCCACCAGGCAGGGAGGGCGGGGGGGCTATGAGGGGACCCAGGAGTGACCCAGACGGTGTGAAGAATGCATGGAGTGAAACCCAGCGGGTGTTTAGATGCTGCTGGGTGTCCCCCGTGGTCTGGGGGGGGTGGGCAGGGGGCAGGGTATGTCGGCAAGACCCACTCTCCCAGAGGCCAGGCTCTGCCTTCAGCATCCACCTCGTCCCTCCACACAGGGCCCAGCTGCCTGCCTGGAGGAGGAGGGCAGGCCCAGCTGCCCCCCATGTGCTACCGGCCGCCCCCATCAGGCACAGCTCCTCTGAAGGGGGGGGTCCTTGTGCAGAGGGGCTCCCGTATTATAAGCACCTGGGAATGTCCTGGTGTTTGTGGCTGTCACTGAGCGCACACCAGGCCCTAGCTAGGGTGTCATGCTTCCGGCACGGAAGGAGGAGGCTGGTGTTTCACCAGTGGGGAAACTGAGGCTCAGAGTCACACAGCCACAGTGATATCCACAGTGTCTGTCCCCCGATTCTACTGTGAACCCAGGAGCCAGCTGGGATGGCCCCTGTGGAGCTACCTTCCCTACCCCGGCACATGGTGCGAGACCACATCTTCTTAAGCCTCCCAGTGCCGCCCCTCGATCCCAAGCTGAGATCCCTGGGGTGGAAAGGCTCCTGGAGTTCCACAGTGAGCATGAGAAGAGACCGGCTCTCAAGGCCTGGAGTCCCCTAGGTCCCTTGGGCACCCTGGTCTGACCAGCCTTTGTTCCCTCCCTTGAACCTGGAGCGAAGGGGTGGGCAGCAGGGGGCGCCCCAGGGCCAACCTCACCAGGGCTGGCTAAGGCCTCAGCATGGGCGACAACCTCCCCTTTCACAGCTGAGCAAACAGAGCTGATGTCCCACAGAGGCGTTTTCTGGGCCAGGACTGAAGCCTGCCCTGACACTGGGAGGCTGCCCTCTGGTGGCCGGTGTGCCTCAGGCCTAGATGAGGAGTCCCCGTCACTCAGCCTGCCTCCCTGGGGCCCTGCACTGGGGGATGGCTGCAGGCCAGGAAGTCCCCGCGGTCAGAGCGGGCACTGCAGGCCATGCATTGGGTGCTGGGTTAGCTGCTGTAGTTACCAACTCAGGGCAAGAAGGGGGCTCAGGGCAAGAACCCGAAGGGACGCCCTGGAAGCTGGGGCCAGCATGCTTGGCGTCCGATGCTGGCCTGGCCACAGGGTGACGCCGGCAGTCCTTCGGCTCCGAGCCACCAGCTTCCCACCCTTACAGCCGGGGCTCACGGCAGGTACTTTGACCCTGAGGCGGCCTTTGGTGTTCACAAGTCATGTGAGTGTGGGGTCAGAATACAGCTTCCCAGGCCTCGCCATTGTCACTGTCAGCCCTAGGGCCATGGCCCTTGGTGTGCCAGACAAGGAACAAACACCCCATTACTTTTGGGAGACCAGTCTGGGGCCCATAGGATTATGGTCACAGATGCAATTACATTTCAGACAGTTAATCCAAGTTCTTAAGACCGCGTACCTGGCTCAGAAATGAGCTTCCCCTCCTCCAACTGACTGGCCAGTCATTCCCTGAGAGGCTGGAAAATGAGCGACTCAGCCCTGTTCTCCAAAGAATGCACTTGGCTTAAGAGGCATGAAAAATGCATGAAGCGAAATGCAGGGCAGAGCCACAAGGAGAAAGTGAGAGTTGCATTGCATAACTGCCCTCTCTCCTGCGCCACCCAGCCCTGCGTCAGATCAGCCTGAGGGGGTCTTACTCAACACACTTTCTATGAACAGGGCTGGCTGACGGCGGGGAGTTGGGAGTGTCTACCTTTATTCCTCCAGCCCAGCCTTTCTGGGCCTGGCTGCAGGCTGGGGCCCAGTTGAGCCCCCAGAGAAGACGTCTGAACAATCAGCTGCCCACAGGCTGGGTGGATCCAGGACGGGGACACCTGAGCAGATCACGGGGTGGAGAGAAGTTGGTGATTACATGCCCTGATATCCATCTCCTCACCTGCCTTTGTCACAGCTCCAATTTTAGCTGGGTATAGCGCTGCTCAGCTAACAGAGTACATTTTCCAGCCTCCCTTGCAGCTAGATGTGGCCATGTGACCAAGTTCTGGCCAATGAGAATTAAGTGGGAGTGTCCAGGAATGGGGAGAGGCATGCTCTTATTTGGTCCTTCTACCCAGCAGCCTGAAAAGCAGGTGTGATGGCACACCTCTAGCAGCCACCTTGCACTCCGAGGTGAAGAGACACACATTCTGGAAGGCAGAGCAGTGAGCTGGTAGTCACAGATGACATGTGTGGCCTTTATATCAGCCCTGGTTCATCTATATTTAGACACCCCTTAGGGGAAAGAAAAATACACATGAATCTTATTTAACAACCACTATTCTGAGTTTTACTATAAATACAGTCAAACCTAATCAGAACTAGCGTATCAAGAAGAACACTTAAAGAAGAGAAAACAGCAATCTATGTGAAAGCCACCGGCACGGTCCGCTTGGGGGCCTGCATGCAGCCTGGGCAACCTGCCTGGGAGCTGACCCCGGGGGCAAGGGCTCCCCACTAAGCTAGGGAGCCACAGCCGCAGCTGTGGAATCGAAGCCCTGGAGGGGCCCGTAAGAGTGTGACGAGTGGTGTGGGAGGGTGTCAGGCAGAGGGGGCGTGGCGAGGACCAGGACGGGGACTGGAGTCTAAAGGGACACAAGGAGCTGCCAGTTGTCTTCCAAGAGCAATCGTCCCTGCTCCTCGGTCAGGGTCCGTGTGCCCACCTGCTCTGCAAGCTGGAAGCTGGTCCTGGCCAGCGGGTTCTCAGGCCCTGTGCAGCGGGGCTTGGCCGCAGACCAGGCTGGCGTTGGTGGGACGGGGGCGGCGGTGGTGTCAGTGGGGTGCAGGCAGAGTGATGTGGATGCTGCACCACTGGCTGAAAGGAGATTGCCATGCCTGTGACCCCACCAGAGCCTGGCAGACCAAGCCACACCCCGGGGACACCCACACAGGAGGACGGCCTGAACCTGCCTGCCGCACACCCAGAAGTCCCACCCTTACAGCTCAGGCCTGTGGTTCTCAAGCAGGGCCAACGCTGCCCCCAGGGGACATTAGGCAACATTTGGGGATGCTTTGGGTTGTCACATGTTACCAGTATCTAGTGGGTGGAGGCCACGCATGTCACAGTGCCCAGCACAGGGGACAGCCCAGCCCCGAATGCCCCCGGTGCTGCCAGCCAGCAGCCCCGGGCAGGGCGTCAGCCCTAGCCTAGATAGACAAGTTTCAGGACCTTGGTCTGGCCTTCAGCATCCTTCGTGGCTGGCCCAGCTTAAGGGCTCGGGAGGTCGGCCGTCGGAGTCGGGGTGCACGTGGCAGAGGAAAGGAGGGGAAAGGACTTCCAGGTGGGGAAGAGTGAGGAAAGGCACAGAGGTAGGGCTGAGCTTGGACCACAGGGTAGTGGCCCTACCAACGCTCCTGCCCTCAGGGCTGGGCTGGTTCCCCAACTTGCCAGAGGAAGGTTGCCTGCCAGGCCGACTGGGGAGCGGCCGATGCATACGTCACAGCGAGGGGTGCTCTGGGCGAGGCTCCCCCTTTATTCCAGCAGGCGCGTCCGTGGGCACTGGGGAAGCTCACCGAAGCCAGAGCAAGCCCGGAGCCTGGACAGGGGCTGCTCGGCCGCGTCTCCCCACCCCGAGCCTGAGCTGCCGTCAGGGTCAGTTACGCTCGCTGCTGTGACCGGCAAGCCCGGGACTCAGTGGATCGGCACAACACAGCAGAGGTGGGTTTCTGTCTCCCGCGGCACTTCCGCTGTGGCTGGTGGGCTTCCCTCCGCTCCTCTGCCTTCCCAGCGACAATGATGGAGGTGCTGTCACCCACCTGAGTCTGAACGCCTCAAGATGGAACCCCTGTCACAAGGTGACAGCTGAGGATCCTTCCCTCCACAGGGGCTGACCCAGCCCCTGGCATTCTCGGGCCAAACAGCAAGTTCACTCACAAGGTGGCCTTGCGCCTCCATCAGATGCTTCTTCCCTTACTGGATTCATAACCCCATGGAGGTCAGAGGCCAGAGGTCAAAGGGTAGCCTGTGCATCTTATTCTTGGTGCACCAATGCTGGCTCCAGCTCACTCCTGGTCCTCCGGGCTCCCCGACACCCCGTGGAACCTTGTCAGGCTCTGGGAGCTACCCCGTGGGGCTTCCCTTCCTCCTCGGCAGGGCCGAGCTCTGTCTGCCCTTCTCCGGGGGAGGCTGCGGCTGCAGCCGGTGGTCGGGAGGGCTCCCCAGGAGGCTCTGTCTTGGGCTCCTCGGGAACTCCTCCATCTCCAACAGCCTCTTCTCCCAGGAGGGCTCCAGTTCCGTCTCCCCAGAGGGTACTCTGCCCCTCAAACCATGAGCTGCCCCTCCCCCGAGGGCACTTCCTCCGCGGACAGGGCCGGGAACCCCGGGGGGCTGGGACAAAGCTTGTGTATGAAGAGGCCCTGGGGTGTGGACTCAGAGTGTCCAGCCACACATGCACCTGTCCACAAGAGGCGTGTCCCCACGTGCTGGCCTCCGGAGCCGGCAGGGCGTTCACCAAGCAGGCTCTTGGGCTCCTTCCCCAGGCACTTTGGAGAGGTCCTCGGGGTCAGCTGGTCAGGCAAGCCTGAGACACTCCATCCAGGGCACCCTATGGGAGCCCTGTCTCCCTCACATGCTCAGTAGTTCCCCGGGCCCATAAAGTCAAGTCTGTGCTCCTTGGCCCGCCTGGCACGTGGCCTCTCTGTGCCCCAGCCCCACCTCCGCTGGGTCTCACCATTCTGCCCACCGCCTCGCAGGGCCCCACGGTCTGCGTGTCCAAATCCTGCCGCATTTGTTCTATATTGCCCCTGGGGACGTTGCCGCTCGCAGCTCAGAACCAGCTCCACCCTGGGCATCAGAAGCCCAGCGCGTCCTGGGGCTGGGCTCCTGGCTCCGGGTCCCACAGGTGGGCCCCAGGTGGAGGCAGGGCTGGCGCTCACCCGGGGCCCCGGAAGAGTCCAGGCTCGTTGGGGCAGAAGTCGGGTCCTTGCAGCCACAGAACCGAGGTCCCCATTTCCTCACTGGCTCTCAGCTCCTAGGTGCCACCTGGGCTCCTCACCACAAGGTACCCTCCACCTTCGAAACCACCCGGTGCTTCGCGTCTCTCGGACTTCCCCTCTGCCACAAGCCGGGGACAACCCTGCTGTCAAAGGGCTCGCGTGGTTAGGCCAGGCCCACCGGTTAATCCCTTCTCCATGAATTCAAAGTCAACTAACTGCTCAGTCAATGAATCCCACCTTTTGCCACATCACACGACAAAATCGTGGCCTTCTACCACCATAATCCCAGTCTCTGAGATCAGGGCAAGGCATCTTGGGGGGCCATTTAGAATTCGGCTCCTGACGCCCTTCCTTTCCAGGCCTCCCTCAGGCACCTCACGACCCGTGGGGCTTGCCTCAGGCCAGCCCTTGTCCCCCCAGCCTCTCCCCACAGTCAGGGACAGCCTGGCACAGGCCCTGCCTCCCTAGAGGCTGAGCATGCGCTGAAAGAAGCCCAGCTCTGGGCCTGATGGGCCCGGGCCCAGGTCCCAGCTCCGCGACCTCGGCCCAGCTCCCTGCTCTGCCTCTAATTCCTTGTCGGAGCCACGGGTCTAGCAGTGTCGCTTTACGAGGCTGTGTGAGGGCCACTGGACAGGCGTGTGCTCCTTATCTCGAGAGGGCTCCATACACGGCCAGTTTGGGGGGCACAGGAAATGACTGTCAGTGACACCAGTGACAAGAAGCAAGAACAATGCAGGAGAAGGGCAGTGGGAATGGGGTGTGCTTGGTGCTGGAGATGGCAGTGGAGGTCAAACTCAAGATGCAAAGGAGTCACAGTCAGGTCCCTGATCTGCATGGTCGGCCATGTTGCAGGTCCCGGATGCTGGCCGTCTCCTGGAAAACCATTCACCCATTCAACAACTGCTTACTGAGCACTTGCCAAGTGTCAGGTTCGATCTTACCCTGGAGCTAGAGCAGGAACCGAAGGGCACACGAGGGTCCCCATGGAGCCTAGAGACTGGTGACAGGCAGGAAACAAATAATGACACCTTGCACTCGGGGTCGCAGAGGGAACAGCACACAGTTACAGTAGAGAACACCGGTACATGGGTGTTCTGAGGCCCTTCTGATGTGGGATGTGTGAGCTGGGGCCACGCAGAACCGGGGATAAAGCCCTGCTCCCAAAGGGATAGTATGTGCAATGGCCCTGGGGCAGGAACTAGCTCGATGGGTTCAAGTGACAGAAGGAAAGACAAGGACACTGGAGAGGAGAGGACAAGTATGTGTGATGAGGTTGAGGGACAGGCAGGGGCCCGGAGACGCCAGGCGGAACAACCCTGACTGATCGATTCCCTGCCCTATGCCAGTGACGTCCAAGCGCTTTCACGGGGGGTGACTCATTGTGAGACTCCCAGGCAGTGTGGGTGCCATTGTCACCCCCGCATGGAGCTGGGGAACCCCTGGCTGCAGACACAGAAAGCTCTGAAGTCACACAGGCAGGAAGTGGCTGGGCCCTGCTGAGCCCCACTGAGCCCAAAGGTGGCTTAAGACCCATTGGGGCCTGTTGGGTGCCCTGACTCTAGGGACTTCCACTTTTTGGGCATTGGCCAGCCTCCCCATTGAATGGGAACCAGAGCCCCGCCCCTGGCAGAAGGGTCCCCTACTTCCTCCCACCCAACCTTCCCCCCACCTTCAGCACAGGCGGGACCCTTAGAGGAGTGGTTGGCTCCGTCCTGGCCAGGAAGACTGGGGCTGTGGCCCCATTCGGGAGGAAGGGCAGGTGGGGTCCCGCAGACCCCAGAGCCCTGGAATCAGCCCTGGGAACCCAGGCAGAGCAACTCTTCCGGCCCCAGGCAGCTGCTGCTGCTCCCTGCATGTGTGCAGGTGTGTATGCGCAGAGAGCATGTGCACAAATGTATGAATACGTGCACACATGCACACATGGAGCACACACACGCACATGCACACATGTGTGGTGTGCCGGCACACCCTATACGTGTGTGCATATGTGCAGGGAGCATGTGCACACATGTGGGAATGTGTGCACACACGGAGCAGGTGCATGCACGAGGTGCACACACGTGTGGATGTGTCTGCACCCTATGTGTTTGCATGTATGCATGTGCAAGGAGCATGCACATGCATGTGTGATGTGTGCAAGCATGCGCGCACATGTGCATATACTGAGTGTGCACACGTTTGTGTACGCACGTGTGCGTGTGTGTGCACGTGTCAGAGACCTCTGGGAAACTGAACTTGGTGAGGGGGGCCAGAGTTCACATGCTCATGCTGTCCTTGAACCTGGCTGCAGACACCCCAGACCTTTCTCCGCTCCCTTCCCACGGCCGGCAGGGGGCAGCAGGACGCTGTGCAGCTGCGCCGCTAGAGCGTGGCCCTGAGCGGCAGGCGGAGTCAGGGAACCAACCCAGGCGCACCCGCCCGCAGACTGTAAGCCTCTCGTCCTCTGGCCCCAACCCTCTCACAGCCTGGCCGAGGGGACAGGGTGGGTGATGGGGGTCTCCGCGTCCCAGCTGGAGGTGGGAGCAGAACACCACGGCGGTCACAGTTATTTAAGCCCCGCCGCACACCCACCGCTCCTGAAGATTCGCCCCATGAACGGACAGTGGGACTGAGGATGACGGCGGTGGGGTGCTGGGTGGCCTCCGCACGGGGCGCCAGGGTGGGGACACTGCCCGCCCCGCAGCCGCCACGGCCAGCGTGGCCCAGCGGCCGCCACCCTCAGCCTCGGCGCGCCAGCGGCCCGGCACCCGAGGCCCCGCAGCGGACCGCCAGGTGGCAGCATCGGCCCGCGGCCCGAGCTCCCGCGAAGGCTCCCCACCCCCATGGCCGGGCTGCGAGGGCTCAGCCCTGACCCGCCTGTTGCCAGAGTTCAGCTTTCTGTCGCGAAATCCCGGGCGCTGGGGCACAGGGGAGACTCGGAGATGAGGCCGCTATTGTCATTTCACTTCTTTCGGTGCCTCAATTTCCCTGCCTGCGAGGACCTCCAATGTCCTTTTCATCTGGGAACGCTGCCCATCCGCCCCACTCCGCACAGCTGCGCCAGCCACCGCCCCCCCAACTGGGATCGAGGGGCCAAGGAAAGGCCCGCGCCCGGGTCATGGCAAAGGTTCAGGGGATTTAAAGGATTAAGAGGGGATCAGAGGCAGGGGGTCGAGCAGGACTGCGGGGGTGGGGGTGGGGAGGTAGGTTCTGAGCTCGAGGTCCCCTGAGTTTGGCTAGGTGGGACCAAGGGTGACTGGCAGCAACACCCCTCTGTCACCCCCATGCTTCCAGGGTCCTAGCTGGTCCCCGGGGACTAAGGTCTCCCCCGTTCCATCCCCTCGCCCAAGAGCTGCCGCCCCAGAGGGCCGAGAACCCGCGCAGCCGGACGGGAGCCGAGGCAGCACCGTGGTTAGGCGCCAACGCGTCCTGCCCCCCTCGGAACCGACAAGGCTTCAGGGAAGCGGGGTCTGCGGGGCCCTGGGCGGCCACTCACTGCAGACGGAGCCGAGCCAGAGCGCTCCAGGTGCGTGAGGCACCGCGGCCGCTGGACCTCGCGCTCTGGGCGCTGAACGTGAACACTGAGTCCGACCTCTCGCACGGCAGGGCCCAGGGGCAGGGGGGAGGCAGGGAACCCTCGCGGTCCAGGCGCTTCGCCCAGAATCTGGGGAGAGCCCTCAGCATCCTCCAGTCGGCCTCTATCATGGCACTTAGCCCAGGGCTTCAGCAGGTCGTCCGAGCCACCCCCCTGCATGTGGCGGGGCCTGCCTGCCGTCCCTCCCCAGTCCCCACGCCGAGTTAGCAGTGCTGGCAGGTGGAGGCGACCCTGGGTGCTGGAGGGAGGGCTCTAGTCGAGGTCTTGGGGAAGGCGCTGCAGCCTTGGCTAAGGGTGTGGCCCAGGAGGACCCCGTGTGATCATTGCTGGGGGGAGGGGAAGCGCGCCAGAACGGCGATAGGGCTGGGTGGTCTCTCCCTCCCCCACTAGAAACTGGAGGCCGAGTGGCCACCACGATCTGCATTGTCCATTCCCCGGCCCCCCCCCACCCCGGCCCGCAGGCGCAGAGGAGCGGCCAGCCCCTCCGCAGGTGTCTCCTCCGAGCTGCACCCTCCCCGAGCACCACCCCCCCCAGCCACGAACCCAATCCCCCTCCCCCAGCCCAGTTCTAGTAGGACCATCGGAAGGGAGCCGGCCTGCAGAGGGGGGTGGGGGGGTGGAAGTGTCTGTGCGTCTCGGGGGAGGGAGGAGAAAAGGGAGGGGAGAGCTGTGGAGCGAGGGAGAGAGAGAGCGCGCGCTGCGAGCGAGGAGGGCGGGCGGGAGGCGGATCCTCCTACCTGGGGCGCGCTCGCTCCCTCGCAGCTCGCTCGCCGGGGCCGCGAGTCACCTGGGGAGGCCGACAAGTGCGGACACATTGGCCGCCGCGGCGCTCGGCGCAGCGCGCACGGCCCCAGGCGGCTGCGCCCAGTACAGGCAGCGCCTGCCCGGCTACCGCGCTCGGGCCCGGGTCCGGGTCCCGGTGCCCGTCCGTGCTCGTGGGGCCCTGCGATCGCTCAGCCGTGCTCCGAGGTTTCGGCCCCCAGCCTAGGTCACTCCCCCAGGCGCAAGCGGCGGCGGCGGCGGCGGTGCCCCGGGCTCACCATGGTGGCAGCGCGCGCCGAGTGCCCGCGCGTCGCCAGTCGCCCGAGCCGCAGCGCCGGCTGAAAGCGGTCCGCCGAGGCCCCCCTCCCCTGCCCGTCCCCCGCCCCGCCCGCGCGTCCCCACCGGCCGCCGCTGTCTATGGCGCAGCCCCCCTCCCTGGATCATGCACAGAAACTTTCGCAAGTGGATTTTTTACGTGTTTCTCTGCTTTGGCGTCCTCTACGTGAAGCTCGGGTGAGTAACACCGTGGGTAGGGGCCGCCGCCGGGGTCGGGCCGCAGGCGAGAGCCACCTTCAGGGTGTCCCCGCGGGAACGTGGAGACCGGATGGGGCCATGGGCGGCTCTCGAGGATCTGGGGCTGGCCTGTGTGTTGGACCCTCGCTCAAGCCGGTCAAATACGCAGTCGAGCCCCTCGAGCGGCAGGTTCGCCCGAGCGGCGCCCAGCTCAGGGCTGGAGGAGGGAGAGCAGGCGCGCAGGCGGCCGCGGGCACACCGGCAGGTAGCGGTGAGCGTGCCCGGGGCGTACTTTCACCTGTTTGGGCTCCAGGCCCCGGGGGTGGGACGCGCCTTCCCTCCCCGGGCTGCGCTGGGCGCTGAGCCCGGCCGTTCGCTCGCCGCCTGGAGGGCGCGCCGGGGCGGCGGGGGTGGGGAGCGGCGGTCGGGGAGGCCCCAGCGGGCGGGGGGCGCGCTCGGCCGGTGCACCCGCCACGGCCCTTCGTCTCTATCCATCACCCGGACGTGTTGAAATTACCTTGACAACTTGTCCGGCTGGCTCGGGATGGGCTGCGCGGCTGGCCCGGCCGCCTCGGGCTCGGTCCGGGCCCTGAGCCCCCGCCCTCCCGGGACTCTCGGCCCGGCCCCCTCTCTCCGCGCTCCCCCTGGCGCGGCCCGGCGGGCGGGCGGGCGCCCGGCGGGCCGCGCTCACAGAGTAGCTGCTCCGAGTCGTATTTCCACATTCCTGAACCCAGCCGAGTCCTTACCTGTTGAGCTGCGATCTCCTTTAGACAGAATCTGTCTCGGCCTCGCTCGGAGTGGTGGGGGGTGGGGGGGGGTGCGGCGTGACCGTGAGGGGGTGAGGCGCACCTCGCCGAGGGCGCTCACAACCCCGCGCCCCGCCGCTCCCTGCGCGCCTACTGTGCTTCGCCAGCGGCGGGAGGTACGCGGATCCCAGCCGCGGGCAAAGCCGGAGAACAGCCGCAAGGGAGGGCCGGGCCCGTGCCGCCGGCAGAGACGCAGCTTCCTCCGCCCAGAGATCGAAGCTCCACCTGAGAATCATTTCGTCCATGGCGCCCTCCGCCATTTCCCTGGCGGAGAAACTGAGGCCGGTGTCGGCGCGGGCAGGGCTGGAAGCCCTCTGCCCAGCCTCGGTTCTGCAGACCTGGCTGGCGCGCCTGCAGCTGCTGGTGGCTGTCTTTTGTGGGCCGAGCGGAGGCTGTGTCCCTGGCTGTTTGTTTATGGGAGGTGAGAGTGCGCGCACCCACGGCTGCTGGGGGCGGGGGGAGCGGGGAGGCACTGCTTTTTGGGCCCTCCAGCAGCCCCTGCAGCTACCCTTCCTGCGCCCTCCAAATAGTGGGCACTCCCTCCCCAGGTTCGCTCTGCGGTCTGGTCCTCAGCGCCGAGGCCTTGTCCCTTCCCCACGACCCTGGACTTAAGTGCCCTTTCTCTTCCCCTTTTTAAGGGTTAGGATACCCAGCGAGGCAGGCCAGTTCGCTTGTCCACAAGAGTGGGTGGCAGAGCTGGGACTGGAGTGGGCTCTGGCCTCTGCCACGGCCACTCTTCCCAGGCTGCACTCTGCCGCAGGAGCCCTCTGAAAGCAGCTTGCAGGGGGACCCTGGGAAGAAGCCCCAACTCCCCACCCCCAGGCAGCAAAGGGAGTGAAGTCAGGGCCCAGCCTGGACTCCCAGCGCTGCCCACCCCAACTCCCACCCCATCGGCCTCCTGTTTTCCCCTGTAAGGGGGGCTGCAGCTCTGGCCGCCCTGGACTGGGAGGCGGCCAGTGTTCGAGGAGGGACAGAGCTCCACCCTGGGTGCCTAGGCATGAGGGTCCGTCTTCTGGGGGTGCCTCCAAGAGCCAGACAGTGGCCTAGACTCTGCCCTCTGCTTCCATCAAGGAACCCTGGAGTGGGGACTCCACACCCCTCCCCACCCCCGCATTGTGCCCCGAAAGCACACTCTCATTCTTGGGGAGAGGAGAAATGAGGTCTCCACAAACGCCCCTGTGGAACCACACCCAGGACACCCAGAGAGACATCATGGGATCTACTAAGGGGGGGCGGTCAGCCCCACCCATCCTTGACCTTGTGAGAGGTAAGCGGCCTGCTTTCTTCACAAGCCATCTCGGCCGCACCAGGCAGGGAGGAGAGGGAGGCTGAGCCCAGATGCCACCGAAGGGGTTAAATGAGCTGACGAGGTCTTGCGTGAGCTCTCAGCCCCCAGCCCGCCTTCCCCAGGTGGGAAAGTGGGGTCACAGTAGTGCTTCCTTTACTGGGTGCTGTAAAGGTTAGTCCCGGGACCTTTGCCATGAGGTTGGGGGGGGGTCCCAATAAATACTTGTTTGCACCAGTCCAACCTTTCTTATCGTTAACGACCACGATATCACAGCCACTGCAGAAGCCCAGGGGGTGCCCCATGGAGTGTATTCTGGGCCCTCAGCAAGGAGGGGAATTGGGATTTCAGGGCCACAAAGTCCCAACGGAATGTCAGAGACTGTGTGCCGGGGAGAGCGCCCATGATCACAGCCTGCCAGCCCACACCTGGGCATGCGCAGTGCCCCCCCCATGCCCCTCAGCCAGTGCAGATGTGTGGCCCCCTGGGGGGGCTCCCAGACCAGCAGGAATGGAGAATTCAGCCCTCACAATCCCTACGGGGGTTGGGGGTCCCCAAACCAGATGTGTCTTGGATTTTACACAATTTCAAAACAAATGGCTTTGGAGAGTCACAGTTCCTCATCTGGGGACCAAGCAGCCTCGGAGCTCCAGCCCTGGAAGAGGCCGAGCCAGGCCTGAGGATTGTCTGGATTCTGGGCACGCACTGTGTCCGGGAACAGGGGGCATGAAGTTCCAAGACCAGCCCTGCTCCAGGCCTGCCTCCTGCCCTCGGAGTCGGGAGAGGCAGAGCGGCCTGGCAGCCCAGGACCTGGAGGAAAGAAGCGGCAGAGGCGGCTCTCCCTCCAGAATGCCAGGATTTCTCCACACCTGGTCCAGAAGCCCAGAAATCCACTTCCTCTGGGACCACTGGCCATACTGAGGACACCTCTCTTTCCTTGTCATCTTAGCTGCTTTGTGCTTTTGCCCCAGTGTAAGGGTCACACAGCATCTAGAGGAACAACCACTGATGTGTGGCCAAGCTTGGCCAGCCAGAGGAGGTGGGACTCCAAGCCTGTGTTTCTGGGCTTTCCAGAAAATCACTGGAAGAAGGATTGCTCAGAAAAGCGTGTTCCACACTTACCCCAACCAAAAGAAGGGAGGGGGGAAGCTAGAGATGGGGCCTCTGGGCTCCTGTTGGGGGTGCGTTCCCACTGTCAGCCTCTCAGGAGAGACTCTGAGGCTGACCTTATAGGGACACCAGTGCGCATGTGCACAGGTGAGCCCTGCCAAGCTGGGCCTGAGTGGCCGTAGCGAGAGAGTGCTGGCGACCCACAGCCCGCTTCACCAAACCCAAGGGCGCACGCGGGCAGCGGCACGGCACACACAGTGCATCTGTGTACACACCTGCGCCCTCGCTGAGGCCCCCACGCTCCCGCAGGCACACACAGGCACATGCCTGCACATGCATGCACACCAGAGCACACATGGCCCAGCACAGCCCCCGAGAGGCGCGCACGCCCCCCCGCGGTTACCCTGCGGCGCTCCCCCCAGGTGCGCCCTCCAGCGCAGGCCAGAGCTGTGTGGTTCGCTGAAGTTGCGGGAAGGGGACCCAGCCAAGGCAGTTTGGGCAAGCCCTGGGGGCGGCTCCCGCCGCGAGCTCGGGTCAGCCTCCCCTTTAAAAAAACCCGCCCGCGGAGGAGGCGGATGTAGGGGCGGCCCGGCCAATGGCAGCTGCGTGCCTCTGGAGACTTGGAGACGTGAGCCAGAGAGAGTGACAGAGCCGGTTCCGACTGACCGACCGACGGAGGTCCAGACGGCGGCTGAGGCGCACCCGCTGCCCCTTGCCGACACGACCCCCGCCCCGCACTCCAGCCGCAGCGCGATGCTCGGCCCTGGCGGCGGGGCACCGGCCACCACTGCGCCGGGACCCGTGCGCCAGGGTTCCTAGCGCCCGCTGCCGCCGCCCTACTTCGGGGAGGGCCGTGGAGACCCCGGCCTCAGCTGGCTCAGGCGCCCTGCCCACAGGGCCTGCCCAGCCCCGCCAGGAGCGCCGGCCCACCATGCTTCTGCTGTCGCCGCGCAGCGCGCTCCTCTCCGTCTATTGCCCGCAGATCTTTCTCATCTTGTCCAGCGGCAGCTACCTGTGAGTGCCGCCGGCCGCACGCGGGGTGGGAGGGCCTCCCTCTCCAGCCATCAGCACTGGGGCTGTGCTGGGCCATCAGCAGAGAGGGCAGGGAACGAG
Source organism: Micronycteris hirsuta (assembly GCA_004026765.1). Lineage (NCBI taxonomy): Eukaryota > Metazoa > Chordata > Mammalia > Chiroptera > Phyllostomidae > Micronycteris > Micronycteris hirsuta. The sequence continues at coordinate 102,784 of PVJI01000904.1, forward strand.
ACGGTGAGGTCTCTGGGCGGGGCGCCCGGGTGCGCGGCGCGCAAAAGCAGGGGTACTTTGGGTCGCCGGCCGGCCTAAGCCGCGGAGGTGGAGAACGGGGGGAGTTTTGGCAGTGAGAAGTTCTGCCTCTTGGCTTGGAGAAAAGGTGGCTCCCGAGAGGCCTGACTGACCCCCAACACCAAGCTGTGGACACCCAGCTCGGAGGCCAGAGGGTGCGGGAGCGGCGGGGAAATTCCCTGTGCGTCCCAACCGAGTCCTGGACCAGCGGGATCCCCCTCCCAATATAAATCCACGCGACCGGCACGGTCGAGCCACATCTGAGAGAGCCGCACGCAGGTACCCTGTACCCCGCACACTGGCACACACGTGCAAGCTGTCCCCCAACGGGTCGCTCCCCGGCTGTCCAGGGAGGTCGCTGCGGCTTCTCCCGCCTTCCTGCAGCGCTGGAGGCCTGAGGCCGGCCGCGGAGCCGACTCCTCACCTGGGGGCGCGGGGGTGCACAGTATGCTGCGCGTCCCGCCGGCAGAGGTGCGCCCTGGTGTTCCGGCCAGGGCAGCGCCCCGAGCGTGGGCGCGCGTGTGCATCGGGCGGGCCAGCGCCCACTGGGCTCCGGGCAGCTCCTAGCAGGGCCCGGCCTGGCCCAGCGAACCGAGGGGGCGCGTTGGCGCAGCGGTGGCTTCGTTGGATTCCTAATGGGACGCATATGCTCTGGCCTCCGATTTAAAAAGGAGTTTGATTTATGGAACCGCCGTTTGGGGGAATTTAAGCTGGATGCTACTGATTAAACCTCAGAGCCAGCGCTCCCTCCCTTTCTTTCCTCCTTTCACCCTCCCCCTCCCGCTACCCCTCCCCCGCCTCCCCCTCCTTTACACGCGGGCCACGTCCGGGGTCGCCTAACGCGGCCAGAGGGGGCAGCCGCTGCCTTCCCGCTCCCAGCGCCACCCCCTCCCTCCACGCGGCCGCAGTCCTAATAAATCGCCGCGCCCCCACCCCCTTTTAATAGGGACGCAGCCAATTTCTCCTCCAGCTCCTAGGAAATTACTATCCTACCAGTTTTCCTTCTATAAATAGTCGCGCATCTTGAAACAAAAGTTCGCAACCACAGCCAGATGCTGCGAGGCCCGCGGTTTCCCGGGCTGTGGGGCATAATTACAAGGTCCGGGCGCAGAGAGCGCTCCAGGCCCGGCGGGCAGCCCCGGCTGCGGAGGCATCGCTGGGGGGGGGGGGGGGCGGGCGGGCGGTGATGGCTGCCCCGGGCAGGACGCAGGGCGGGTGGGGACCGCCTGATCGTTGGGAACTGGGGCTAGGAAAGAGAGTCCTGCTTCTGGCGTCGCTCCCAGGAAATGGATCAGTCCGGGGGTCCTTGGAATCCCAGCCTCCTGTTTTCAGAGGGCAGAGGGTTCTCAGGGGTCGGAGGTGGAGGTCCAGAGCTTGCGCCCCTCTCCAGAATCCCTGGCATCTCAATCTTAAATCTTGCTAGAGAATCCACAGCTACTCTGCTTTAGAATTCATTTTGGAGCCAGCTGGCTGAGGTCTGCATTATTGGGGAGGTGTCGGGGGTGGGAACCCTGGGCTCCCAGTACCAATTGCAGTGAGACCCTGCGAGGAGGAAGTGGGCTACGGGCTCAGAAGCTGGTGAGGGGGGCGGGGGGAGGGGCAAGGCAGCAGTGGAGGGGCCCTGGGGCAGGTGGTGACCAGTATACCTCCCTCTGCCCAAGTTTCCTTCGGAGCTGGCCCTCCAGTCCGGTCTGCAGTGACCGCTGTCTGTACCCACGCAGGCCTCCCCGCGGGTGTGCTCTGCCAGCATGGTTGGTGGAGTTCTCCTGAGGCAACAGCTTTCCCCAACATCCCTGGGCCAGTGCTGGGGTCTGGAGTGGGTGGGTGGGTGGGGGGCGCAAGTCAGGCCGCCCCTGCCCTGCCCTGCAGCCAGCCCTGCCTGACCTGGAGTCCCGGGGAAGAAAGTGCTGATGTGAGCCTTTCCTGCGCGGAGTTGAGCTCAGCGTGCCCAGGAGCGAGGAAGGGGGGCCTCCCGCGTCTCTGGGCTTCCCTGCTCTGTGTGGTGGGCGCAGGCTGCGCGCACAGGTGCTTCGCGTGGGAGCAGGGCCCGGGGATGAGAATGGAAGTGAGCAGGGCGAGAAGACCCTCTCTGGCAGGCGGAGCTGTTCCCTGGAGGCAGGTGAGGTGGCCCCTGCAGAAGTGCTTCGTGGGGGTCAGTGGTCAGCCCACCTCAGCACTGCAGGGGTGAGTCAGAAGGCTGGCCCTGTGGGATCTGAGGATGCCCTGGGCAGGGAGCGCCCTGGGCAGAGGCTTCTTTCTGCTCCAGAGAACTTTCCAGAAGGCATCCTGTAGCTGGGATCCCAGACACTGGCAGGCAGTTGATCCTGCCCCTGCATCTGGGCTGCTCTCCCAGCCCCTGTCCTGGGCTGTGGCCTGTCGTGCACAGCGAATCCCAGACGCATGCCTGGGCCCTGCCACTGATCGGGTCCGACGGGTGTGCTGGCCTGGAAGGGCCCGAGCCCCCGCACTGTGCCCCCCCCGGCCCCCACGCTGAGCCTGCCCAGCCAAGCTTGTGCGAGGCAGCCCTGGCCCGTCACACCCTTCCCTGCACCGGCTGTCAAAGCTGACGGTCCCAGGGCTGGCGGGGGTCAGGAGGGCCCGAGGGAGGGCAGGTGGGAGGCTGCGGGCCAAGAGGGCGGCCTGTGGTGCCAGGTCAGCTGTCATGGGGGCCTGGGGGAAGCCTCAGGCCGGGACCAAGCCGGCCTCCTGTGCTGGGCAGGTCCCTTCCGGTCTTGGCCTCGCTCTCCCAGATGTGGGGGTTGGCGGCAATGATCCCCCAGGTCTTCCGGTACGAGCCTCTCATGGTGACCGCCTGCTCTGGGGAGCTGAGTGAGTCATGAGTGACAGGGTGGTTACTCACCGACCACCTGGCCGTGGGGGGTGGGGGGCACTCACCACTGCCCAGCCAAGGCTGGGCCTCTTCCCGGCTCCGCTGCTGTGGCTTTATTGGTGGTGTCAGCCACAGCTCCAGAGGCCTCGCGGGCATGCCCGGCGGGGGGTGGGGGGGTGGCGCTGAATCAGGTCCGCTCCTGTGGCATCACAGCCCCTGGGGGGCAGAGTGGGGCCGTGGCTCAGGCGTGGACAGGTCGCCCTCGGGTGAAGCAGCTCCAGCTCGTAAAGCCATGTCTGTGCCAGGTGGGAGAGAGCCCTGCTCTCTGGGCCTCCCGGCCTCAGCGTCCTCACCCGTGCCTGGGGGTGGAGAGTCTTCCTCTGCAGACTCAGGTCCTGCCCGAGGGCCCTCAGGTCTGAAAGGCCAAGCTCTGGAGGGGGGGCGATGTGTATGCAGCGTGGTGAGAGCCGGGGGACCCCCAGCTCACGATGGACAAATCAAAGAGAACCCCACGAAGTCCCTGACATGGGAGTGAGGCTCACCAACCACTAGTGAAGGAGGGGGCTGGCGCATCCCGGAAAGGGGTCCCTGGGACGCCGGTGCAGAGAGGGCGGGCTGGGTGGGCGGGGCTGCCTCTAGGCCACAGCCGGCTCTATGGCTGGGACATTGTGGGAACCCCCATCTCCCAGAGAGGATGTGCGGATTTAACCAGCAAGTGTAGAGACGCGCTCAGCTGTGTTTCTGGTGTACAGTCAGGGCTCAGGGGCTGGGGTCCTTCTCAGCCCTTAGAAGCAGGGAGGCCCCGTGGATGTGTTTGTTCAGGGCAGGGTGATGAACTCTCAAGGTGTCTTGGAGGGCTTCCCGGAGGAGGTGACACATAGGCAGGGTTTTGGAGGGTGGATAAGAGTTGCCCAGACTAGACAGGAACATGAGAGAGAACCCTAGAAGGAACAACACTCACTGTCAAACCCATTCATTCACCCAGGGGCCCACTCGAGGGCACCTCACAGCATCCTGCTGGGGTGAGGCAGCTGGATGCCAGGGTCCAGCAGGGAGGCCTTTGCTGAGGTCCCCCAGAGTCCAGGGTGACAGCCCTCGGAGGAAGTATTCCCTATGGTGGTCTCTGGGGCCTCAGGGGTGGGGCAGGGAGTTGGCGGAGGTGCCCTGGAGGGAGGAGGCCACCGTGGAGGGATGTTTTCTGAGGCCTTGACTGCACATTGTCCCTTTGCTGAGTTCCCCGGGACTTGGGGGACACAAGCCTGCTCCTCCCACCACCCAGTCCCTCAGAGCCTCTCGCAGCCGGTGGGGAGCCCAGAACCCCAGCTGGGGGTCTGGACCAGTGCTCTGGGAGGAGGGTGGTGGCAGGGGGAGGGTGTGACGCAGGTCGTGAATGTGGGACCCACACCTCCTGTCAGCTCAAGATTGGGGGGTGGCCCCTACCCGCCTGTGGCCCCTATGCCCTTGGAGCCTCTCCCCGCGGGGCAGTTGGAGGGGCTTCAGCTGGCTCCCCGGAGACCTCCATTTTCACGGCCCTGGGTCGGGCCTAGATAGGGCCCAGCCCCCCCACCCCCATCCCCTCAGCAAGGGGACAGGAGGCTGGGCGCCCTCCCTTGTCAGATGAAACCCCGGCCCAGGGCTCCCTCAGCCTGATGAAAGGGTCATTGTGTGGTGCAGGCCGCCCGCTGGCCAAGGACAAAACCGCCGTTTGTCCTCCTTCCCTGGCGCGGGGCTGGGGCCTCCCTTGGGCTGGCCGGCGGGTGGGGGTGGGCACAGGTGCGCTCTCTGGTGCCTTTCTCCGTCTTCCCTGTCTCCATCACAGAGCTGCTCTGGGCTTAGTTCCCTCCCTGGCCTGCCCCCCACCCACGGCGTCCTCACCCCTGAGCAGGGAGCCTGAGTCTCCAGCCAGCCCAGCTGTTGGCAGGGAGGTAGTGAGCTCTCTGGCCCTGGAGGCATACAAACAGGTGCAGGAGTGAGGGCCCGGGATGCTGGGGAACGGCCTTACCTGGAAGCCAGCCAGCCCTCACCGGCTGGCCGTGCCAGCGGCTGTGTGGAGCGCTGGGCCCACTCCGGGAGTGAGGCTGCTGAGGCCCAGAGGCAGTGACCCCACGGCCTCCGTGGTGGAGCACAGCAAAGGGCCTGTCGCCTGCCTGCAGACAGGCTGGTGCAGGGGCCTCAGGCCCGGGGGTGCCACGGAGGGCCCTGTCTGAGCCTTTGAGTGAAAGGCACTATAATTCGGCGGTCCCCAAGTGGCCATCGCTGCCCTGTAGCAGCTCAGCCTGCCAGCACCCAGGGTGGGGCCAGGGGGGGCGCCGCCCTGTCCAGCAGCGAGCAGCTCTCGGGCATCGGCAGTGGCCTGGGAGGGCCTGAGTTAGCACCCCCTGGTCCCCATCCAATGACACCGGTGGGCCTCCATCACTTTCAGATGCCACCCTCCCCCCACGGCTGTCCCTGCTCCCCATGTCACTCCATGAGCCTCTGGGGACAGAGGTATCCCTGGTGCTAGAGAGGCCAGCTGGCCTGGCCCCAGCCCCTGGAGGGAAGGAGCAGGGACAGGGTGGGCAGTGTCTCGGCTCACCGCTCAGTGGCAGTTATTGCTACTTTGGCCCTCGATGCTCCAAGTGGCGGCCCAGACGGAGTGGGGATTCCTCCAGGGCAGACTCCCTGCCCCTGGACCCCCGCCTGAGCGACACAGGGCTTTGCATTCGCCTCGGGGGGAGTCAGGCGGGACCGACCTGTGCATGGGGGCAGCTGGGGTTCACTTTGACTCTTCCCTCCCTGGCCACCAGGGTGCACCCCCCACCCCCCGTGAGTGGTGAAGTGGGGTGCCCAAGGGTCCGTCGCTGTCTATGTCATGCTCAAGGGGGCTGAACCCAAACACCAGCCTGGGTCCGGGCGGCCTCTCAAGCGGCCTGCCGACGCGAGTTTCCAGTGAACACTGCTGCCCATGACCTCACCTGGACGCGTGCCTCCCCTGGTCAGAGCTGTCTGCTGACCAGGAGAAGGCAGCGCCCGATGGCCAGTGGGGACCGCTGTTGGGTCGGCACGTTTGGTGCTGTGGGCTGTGGACTTGGGGCCACCTGCTGCTTTCCTGGACCTCGGTCCCTCCGTCTGGGTGATGGGCCTAGTAGCCCTCTGCCCTGCTCCCCTGCTTCCCTCCCCGCCACCCCCACCCCTCCGTGCCCACCCCTCACGCCACAGCCTCAATGGCAGCCTCCAGAACGCGATGGGCCGGGTGCGCAGGAGGAACTGGGTGCCCCCCCTTCCTTCCCCTATGCCACCCTCAGCAGGAACCCCCTGACCCTGAGGGTGGACCAGGGACAGTGGCCTCTGATCTGGTGCCAAAGAGTGTGCTGGAGGAGGGATGTCCTTGCTGGCGGGGGGATGGCTGTGGCATGGCCGGGGGGCAGGGTGTGGGCGGCCCCCCGGGTAGAGTGGGGTGGGTGGTGGGAGGTGAGGGTGGAGTGGCGGTGGGGCGGCTGCCCCAGGGAGGGAGGGCAGGATGGGCAACTTTATCCCGGGTGCCGGGTGGACAATGGGAAGCAGAGGAGGCTGCTTTGCCGCTGGCCTCGGATGGAGGGGCTTCGGGGAGGGGGCAAGGGCCCCTGGGCAGGATCTGCGGGCTGCAGGGGGAAGGCTATCTGCCTGCAGGCTCTTCGAGGTTGGCAGCTGCCCCCAGCACCCAGCACAGCACCTGGCGACTGGTCGTTGCCCAGTGAACATGTGGCGGTGGTCAGACGGCCGCTCGTGTCCAGGGCCCAATGAGGCCCGCTGCTCTGGTCAGGGCCCCCTGCCCCGGGTGGCAGGGGCGGGTCTGGGGCTGGGCCGGGGGCTGGGTGACTTCCCCGCTCCCCTGACTCAGGTCTTCCCAGGGTGACTTCACTGCTGGCTGGGAGCTCTGGGAATTTCCAGGTGCCACAGCCACGCCGCCGTGGAGGGAGCTGGGCCCATCCCCTTGCTGTCCCTGTCTTCCCTGGCCCATCCTGGGCACCCATCTGCCCCCCGTGAGCCCTGCAGCGGCTTGGCCACATCCATGGGAAAAGCCCCTGTTCTGCCCCAGCAGGTCACCCCCCACCAGTGGCACTGTCCCGGGGGGGCGGGGAGCACAGTGCCAGATATGTCCAGGTCCCCAGGGTGGCCTTCCTGTACCTCAGACCTGTGAAATGAGACCACCCAGGGAGGGCGCCCAAGAGGTGTGCTTGGGGGTTGGCCGGGCAGACGGGCATCAAGAGAGCACTGGACAGGGAGTCAGCAGCCTCGGGCTCTGGAAGCTCACCCTGTCCCCAGTAGCTCAGAGCACAAAGGGACTCTGGGGTCATCACACAGGGTGTGGGGACTCCAGGGACATGGCCCTGGACATGCCAAGTGGGTGCAGCAGTCAATTAGTATCCAGGGCTGGTGCTGGGCTGGGGGCCGGGAGCTGCTGGAGAGCTCCGCCTGCCCCCTCTCTCAGACCCCAGCTGGTGGCCCTGTGATGGGACAAGGCTGCGCTCTGGGCTGCAGCCCCTGGGGGTGGACAGGGGGTGGACACCTGGCCCCGTGCATCCTTATTTCCTTTCCAGCAGCTCCAGGGGCGATGCAGGGTGTGAGGTATGGTAACGAAGTCCTCCTCATTGTCCAGCTTCTGCCCCACGAGTAGACGTTGCAGGGGCTCCTGCTGCCCCCAGGGTGCCCACCACCATGTGCTTGGTTCCCGACCCCCTCCAATGGAGGTGCTGAGAGCCAGGGTTTTCAGCCAAGTCTGAGTGTGTGCCCAGAGGACCCCGGGCTCTCCCCGCCTGCCTTCCCTTCAGCATGGAGGTTCCTGCAGGGGGAGGAGAGGGGGGCGGGAGGGCAGCCAGCAGGGAAGAATGCTGAGGAAACAGGAAGTAGGGAGAAAGGGCCAGGGCCTGGCAGGCCCTTGGCTCTGATGCCCGAACCCTGCCAGGTGGTTGCATGGCCTTAGCAAGATACTCACATCTCCAGCTGGGGGCTGGCTGCCAAAGGTGGGGCACGCTCAGGTCCCCAGGCTGCCGCACTGGGCAAGTCCCCAGGGTCCCAGAGCTAGGGGGTGTTCTGAAGGTGTTGGCCTCATTAAGCACTCAGCATCTTGGCACGCCTTCACCGCCCGGATGCCCGGGGGAAGCAGGCCGCTCCTAAGGGAGTGAGCACCCTGTCCCTCAAGGCATGCAAGCTAAGACGGTTGGCTGAGGAAGCCCTGGTGGCCCAGAAATACTCAGAAGGAAAACCCAGGACAGTGGGCAGCTTAAAGGGCAAGGCAGGTGGGGGGCTGCGCCCCAGAGACCCTGGCCCGGAGGGGTTGCCAGCTTTGGTGAGAGCAGGTGCGGGGGCCATAGACCTGGGGTGTGGGGGCGGCACGGAGGTAACTGCTCACTGCCCACCGCCCGTACACCCGCCGCTCGGGGCCTGGCCGGCCCACGAGGCGTCCAGACTTGGGGCCTGGCTGTGGGCCAGCAGGCACTGCCGGCTCCTTCCCACCTGTTCCACCCACCTGGCCGCCCAGCGTCTGTCCTGAGGTTGCAGGCTGGCACCCTGGTCACCCAGGCCTGCAAGGCACCCCCATATCCAGCAGATCTGGGATGTCAGGATGAGGCCGAGGACAGGGCTGGGGTCTCATTCACGCGTGGGCCTTAGCTCACTGTGCACCTGCGCTACCATGGCACCGGTGTCCCCTTCTGTACCCTGAGGAGCGAGGAGGAAGGCCTAGGGAAGGTGTGGGGTGCAGCAAGGGCTTCAGGAAGTGAGGCCGTGGCCTGGCCAGACTGGGGTTGCTGACTCTCAGCCCTTAATAGCCGCTGCAGGAGTTTGCCATAGAGGCACTCACGTGGGGAAGGAGGACACAGGGAGACCTAGGCAGGCTTCTTGGTGGAAGAGGCATCGAGCTGGGCCTGGAATTCTGCCTTACTGCTGGAGGGAGCAGGAAACCTCTGGTCCAGTATGGCCTAAACGCAGGCACGTCACCATGGGCCCTGAACGCCCAGCAGACATCTGAAAGTTTCTGTGGTCAGGGATCAATGTCTTGGGGTCACAGTGACGGGGTGAGGTTTTGATTTCACAGATTTAGCAGGTGTGGGGCTGCTCACGAGTGTGGGGGACCCTCTTGGCTCACCTCCAGCAGGCTCAGCCCTGCCCCAGAGCCCTGCCGGCTGCCTGTTGTTGCCCAGGCTGCCTGGTTTCTTTCCAGGGTGGGGCCCCAGGAGGCCAGGCCAGGAACGCCAGCTCTGTGGGGAGGGCAGCTGCCAGCCTGCCTGCTGGGGGCGGGAGGGAGCAGGTGGCGAGCCGCTCTCTTCCCCCCAGGACACTGTGGGCATCGAGCTGAGTGGAGCAGGGGCCTGAAAGGCAGGCAGGACTCACGGAGCAGGGACCCCACCTTCGAGCAGGGGTTGTGCTCCCCATCGGACAGTTGGGCAGACGGAGGCTCAGAGGGGCCAGTGAGAGTCGGCAGCTGAGCAGAGCCCAGACTCAGGGCCCCATCCCCGAGAATTCTCTTTAGGATATAGCTACAGGTACCTATATTGTCACCTCAGCCTCCTGCTTCCCAGACGGGAAACTGAGGCCCAGGTGGGGTGGGGTTGGGGGAGAGGGATGGCCTCGTGGCTCAGCGGTGCCCCTGCCGCCTCCAGGCCTCTCTGTGCCTCCACTTGGGACACCCTCGTCCCTACCCATCCCCCTGAATGCCCCCTTCTGGGTGTTTGTCCCCACCATTGCCCTGCTGGCCCAGGTCCTCCCAGCCCAGGGCCAGTGCAGGGAGAGCCCATTGGCCAAAAGAGGGTTGTCCTTTCAGATGAGAACACTGAGACTCGGACGGCCTCGGGGTGCCTTCTCGGCCCCTGGGGATGTCTCCAAGCCCCGTGCTCCCCACCGAGCTGGGCCTTGAACTCCCGCGGGGGAAGGAGATGAGCGCGCACTCGAAGACCAGAGGAAGGACGGGGGACCTGAATGCCACCAGGCCCTCGCACCAGCCATGTCTGGCTCGGCCCGGTCTGTTCCCTTCTGTCCTGTTCCCTTCCACAGAGGAGGGCTGGGGGACCCATCTGGAGCCAAGCCCTGGCACTGTGACGGTGGCTGGGGGCTCTGCAGAGTGACCCCAGGCCTGGAAGGCGTTCATATCCCCAGGCAGGAGCACCGAAGCCTCCCTTAGCCTCCATGGGCTCCAGAGCTGGCCCACCTGTGGCTGGAAAGTTCTGGGCCAACTCCTGCTCACCTGGGAGGCTGGCGGGAAGTGGCCTTGGGTGGGTGTAAGGGCCAGGTGCCGCCTCTCAGGTGTTTGCCGAGTACTTCCTGGACGAGTGGACCCAGGCTCCCTCCCGGCTGATCTGAGATAATTAGAACATTCCTCAAATATTTTGCCGGAGGATGCCCAAGAAGGAAGAATTACAAAGCTCCCCAGGCCAGGAGCGTGGGCTGAAAGCGCCCTGGGCAGCTGGGCAGCTGGGCAGCCAGGGCTGGGCCAGGAGTGGGGGCTTGTAAGGGGGGTTCTAGGGAAGGGGGCTGGGGATGTGACCCAACTTGGCCAGCTTGTCCCCACCTCCCAAGGAGCTGGGGCTGGGGTGGGGGCGCGTGGTCAAAGCCAGCTAGGAGCCCAGCTGGGCGCCGGGCCACGTTGGGGATCCCTGCCCTGGGGAACCCACAGGAGGTGGGGTGGGCAGCCCTGCCCCGAATGGTGTTAGGAAAAGCCCAGGGGGTCCAGCGCAGGGTCCTGCTCCCTGGGGAGGACGGTGGGCCCAGAGGACAAATCAGCCTGGGGCTGGTGGGACAGACGGGAAGACGCGCCATCCAGAGTGATGCGGGGTGAGAGGGAGCAATACAGGCTGTGCTTGCGGCCAACCTCGTGACCGCCACCTGCGGTCCTGCCAGCTCAGGCCCTGAGGCCACCGTCCTGCTGGTGTGGGGCGGACCAGGCTGGCGTGGTGGGGTGGCCCAGAGGGCAGAGGGGGCTGGGCGGGCTGTCCCCCCAACACGTGCCACCTGGGAGTGGGGAGGGAGGGGCAGGGACAGGTACCCACCTGAGACCCCCTCCTGCCTCTAGGGGGAGGGGTCAGCCTGGGGTCTTAAGGCCCAGAGGGTTCAGTCCAGGAAGAACTTGGGCCATGATGTCCCCTGTGAGTGCCTCCCAGGTCCTAGCCTCAGGAGCAGTCCCAGGTTCCTGCAGCTGGTTCAGGGCAGGGGGTGGGGGTGGGCCTCTGAGCCCAAGGACAGAGCCCAGAGGGGGCGCTGGAGCCAGGTGGGCTCCCCCCACTGGGGCATCTGTCCTGGGCTGCGGTCTGTGGGGTTAGCACTGGGGAGTGCGTAGGGGGACCAAGAAGCTGTGGTGGAGGTTCCTGGCTCCCGTGACCTCCTGGTGACACCCACTGGCCACGTCTGAGGCCCTCGTCTGAAGGCCCTGCGGACAGATCTGCCAGCTCTGGGCCTGGAGGCTGCTCTGTCACGGGTCCTGGGCCAGCGGGGCCACCTCTTCCCTCGGGCTTTTTAAACAGAAAGGTGCAGCCTGTCCGGCCACAGCCATGCTGGGGACCCATGGCCAGTGGGTCAGAGCCCCCCAGGGCGCTCGGGGTGGCTTCATCCCTGAGACCCTGTTGCCTGCCCACCTCCCTTGACCGGAAGTACTGGGCCTTCTAGGGAAGGCGGGCGTTTTCTCAACCCTGTGCAAAGTGGGAAGAAAAGCCGTTTTTTATGACCTAAGTGACAACGGGCCATGCCTGACCCCGTCCCACTGAGGATGTCCCGGTTTTGACGCCCTACTCTCTGCATGAGCCCAGGGACCGTCCCTGCAAGGCACCCCAGCCAGTGAGTCTGAGGTGTCCCCCCATGCTCCACTCGTAGGCTCACTGTGGGTCCATTGTTCCCACAAGTTTTCCCACGAGGACCCAGGGCCCGGCGCAGCGCTCAGTGGGCGGTAGGACAGGGACCCGCCATCCTGAGCCGGCCTGTCTGAGGGGGAGGGTCTGCAACTCAGCCCCTGGCCTGAGGGCTCCTTCCAGCCTGGAGACAGTTGGGCCTCCTTCGGGGCCCTGTGGGGGGTCCCCAATGCATCGGGCCCCATGTACATCCTCCCACTAGGGACAGGTGGGGGAGGGTGGCTCTCCAGGTGGACAAGTAACCACCCCCCAACTGTCTCGGAGGGCCAGGGACCGAGGTGATGGGGCACTGACCATTCTGGGGCAGGAGGTGTGGGTCGCAGCCCCCTGCTCCTGCCCTTTTGAGCTACTCGGCAGGCGGCCGGACGTCTTGGGACCTCTAGTCCCTGCTCCTGTTCTGCGCGAAAGGGTGACGGTTATTCCCAACACTTGCTGCTCTGCGTAGCTCGCAGTCCAGCACCCAGTAGGTGCTCACTGCGCCTTGAGCCGCTGAGAACTGAGCAGCATGAGGGACTTAGGTTAGACTCCTGGCTTCTGGGACAGGCTTTGGAGGGTGGTTACCTCCTGCATGAAGCTGGGTGTCCCCTGCAGAGATGGGGGGACAAAGTGGCTCTAATCTTGGACGTAGGCGAGACACCGGCTCCCCTGCCCAACCCCCCTCCGGGCCTCAGGGTCCCTGACGGTGGGGATGCAGCACGAACGTTCTTCCTCAGGGACGCTGGAGCCGCGGGGCTGCACCGAGGAGCGACGCAGGCTGGGCCTGGCAGGGTGGTCTTAGCCGAGCCTGGAACTGCCTCCTCCCAGCCTCCACCAGGGCTGGGCACCACTCCCGGGGAAGGGACGCCAGCGGGCGGGCGGCCCGGCACATGGGCCCTGAGTGCGGAGCCGGGCACAGCCGGGAGGAGGAGGGCACTGCCTGTCCCAGCCCCACCCGGGAAGGGCCCCCTGCACCCCAGGGCCTCCCGTCCCCACCCTCCTCACTGCCCCCAGAGCCACTGAAAGCGGCCTATCTCCTTTACTCGAGGTTCACAGAGGCCGCGGGCCTTGGGGGCCAGGCTGGCAGAATCTGTGGACAGAGTCCAGGCAGGGGCGAGGGTGGGCAGGCGGGCAGCCCTCAGAGGACCAGGCTGTGCGTGCCTTTGGTCTTGGGGTGTCGGAGAGCCGGGCGTGGGCGGCACCCGGCAGGGGGCGGTCCCCCGGCCCACCCTGGGGCCCCAGGCCGAGCTCACACAGACGAGGCACACAACGGTCTTTCATGCTCACGGTGTAGTTCTTAAGCATCTTTATTTTAGTTTTTGTAGGAAAACTTGGCCTTTTCATTCTTGTCTTCTTTTGTTAGCACCCTAAATGTGTGTATTGCGACCTTTTAGTTTTTTGTTGAGGCATAACTGACATAAAAGTTGTGTGCAAAAATCTCAAGAGGACAGTTTGATGCATTTTTACATCCGGGGGCACCGGTGGGACCACCATCACCCAGCTTGGAATAGAGAACATTCCGGAACCCAGCACGCTTCCAGGGACCTCTCCCAGCATGCGCCTCCCACCCACGCCAGCTCTCGTCTGACTCTGGCTCGAGGGGCAGCTGCGCTCGGTCTGTAGCACCGGGCCTGTCTGGTTTCTTCTGCCCGCCGGGTCGGGGAAGTCACACATGGGGACGCGTCACCCACAGTGTCTGTCCTTCTCCTGGGACAGACACCGAGATGACCGGTCCCAGCTCGTGCGGGACACATGGGACTAGAACTCACTTCCAGAGAGCGCTCAGTGCAAAGCTCACTTCCCGTGGGCGCACAGACGCCACCCAGAGGAGGTATGGGGTGGAGAGCAGACCCGGGCATGACCCCGGGCGGGGGGGCACCCGCCGGCTTCAGCAGTGCCAGGGCCGGCGTCAGGCCCCACCACGGACACGGCTGGCCCTGATCCCCACGGGAGAGCTCAGGCCGTGAGGGTCAACACCGATGACCTTGACCTTGTCCACACCCTTCGCATCCTGTCCTCCGGGCAGCAACGGGGTCTGTCAGGCTCGTCACACCCCCTTTTCACAGATGTGGAGGCTGGGACACGGAAAGGTGAGGAAACCTGCCCGCGGCCTCAGCTGAGGAGAGGCAGAGCCAGGCCTCTGGGCAAGCGGGCCGGCGCCTGCGCCCTGCCCCTGGCCCCCGGGGCTGCCAGCTGGGTGCCTGGCTCGAACCCAGTGCCTGGCCCTCAGCTGGCCTCACCGCCCTCTGGTCTGAGACTGGAGGTCCTGTCCGTAGTCCCCAGGGGACGAGAGCTTCTCATCTGCAGGGCCCGGGCCCCCCTCTCCGAGCCCCCCCTCTGACCGGCCCTGGCCAGGGATGAGAAGGGTTTCCAGGCTTTCGGCTTTGCCCCTGCTCCTGGCGTTTTGCCCATGTCCCGAGGCCCCCGAGCAGCACAGGGGTGAGCCCAGAGCAGAGTTTTCCATGGAAAAATCAGCGACTGAAACCGGAGGGACTGCCTGGCTTCTCCGTGTGCACGCTGGGCACTGGAGCGGGCTGCTGCGGGCCAGGAGGGCACCCAGAGGTCTCTTCCCACGTGGGGTGAGAGCCCCCTGCGGGGCATCCTCGGGAGAGTGTCGCAGCCACCCTCCCCCAGACCTCCCACCGTCCCGGATGCTCCCCTCCCGAGTGCCAGTTGTGTGGTTAGTCTGTATTTTCACCCCTGCGTTGCTTCCTCAAGGACAGCCGAGTGGGTCACCCTTATCGGCAGCACCCTCCCTTCCGGGCCAAAGGAGGACTGGGGGCACGTCCAGGGCTGCGGCAGGGCCAGGCCTGCCTGGGAGGGTTTGGGGGCCCTGGAGGCGGGGCCAGTGGCAGCAGCCACAGAGGTGCCCGTGAGGCTGGATGAGTGAAGGGTGACGTGGAGGTTTCCCCCAGGGAAGCACGCAAGCTGTTTTGAGAATGGAAAGTGGGCATGGCGTCCCCTCTCTGGCCGCACTCTAGTGTTTGTGACGCACCCACTGTGTGTGGTGCATGGAGCCACAGCTCTGCCTGGCTGTGTGGCCTTGGGCAGGTCTCCTGGCCTCTCTGAGCTCCAGTCTGCACCCCCGAGACACGGGGCTGGCAAGGTGAGCCTGGCCAGGAGAAGACCAAGACGTGGCAAAGGCCGTGGGGTCGAGGTCAGCGCTCAGAACGGGGGGTTTAGTGTCGTTGGGGGTGAAACCCCACATCCCAAGGAAGACGGTTTTGAAGTTATTTCTGAATTATCGGCCGTATCTGTTCACTCACGCTCCCGGTACAAAATGCAGCGTGACTCTCTCCCGTGAGGCCGCATTTCACCTGCAGCCCAGGCACTGGCTGGGGGTGGCTGGGGGCTCCCGCCTCCCTATGCTGCAGCCTTTGTACCCCGGGCAGCACACAGGGAGTCCAGGTGGGGTGTCTTGGGCAAGATCCCCTTCTCTCCCTCCCCCCATCCCACCTGTGGCCGGGGTGCAGGAGTCCTGTGTACAGATGGCATTTTAAAAAATTGTGGTCAAAATACATGTAAGGTAACACTTGCCTCTTCAGCCATTTCCAAGTGTACGCGTGCCCGGCATTTGGCGCGCTCATCACACTGTGTAACCATCGCCTCCATTTAGTTCCGGAATGTTTCCATCACCCAGACGGAAAGGCCACACCCATGACGCAGGTGTTCCCCACCCCTCCCCCCGGCCCCGGGCGGCCCCGGTCCACCTTCCAGCTGTGCGGAGCTGCCTCCCTGGACAGGCCACGTACACGGGAACCCGCAGGATGCGGCCTTTCACTGGGCATGATCTTCTTGTGGTCCGTCCACATCGCGTGTGCCCGCACTTCCTCCTTAGGGCCGGACGCTGTCCCACCGCGCGGACAGGCCGCCTCCGGTGTGCTCGCTCCGACGTGGGTGGGCGCTGGCTTCTTTCCTCTTCTCAGTTCCCGGGAGTTGTGCCGGTCTCTACGTGCGCGCTCGCGTTTTTGTTCGACTCCCTTGGATATGAACCACGGAGCGGAAGCGCCGGTCCCGTGGGCTGCACTGTTTTGCGTTCCCAGCAGCAATGCACGAGGGTTCTGGGGCCCCCGCGTCCTCGTTTTCTGTCGTTTCGAGCACAGCCATCCAGCGGTGTGAGGTGGCCTCACCGTGGCCCTGGTTGGCATTTTCCGAAAACGAGTAATCTGTCCACCTGCTCCTGGCCGTTGGTAGGTCTTCTTCCGAGAACTGTCTCTGCAATCCCTTGCCCATTTTCAAATTGGATCGTCTTTTTGGGACTGAGCTGCAGACGCTTTTTTAGGCATAGTCTTCTAGTGCTTGCTCATTTACTGGTTCACTCATCCATTTCATAAACACAGGCAGGGGCCCCGGGCGGCCCCCAAGGCTCCAGACGCGGCTCGGACTGGGCACTGCCCTCGAGTCGGGGCACGGGCACGGGCCGGGGCTGAGGTTGGTGCTCTAGGGACACGTGTCCACTGTGTGAGTCCTCAGCCTCTGGGGCCGACAGGTTCGAACCCAGTGGGGCTTGTGCTCGGCCCCGGAAGGGAAGTAGCCGGCCCGAAAGAGGAAGCGGGTGACACCCTGGACAGAGGGGCCGTCACAAGTGTAGAGGAGGGTCCTTGGAGGCCGGGTCCCAGGAGACCTCCTATTCTAGGTGAAGGAGCCCGGGGAGCTACGGATGGGCTTTGAGCAGGGGAGTGTCATGGTCGGATCTAGGTGCTGGGGGCGGCAGGGCTGGGGGACTGCCTAGGGGTGGAGGACCAGGGCCGAAACGACCAGTTTCATCCACCCCAAGTGCCTCTGGAGACCCCAGTCAGACCCCGTTTGTGGGCATCCCTGCGCCCAGCAGGGGTTCTCACCCCAGGTGTGGGGCCTTGCTGCCTAACTGTGGGAAGAGGTTGGGAACGGGGAGCATGCATTCAGCATCCAGGATCCAGAGCGAGTGCTGACCTGTGGCCTGGAGCCCGGCGCCCGGCAGGGTTCCCATCCGTCTCATTTCCCCGGGTCGGGTCGGCTTTCGGAGGCTCTACAATTACTCCGGGCCGAATTCCCCAGATTCCAGCCCGCTCCCAGCCCCGCCCGCCTGTGGCTCTTCCTCCACGCCAGCCTCCGAGTTGCTGCCCATTGTGCCGTGGGAGGCCCGGGGGCGTCTTGGCTAGATTAGCGGGTGGGCCGGGCCGGCTGTGGGGATTGGGTGTCGGCCGGGTGTCCCAGTCTCAGCACGTGCTGCGGGCTTGCACCCCACGGGGACTTTCCCAGCTGGCTGAGGGCGCTTGGCCACCCTGGAAAAACACTGGCCGCTTTCCCTCCAGAAAGGGGCAGGCGGGCAGCAGCCACAGGAGGGGGCTCCCTGTGCAGCAGTCCAGGGCCGTGGGCTTGGGGGAGCCCCTCAGGGTCTCCCCCACTGGCACCCTTCAGCCCTCACTAAGCAGCCAGGTGCGGTTCTGAAACCCAGCTGTGGGCTGTCGTTGCGCCAAAGCCACCCACCTGCTTCCAACTCGCTGCCCTTTCGCCTCGGGGCACTTAAAACCAACTGGCACAGTTTCGGTGGAAAACAGTTTGGGGGTCCCTCAAAAAGCTAAACAAACTACCCAGCAAGTCCACTCCTGGGTACACGCCCAAAAGAATTGGAAACGGGGGCTCAGACGGCAGTGTGTGTCCCCAGCAGCACTGCTCCCAGCAGCCACAGGGGGAAGCGGCCCTGAGGCCTCGCGGGTAAATGGGTAAATAGAACCTGATCGCCAGATGGCGGAATATTACTCGGCCTTAAAAAGGGTTGGGGCACTGACACCAGCCACAACGTGGGGGACACTTGAGAACATAATGCTCAGTGACAGCAGCTGGACACAAAAGGCCACATGTCATGGGATTCCATGGGTCTGAGGAGCCCAGCCTGGGCAAGGTCACAGGGGCAGAGAGCAGACTCGAGGTGGCCGGGGGCTGGGAGGGGGGACTGGGGAGGGGCTGCTGAGGGCCTGCGGCTTCCTTTCCGGACGGTGACGGTTTCTTGGAACTCAGTGGAGGTGGTGGTTGCCCCATGCTGTGATGTACAAATGCCGCAGGACTGCACCCTTTAAAATGTTTCACTTTATGTTGCGTGAACTGCACCTCACCAAACGAACCATCACGCTGACCACGGCTCCAGAAAAGAGAGACTGAGGCTGGCGGTACCCTCCGGTCTCGGCTCAGCTCCTGGAGGATGCTGGGAGAATCACGACAGGGTGCCCTCAGTGGAGGGCTCTGTGGACAGGAGGTGGGGCAGCACCCCGGCAACCCTGCACACAGTAGGTGCTCAGTTCCCGTCAGCTCCTGTTTCCTCCTGGAGGGCACCCGGCCATCCAGAAACAAGTGGACGATTACAGCTGCCGAGTGCAGCCTGTCTCCTGGTCCTCCTGTCTGAGCTTGCGTGGGGTGGCGGTGCCGGTGAGGGGACACCAGCGTCTTGCCCCCATTCCACAGATCTGAAGACGGGGCTCAACGAGGCACAGTGCCCAGTGGGCTCGGCTCCCAGCTGGCTGCTTGCTCAGCAGCCTGCCTGGCATGATGGGGAAGCCCAGTTTGGGAGCTGAGGTTGCTGCTGGGGGCAGCCGCGTCCAGCCCCGGGCCGATGGTTGTCAAACCCCCAGAGGGTCTGTGCGGCCAAGTCAGAGGCACGGGGAGCCACGGGTCCCGCATCCCGCGGGACCCTCGATGTGTGATTCTGTGACCCGCAATCCCATGGTTCCTGCGACTTGGAGGTCGAGGGGGCGCGGGCGCGTGTCGTGGGAAGTGGCCCCTCGGGGACGGGCCCTGCTGGCCGCTCACCCGCCCTGTCCCCTCCTGTCCGCAGAGCGCTGTCGTCCGTCGTGGCCCTGGGGGCCAACATCATCTGCAACAAGATCCCCGGTCTGGCCCCGCGGCAGCGCGCCATCTGCCAGAGCCGGCCGGACGCCATCATCGTGGTCGGCGAGGGCGCGCAGATGGGCATCAACGAGTGCCAGTACCAGTTCCGCTTCGGGCGCTGGAACTGCTCCGCGCTCGGTGAGAAGACGGTCTTCGGGCAAGAGCTCCGAGTAGGTAAGGGCGCCTCCGGGCTCACGGGGACCCCGCCCTCTGGGCTTTGGGGGCCCAGGGGCCAGGCCGTCTGTCCACCTGCTCGCCCACTGAAGGTCAGGCCAGGCCAGGCCCCCCACTGACCGACTCTGTGCCACAGCACCTCCCTGCGCCCTTTTCCGAGCCTGGCCTGGGTGGGGGCTGGGACCCCAGGGAGACCCAGACCTGGCCTGGCCCTCTGGGGCGCTGCCATGTCGGGGCCAAGGGAGGTGTCAGTGGGAGCCAGCCTGTGTGAGTGGGCAAGGTCCTTGTCCTGGCTCTGGGGCTGGGGAACATGGGGCGGGTGTGGACGTGAGCTGGGCAGGCTGGTGGCAGGCAACACGGTGCAGCGGTCGGAGGCGCGCCCTGGTGCTGCAGAGCCGCCGTGCGCACCCAGGGACCCCCGTCAGCCCCGCACCTGCAGTGCTGTGCCTGGACACGGGACGGGAGTCGAGTCTCATAGGGCGGTTGGGGGGCGTGAGGCGAAGGGTGCCCCGCCCCCAGCAAGTGTCATGTCAATGCTGCTGTGACTCCGAGAGTGGAGGGGGCTCCAGGCAGAGGGAGCGGCGTGGGCACGGGACGCTGCGGGATGACTGGTGTGGGGACCCAGATGACTCGGCCCGGCTGCAGGGCCGGGTGCAGGGGTGTGCCTGTGGAGTCAGGACAGGGCGGGGGAGGGGTGCCTCCAGCTCCGTGGGCAGTGGCAGCCACCGAAGCACACGGGCGGGGTGGCAAGCTCTCTGCAGGCCATGCCCCGCTGTGCTGTGCATGCGTGTGCGCCCACACGCTGTGTCTCCATGTCCTCCCAGCCCTGGGGGTTTCCGCCGTGCCCATTGCGCAGGCACGGAGACCGAGGCCCAGGGAGGGGCTGAGAGGGAAGAGTGGGGCTTCCCGAGTCTGACCCAGACTTGAACCCAGCTGTGTGACTTCAGGCCACGCGGGCTGCTCAGGGCCTCAGTTTCATTGGTAAAACGCGCTCCAAGCAACCGGGCCCTCAACTGGGTCCCCAGTGCCTTTCCTAGTGTCTGCACGCAGTAGGTGCTCAATAAACTGCTGCTGAACAGGTGAGGGTGGGAATAGTCACACAACCTGCCCCTCCAGGCTGTCTGAGGGTCAGATGAGGGAGTGACAACTCAGGGTGCAGCATCGGGCATGCGGGGGGTGCCTTGTTATCTCAGACCCCAGCCTGTGGGCCCAGGTGGGCCTCCTCCGACTGTGTGGGCACGGCGCGTCTTTCCAGTCCCAGAGAGCCACAGCTGCCGGGACCCAGGCCAGGCCCAGAGCTCTGCAGGGCCTGGAACGCCTGGCACAGGGCCGGGGTGGCGCAGGGGAAGCCCCCAGGGGCCCCTTTGCGGTGAGCAGCCTGTGGGTGGCACTGGCCCCGCCAGGAAGATGGCCCCGCCCCTCCCTGGGGCCCCGCCACCCAAGTGCAGCTCCTCCCTCCAGGTGCCACCTGGGCAGGCGGGGCTGCCCGGCCATCCTGCGCAGTCCAGAGGCCCGCCTGCCTGCCTGGCCCCTCGGCCCCTGGACCCTGGGCTCTGGGGCAGCTGTGAGCATCCGCGCCGCACAGCTGAGGCGCCTGTAGGACTTGCGCGGCGGGGCTGCATTCATATCCAGGTCTCCTTTCTGGAAATCTTCAACGTCTCCCCGGGCAAAGAGAGACGGGCAGTGGACATGGCCCTGTGGCCTAACGGAGGGCTGGGATCTGGGACTTTATCTGTGGTGACAAAGCAGGCACTGGGGGGGACGGGGCCCCTTCTTGGGATCAGGCCCCGGGCAGGGGATTCACGGTCAGTGCCCCAGGAAGTGCCGGACTCCTGTGGGCCATCCAGAGCCCAGGGTGGTGTGGGCCCCGCTGGTGACCTTCTCCCCATTGGGCACTATCAGTGCCCTCCCAGGTCACCTTTGCTGAGAGTCATGCCACCCTCGGAGGCCGTGAGGGTCGTGGCGATCAGCTCACCCTGATCCTTCTTGGACACCAGTCCTTGGCCCAACAGGAGTCTGGGAGGGCAACCACCGCTAAGGAAAGATGGAAGTGGGGCGCAGGGGACAGAATGGGGCGCAGGGGGACAGAGTGCACCGGGTGCTCGGCACCCCCCCACTCGGACACGCATTTCGGAGGTGAATTCTCAGCCAGAGCTGTCCACACCCAAGGTCCCCGTTCCTCAGCTTCTCTTGCTCCCCATTAGTGGTCAGGCTATTAGTGACCTTTGTGGGGCTGAGGGACACCCCCTTCCTTGGCTGGGCCCCCGCTCACCAGGGCTTCCTCTGTGTCTTCGGCTGCTCTTTCCCAGCCCACTCCAGTCAGCTCGCCCCCCGGGGCCCAGACCACTCCGGCCACTCCCTGTGGATAGCTCAGCAGGCCGACCCACAGGAACCCCTGGCTCAACAGTCTCAGATGGTCAGTGCCCAGCCTCCTCCACGCTGCCTCCTGCCTGGCCTGACGGCTCGGTCAGCTCAGGGTCACCTGGTGTCACCCCCCATCCATCTAGACACTCTGCCCCACGGCCACTGCAGGGCCTGCCTCTCTAGCCCTCCCCTGGCAGCTGTCCCTGCCTCCTCCTGTCTCCCTCCCAGTCCCAGCCATGCCATGCTCCTCCCTTTCTCCAAAACCTGCCGTAGCTCCCTATTGCCCAGGATGAAGTTAACTCCTCAGCTAGGAGTCCGAGTACCCCCTGCCTGACGTCACTCCTGCCTTCCTCCTGCCTTCCTCGCCCAGGAGGGCTCTGGTTGGGGCTGGAACTGGGCTGCGTCCAGGTGGGCAGCGGGCATCCTGCGGGGTGCTGTGACGGGCATCTGAGCGGGGCTCAGCGCTGGCAGGTGGGAGTCACGAGCAGGACATGGGGCCGAGCAGCGAGGCCCGTCCTTGTCAGAGGCATGCGGGTGCCCCAGGCACTGGATGGGAGCTGGGCCATGAGCTGGCAGGCAGCCGGGGCCACTTGTGGGAGCAGCCACTCAATTAATGATTGGCCCCAAGAGGGGGAATGGCCTGGGTGGGTGGGAGGGTCCCTTCAGGCCTTGCCTGTGACCTTGGGCCATGCTTAAGTCTGGAGAGCAGAAGGGAAACCCCTTAAAGGGGCACACCAACCCCTGCGCACCGTCACCGTCCCTTTTCCAGCACCTGGTGCTGCTGCTTGCATGCTTCCAGGGGTGGGGAGCTCACTACTCCACATGAGCTAGAGCATTCTTTTGTTGGCCCTGTGCAGGCTTTGCCCTGGGGCCCTCTGGGTGCCAGCTGCTCTGTCCCTCAAGAAGTTGAGGCCCACATGGGCCGCCTTCCACCTACCTGATTTGCCCTCATGCCTGGTGGCTCTGCTCCTCCGGCCACCCAAGCCTGCCCCAGGCCTATGTCCTCATCTATTGAACGAGCCTGTGGTTCAGGCCCCTCCCGGCCTGTGTCTTCTGCTGCCTGGAAATGAACTTGTGTGCGGTGGGCTGAATGTGTTGCCAACTCAACTGTCTCCTGTTGTGAAGTAGGGGAGGGGAGGGCCAGGCATGGAGGTGAGTTGGGGGCGAAGCTTGTAGCCCAGGGGTACCTGTTAGAAACTCGGGCCCCAGAGACCCCGAGCAGGGCAGGGCACTCCCCACAGGCTTCGTATTCGATTCAGGGCCGTTGGCCAGGGCTTCCTGGGCAGGGTGACGGGTAAGTTGAGACCCAAGAGAGGATCAGAGCGACTCAGACCGGCCTGGCGGTGAGCGCAGGGAAGGGGGCTCCAGGTGGGGGGAACAGCATCCGCCAAGGCCCAGAAGCCAGAAAGCAGATGGTATTTTCCAGGAACTGCAGGAGTATCTAGGGTGAATGGGGGTGGGGGGAGACCCGAGGCTGGAGGAGGGGGCAGGGCTGGAGCTCTGAGACCCACAGTGTGAGGCTGTGCATGCCCCGGGGGTGGGTGCAGGGGAGGAACGGAGACTTCTCTCTCCAGCCCCCACCCTTGGGACCCCCCTGCTCAGTATGGAACACTGAGACCTGCCCAGCATGAGCTGCTCGGACATGGCGGGGCACAGGGGCCACCCCTGATCCTGGCTCCCAGGGCCGCCCTGAGCTGCTGTCTCCGTCCCGTTTGTTTTGTGGGTGAGATTTGCGTTGGGAGCCAGCCCCGAGCCCACCAGCCGCATGCAGTAGGGGCTCAGCAAAGGCCACCAGTGACTGGACAATCCAAGGTAGCGAACCGAGTGACTTCCCTCCGGGGTCTGAGGGTCGCGGGGATGGGGACTGGGAAAAGGGAGAGGCGCTCCAGGTCTTGAGCACCTACTGCGCACGCGCGCGGGGCAGACCAAGCCCAGGGAGGCACGACTTTCGTCCCCAGGAGAAATAAGGGCTCAAGGCCTGCACTGCCCCCTCGGGGGCCACAGGCCACCCCCAGCAGGGGACACCTGAAGCATGGGACGTGCAAACTGACGTGTGTCGGGAGTTCAGTCAAAGACTGAAACAATAAAGCACGTAAAGTATCTCTCTAACGATCTTTGCATTCTTGCACGTGGAAAGGAGATACTTGGAGAGACTGGTGTTACTGAATGAAATTCACCTGGTTATTGTCACATTCTTGGGACTTCTGTTGGGTCGCTGTTCAGGGGGTCAGAGCAGCCCAGAGGCAGCCTGGACAGGCTCAGAGGGGACATTTGAACCCAAATCTGACCGTTCCCTCCCAGGACTCTGTCATCGGGCTCAGCTGAGGGCGCGGTCACTGACCAGCCACTTCCTGGGCAGTGCAGGGCTATGTGGTCGCTCCCTGGGGCAGCCCCTGTTGCTGCTCAGCCTGCATGCATTGAGCGCCTTCTGTGTGCCAGGCCTGGGCAGGGCCCTGGGAGGGGTCGTGAGGGCCACCCAGCTCTGCTCTTGGAGCCTTGCACCCAGGATGCCCTGAGGAGCGGATGCGGCTGGGCGCTCAGGCCCCAGACCTGAGGGAAGCGCATGGGAGGCGGGGCTGTCTGCCATTCTGTCCGCACACACAGGCAGTGGCTGATTTTGCTGAAAGACCAGTCGAGGAAGTGTTCACGAGGGTGGGCTGCCCGAGGGAGCCAGGGGGCTTCTGGGAGGCTGGCCCCCCTCAGGACACAGACCCAGGGCTCCAGCCCACGCTGCCCCCTCGCCTGTGGCCCCGGGCCAGCCTCTGCCCACTCTGGG
Organism: Micronycteris hirsuta; assembly: GCA_004026765.1. NCBI lineage: Eukaryota > Metazoa > Chordata > Mammalia > Chiroptera > Phyllostomidae > Micronycteris > Micronycteris hirsuta. The sequence continues at coordinate 126,680 of PVJI01000904.1, forward strand.
GTGGTGCTCCCCGGGCCCAGCTGGAGCCCGGCCCACCTGCAGGGCCGCACGCAGCGTGTGAGGGCCTCGCTGGGTCAGAACAAAGGCCCGGGGTGCGGGCGTGCCGGCGTGCTCGGACCTGGCGCGAGTTTTCCAAGGCTCTGTTTATGGCAACGGCAGGGAAGAGCTTAGCGTGGAGACACTGACTCAGCCGGCGCTGAGCCGGGTGGGGGCTGGGGCGGGGCTGGGGCGAGACAGGGACAGAAAGGGACAGAGAGGGACAGGGACGTGGAGAGAGAGTCAGGAACCGAGAGGGAAGGACAGACAGACTGACAGCACCCACACAGCCTCACACGCATGCGCATGCGCACACGCACAGCACCGGTGTGGCTCCCCGCCCCCCTGCGCCCGCCACAGGCCAGCTCAGTGATGGGTAATAAAAGCCGCCACGTGCGCCCCGCTCTTCCTGCGTCCCGGCATCCCGAACGCGCTCCCGCTGCAGGCCCCTGCGAGCTGGGTGCTGCTATAACCCACCTTTAGCAGGTGCAGCGACAACCTGCCCAGCCGTCACTGGGCAGAGCCGGACTGAACCTGGCGGTCCAGGCTTTCGGGCTTGTGATGCTTCAAGTGCACAGATAGGGAGTCGGGGCCTCCACAGGCCCGGAGGTCTCTCTGGGCTCGCCTGACCCCTGCTGGCCCTGCCTGCACCTGCCTGCCTCACCCGGAGCCCCCAGGCCGAGCCCCAAGTGTGCTGGGAGGCGGCTTAGGCAGGGAGTTGCCCCACCGAGGCCTGCGGCTGAGCCCAGGCGAAGTCAAGGGGCCAGGTTGGGGTGGGAGTCCCTGGGCTTGTCTCCCCTGCTCCTGTGCCCCGCCTAACCTAGACTTGGGCACGGCACCTGCTTAGTGTAAGACCAGGAGCTGCCAGTGTGGCCTAGGGATGTCTCCTGGTCTCCTTGGTCTCTCCTGCCCCACCCATAAGCTGTGTGTGGGGGGAGGGTACTGCCCCCCCTCCACTTCTGGGCTTGTGGGAGCTCACCAGCCAGCAGTGGCCCCCTGGCTGGGCCTCAGGCCTGGAGGACTCAGGGGCCCCATACTGTCCTGTGTCCCTGCCCTGCATCGGCCCCGCAGCCCCATTCTGACCCGTTCCCCAGGAGCGCCCACCTGACCAAAGGTCCTGCTGCAGAGGTTGGGAACCTGGTGCGTGGGCCTCAGCCTGGCGTGGCCTGGGGAAGGTGAGGCCTGGAGACTGAGGGACTGGCCAGGGTCACCCAGCAGCCCCAGGTCCATCTGGAGCTGGCCCCTGGTGATGGTGATCGGGTAGGGCTGTGCGTTTCCCGGGCAGGGCTTGGTGCCCCGCTGGCCCCGCCTCCCTTCCCCTGTTCCCGGTCACCCCAAACTGCCCGTGGCAGGGCAGCTCCTTGGTTTCTCCAAAGCTGATCCTGTCCCATACCAGGGGCCCGTCTAGGACCCTCTCTCCCTAAACCTCTCTCCCAGCCCACTGGCTGGTCTCATTGGCTCCACCCTCAGACTGTGTCTGGGGCCTGACCCCTCCTCACCTCCTCCTGCTGGTGGACCGCCAGCATCTCTTACCTTGACCCTCGACACGTCCTCCCGGGGGGAGGGCTGCCTTCACCATGCCCCCCCATCAGCCTGAGGGTCCTTTCCCATGTCAGAGCAGCAGCAGAATGAAGTCTTGAAACCACCCTTGGGCTCCCAGAGTCCACGCCGTGGGGATCACTTTGCCTCCCCCTGCTCTCAGTGGCTGGACTGAGCCTCATACCCACAGGGGTGACACAGACCACATGCAGGCTCTCCGTGGCTGTTTACATGTCTGGGCATCTGTGTGGGTGGACCCAGCTCATTCCCTCCTCAGGGCCTTTGCATTGCTGTTCCCTCTGGGGAACACTGTTCCCTGTGCCTGTGCACCACCCACTTCTCCCATCACTCAGGACCCGCCTTCAGCATCCCTTCCCGAGAGGGGCCCTCTGTGGCCCTGACTGTGGCCCCGGGCCCACGCTCTGTGAGCCCCTCCCAGTGCATCAGCCCCCCAGGCTGCGGAGGGTCAGCCTTGCTCCGCTGTAGGGGTGGGGCTGAGGGCCCTGTCCCAGACTCTGGGGTTTGGCCGGGACGGCAGGTGGCGCTTGGTGCTGGGAGATGTTTGGATGGCAGCAGAGTAAGGACAGGAAGAGGTGACAGAGAGCGGAGTGCCAGAGCTGACACCGGCAGGCCCAGGGCCCAGGCCTGGTCGTGAGTAGGGGAAGGACCGCGCGGTTCCCCTGTCCTGGTGGGCGGGGTCGGTCTGGGCAGGTGCTTTGGGTCCTGGGTCAGGTCCCAGCTCTGTGGCTGGCCTGCCATGTGCCCTCAGCCATCACCTGCCCCCCCCGTGAGCAGAGCACCCCACCTGTGAGGGGGGCCCTGCCAGGGCTTGAATCGAGTTGGACACGTGAGCAGCCGCCCCCAAACCATCAACTGTGGTGTTACAACTGCTTCGTCGAGATGGCGTTCTCACACTGCACACTCGGTCCGTTTCAAGTACACGATGTATCAGTTTTTAGTGCGTTCATGAAGTGTGCAACTGTCCCGCAATGTTAGAGTATTTTCGTCACCTTCAAAGGAAACCCCGCCCCCTTAGCTCGGTCCCCTGGTCCTCAGCAGCCACACCTGCTTCCAGCGAGTCCCGTCAGGGCATCAGCGAACACGTGGCCTTTTGCGTCTGCCGTCTTCTCTGAGCACGGCCTGTTCAAAACCCGTCCCTGCTGCTGCGGCTTCCAGAGTTTCGTCCCCTTCGATGGTGAGGAACGTTCCGTTCTGTGAATGGATCGCGTTTTCTTTATTCCCTCTCCCGTTCGTGGACACTTGGGGTGTCCCCCCCTTGTCCCCTGTGAGTAATGCTGCCGGGAGGTCTCGGGTGCAGACCTTCGTGTACAAGGTCTTGTGTGGACACGCGTGTTCGTTTCCCGTGAGCATGTGCCTAGCACAGGGCTGCTGAGCCGCTGAGCAGCTGTGTTGCGTATTTTGAGGACCCGCTGCACTCTGTCTGTGGCTCATGGGACGCCCCGCCCCGCAGTGCGCGAAGGTTCAGACTCTGCCGCATCCCCGCCAGCACTTCCTGCCGGCGGCCTTTACGCTTTGCCCACCCTCGTGGGGCGAAGCACTCTCTCCTGATGGTTTGGATTCAGATGTTCCTGACGGCTGACAGTGTTGACTATCTCGTCTCGTGCTTACGGTTCCGGTGCCCAGGGCCACGGGCATGAGGACACACGTGGAGGCCCCCACGCAGGGATGCCCGAATGCATGTGAGCGTGAGGCTCTCAGCTCAGCCCCTGTGCAGGGGCCAGGCCTGCCCCCCAGGACCACACGGGGGCCCATGTGGCACGGGGACCTGGCGTGTCAGAGCCACTGTCCTTACCTTTCAGGTGGGGAAACTGAGACACCGGAAGCCCCCTTCATTGGCCTGAGCTCACCCGGCTGGCGAGTATGAGGGTCTGGACTTGAACTCGAGGTGTCAGGCCCTGAGTCCCCTCCCTGGGAACATATGTGCCCTGTGTATACCTCAGTCATTTCAGAATGTCAGGCCTGGGGTCCCTCACTTTCTGAGCCACTTTGTGGCTTCAGGCCCCTGGTGGGGCAGCACTGGCCAGTCCCCAAGGCCCTCTCCAGCACTGAGGTCCCCAGCCCTACTTCTAGAGGGGACCAGGAGCCTTTCCACATCGCTCCCCAGCCTGCACTCAATGGGGTCGTTATGGGCTCAGTGACGGCTTTCTGAAAACTGGGCCTGCCCCCGTGCACGCTAGGCAGTGGCAAGTAGCTCTGAGTGGGCAGTGAGGGGAGCCCCTGGCCTGGGGGTGGGCACAGCTGTGCCCCGGGAGGGCGGGGTGCTCTGTTCCACCCAGGGCCCCGCCCTGCTCAGGAAGCACGTCCATCCCCTCTGGGACCTGCTCACGGAGGTCTGCCTGGTCCCCAGCCTCCCTTGGGGGCAGGTGAGGGGTTGACGGGAAGATGAGCGAGGCCCCTCTCCCCGGGTGCCGGGTCTGGCTGGCATCGCCGAGGGCATGAAGTAGGGCGGGGGCCACGTCTGAGCCTGGAGCGTTGGTGGGGGCTTGATGTTGAATAGCCCGCAGGAAAGAGGGGGCAGAGCCACACAGTCCCCGGGGGGCCTGGCAGCCTCAGATTACCCACAAGGCAGGGGTCTCCGCGGGCTCTGGATTTATCTGGAATGTGCATGGAGGGGGTGGTCGGGACAGCTGACTGGGTCGGCCTCCGACAGGAGGCTCAGGATGGACACAGAGAGGCACCTGGCCTGGCCTGGAGGCCCAGGGCTGTGCCCGGTCATCCCCGGCTGGGCGGCCCCGCCCTGCTCACCGCTTGGGAGGTGGGGGGTGAGGCCAATGCCCGTCTGTCCCATTTGCCCCCACAGCTGCTCCTGGGGCCGGGGGGTAGGCTGAGGACTTCCAGCCCTGCTCGGCAGTCGGGGACAAAGGCTCACAGAGGGTGTACGCCTTGCATGGGACCACATGCAGGTGTCAGATGCCAGGTCCCTTCCTCGTTCGCCCGGAGCTCCGGCACCCTGCTCTCCATGGTCTCTCACCCTCGGCTGGGGCCTTCAGAGCTCACGCTTCTCACCTTGACCTGCCGGGAGCTCAGCCAGCTCCCTACCCCCTTCCGCGCACCTGCTGCCACTGATGCCGCCTGAAGCAAGTCCCTCCCTGCCGTCGGTCTCGGGGTTCCCATCTGCGACATGGGTCTCATCAAGAGGGTCTGTCTCATGGGGGTGAAAGAAGGTGATGAGTGTAAAGCCCCCCCAGCCTTGCCTGCATTTGGGGCCCGGGGAACAGCATCAGGTGGATCCTGCCCACCATCCCTGCAGCCGCCGGGCACCTGGCGAGAGCCCAGACGGGGTCACTGCACCCCACAGGGCTGCCGGGAGCAGGAGACGCCCCAGGTGTGTCCAGAACTCGGTCAGCTGCAGGCACGTGGGAGCACGAACCGGCCTCCTAGGCAGAGCAAGTCTGGCGTGGTCCACCAGGGCAGGAGTCAGCAACCCAGGTCCATTCGAGGACAGCGGTGTGCTCTGGGGGCGGATGCCCCTGCCCACAGGTGGGCCGGCTGTTTACCCTGGCTGAGCTAGGCTGCATGAAGTGGTGCATGGGGACAGGTGGGATCTGGCCTCCAGAGTTCAAGGTCATTGCAGAGGCTGGGAGCCAGATCGTTGCTGAGCACAGCGCACAGGTCTGAGAGGCTTCCTTCTAGACTTAAGCGCTCACCCTGGAGGAAGGTGCAGGCAGCTCTCTGGGGACTGGCCAGACAGCCCCAGAGTGATGTTGGCAGGGGATCCTATCCCCGCTCCACCTCCAAGCACCCCCAAGTCACAACCTGGGCAAATTCCAAGGCCCTTGGAGTGGGTGTCCAGGTCTGCGCAGTGGGGAGGGGCCCCTCTGCCACCCGGGGCTGTCGTGAGAAACAAGACGCGTGTGCAGAGTATGGGTGCATGGGGACCCCTCGTCCAGGGCCTCACGCCAGCCTCCTGGTTCTCCCCAAACGGCGGCGCTCTCAATAGCCACCCCCTGTCTCCCTGGTGAGACAAGAGGGTTTGGCTCATTAAAACCAAATAAAAAAGGAATTAGCGGGAGTGGCGGCCGGTGAGTAACTGATGAGTAAGTGCGTCTGAGCTGGGCACGGCCGGACCAGGTGTGAGCCGGGGCTCGCAGAAAGGATGGAGCGAGGTTTCCGTGAAATGTGCCCCCCCCAATGCAGCTGGGCGCCTGCGGCCTGCCTGGGGGCTCCGGGACGGAGTCTCCCACATGACTCCTGTGGGAGGGTGGGCATTCAGGGACGAGAAGGGTCACGGGCAGGTTCCAGGCCTCCGCAGGAACGCTTGGGCAGGGCTTGGCTGTGCGGGCTTGCAACTCCCCTGGCCTGGCCCCTTGGTGGGATTGCACAATCGTTGGAGACTTCTCTGCCCACCCCCTTCGCTGGGTGCCTAGCTGGCGACATGCCCCCTCTGAAGCCGGCTAGGTCTCCCTGGAGCTCCCACCCAGCATTCACCTGCTGGCTAGCGGCCAGCCCCCCACCCCCTGCCCCAAGGCTCACAGGCTGTCCAAACGTAGCATCCCCTCCCCCAGGCCTACAGGAGCTGTTCTGTCTCCTCCTGCCCAGGTCCCTTAGCTACAAAAGGGCCAAGCCAGGGGGAGAGCAGCATTGCCTCCAGTGACCCAGGGCCCAGGTCCCAGTCCCTCCCCCTGCTCCCCTGGGCTTTGATCCCACTGCCTGGGTTTCCGTCCTGCCTCGCCTCCCCCTCAGTGTGCTCACCAGTGAGGTGGGAGCAATGCAGTGAAGCCTGCCCCACAGGGGAGGGTTCGAGGTGCACTGTGCGTGTGACAGCTGGTGAGTGACGGCAGTGGCGACCGCATCGGCACCACATTGCTGACCTGCTAACTTTCTGAACAGTTCCAGGCTCCCCCAGTTCCAGGCTCCCCCTTCCTCACGTGGCCAGTGAGCTCTCAAATCCTAAGGCACAGCGTCTGCCCCCAGCACCTGCACAGAAAGTGCCATCTGCTTCACAGGACATCACTGCCCTGCCACAGCCGGGCCCCCCAGACCTCAGCCGCCTCTTTCCTTATTACTCTTAACCTCATATTTGTAGTGCACACACCAGACACACCCTGCATACACACACTATACACACACTCACATGCACTCACAGGGAGTTAACACATACTTAGTAAGACTTCCTAAAGATGTCACCTCCTCCAGGAAGCCTTCCCAGACTGCATTCCCCACGGAGGCAGGAAGGGAATCCTTTGAGGTCCCGTGACTACCTGTGGCCCCTTCTTGCAGAGTTCTATGGTCTCACCTCCTTTTCTGGAACCCCCCACCTAGTTTCTGACCCCTGCCCAGGGGTGTCCATGTGCGAGCTTGTCAGCAGGCTCTGTGGGCTTGGGCGGAACAAGCAAGGAGTTCGGTAATCCGCTTCACACCCACCAGACTTCCCTTCAGATCGTAGTGACCTACTTCAGAGCCAGGGAGGTTGATTCCCATTTTCGCCCTGTCCCTGTCCCTCTGTCTGTCTGGGAGTCCCTGGTCAGCCAGCCTCAATGGCCCAGGGACTTGGGTGCCTCCATGCTCTTCAAAGCGCTACTTACTGTGCTGAATGACGGCTCTTTACGGGCTGGTGTGGGGTGGGGGTGGCAGAGCCCCTGTGGCTGGCCGCTGCCCAGGGGGCCGTGCACTGGCCAGGCTGGGCGGGAAGCGCCCCAGGACAGGGGAGGATGGACCCCCGCAAGACCCTGGGATGGTATCGGTGGCCCTGCGCCCTCTCCAGACCCCGAGGCTTCTGGGGAGGAAGGGGTCCCTGAAACCACCCACCCCTCGGCTCTACTCAGAGGGAGGAAGTTTCCAGGGCGCCGTGGCCTTTCCATGATGGCGGAGGCCAACCAAAGCCCCCTCTGTCCTGGGCCCCCAGAGCAGTGGGGCCACCCTGGTCTCCACCCTGGATGGAAGGGATCCTAGGACAGGGACCCACATAAATGAGCCCCCTGGGAACAGCGACCCCCACCGAGGGTGAAGACCACCCCAGGGAACAAGGACTTCACCAAGGGTGAGCCCCCAGGAGAACGGGGACCTGTCTCAGGGGGCCCCGCATGCGGCTGGTGGGTGATGAGCTGGACCCCAGAGTAGATGGTGAGCTCTGAGCATGAGGCTGGGCATACAGTCGGTGCTCAATGGATGTTTGTGGCCTGCGCCTGACCTGACTCTTGACCCTCTCTTAGCCTGGAGTTTTGCCCCAGCCCCCGACAGCAGGCACGGAAGCCAGGTAGGCAGTGGGGCTCACTGGCAGGCCCGGACGCAGGTCAGTGCTCATGTAAGGAGAGGGCCGTGGGTTTCCAGCCGCTCCCCCGCCCGCCCCCCCGAGCCTGAAGCTGGGCTTGCCCTGTTACTGTCTACCTGGCAGTGAGGTTCCGGCCCATCAGAGCTGGACTGTGGTCCGGGCAGCATTGCTGAGCTCTGTGCCTGCAATGCCAGGTGCTGGGTACCCGCAGACCTGACGTGGCCTGCAGGGAGCCTCCGTGCTCACGGGCAAGGGTACAGGGGTCTGAGAGACTGGGGCCAGCATGGTGGGGTGCACAGGGCCTAGCCAGGGGCCGTGGAAAATAAGGAAGAGCTGGACCTGTCCATCAAAGGGGCCTTTGGACCCACTTGTGGCCAGGAAGTCCCAGTGGTGGGGCTAACCAGGTGGGCGGTGTCAAGAGCAATGAGAGGGTCCGGTCTGCCACGGAGGGAGGTCGGGCAGCAAGGGCTTGCTCTGGTAGGTGGTCTGGGAAGGCTGCCTGGAGGAGGAGACCTGGAAACTGGCCTTGGAAGGTGGTTAGGATCTGGGCAGGAAGAGGAAGGGAATTCTACCAAAGAGACCTGGTAATCTCCCAGGGCTGTGAGAAACACTGGAAGGAGGGTTGCTGTTCTGGGTAGAGGATGGACAGAGGGCCTGGGGGCCAGCTGGGCTTGGGCTACTGGCAAAGACTTCGGGTGTGGGCTGTGAGCCTTCCCTCCCAGCTCGGGCAGAGGAGAGCCACGGACGGTGCTGGGGGGAGATGCCCGAGCTGCACTCCGGGACCCTTTGGGCGGTGGCTAGGGGGTGAGGGGTGCAGGGAGGGCTGGCACCTGGGTCTGGGCAGTTCAGGGGCCCTGAGGCAAGCTGGGGTGTTAGAGAAGGCTCTAGAGGCTAGGGCGTGGTGGCAGGGTGGCAGGGGTGGTCAGAGAGAGGGAGGCGGCAGCAGAGGTGGGGTGGGCTCTGAGCTGCATGATTCTGCCGGTTCCCGGCTGGCGAGCGCCCCCACGGAGGTCTGCAGTGGTGCCTGGTTCAGTGCTGGGGGTCTGGTGGACGGGAGAGGCCGAGGCCCAGTGCTGTCTACACAGGTGGGGAAACTGGGCCCCTCCGGGCCAGGATCCTGGGGCAGGGGGGAAAGGGTGCCATGTGCTGGTGGCAGGGGTGAGACATGCATCCGGTGCTCGCAGGACACCAGGCATTGTCTCGCCATAGCCCTGCGAGGGAGGTTCCCTCAGCCCCAGTTGGCTGAGTCAGAAGCTCAGAGAGGCTAAGAGCCGAGGCCAGGGCCACACAGCAGGCAGGGAGCGGGCCGGGCCCCGCTGGCTCTGGGTTCCCAGAGCCCAGAGCGCAGAGACCTGCGAGGCCTCACCGGCTGCACCGTCCCCTCCCCGCAGGGAGCCGTGAGGCCGCCTTCACGTACGCCATCACCGCGGCCGGCGTGGCCCACGCGGTCACCGCCGCCTGCAGCCAGGGCAACCTGAGCAACTGCGGCTGCGACCGCGAGAAGCAGGGCTACTACAACCAGGCCGAGGGCTGGAAGTGGGGCGGCTGCTCGGCCGACGTGCGCTACGGCATCGACTTCTCCCGGCGCTTCGTGGACGCGCGTGAGATCAAGAAGAACGCGCGTCGCCTCATGAATCTGCACAACAACGAGGCGGGCAGGAAGGTAAAGGGGAAGGGGCGGGGCGTGGCGAGCGCGGGGCGGGGCGAGCGCGGGGCGGGGCTGGCGTGGTGAGCGCCTGGCTAGGCTGGTGCCGGGTGTGGCCGCTGGTTCACTGGGGTCTCGACCCTCCTAGCGCCTGTCCTCGCAGAGGGAGTTGGGAACCCGGACCCCAAAGGTGCGGTGCGGGTTGTGCTGGGCAGGACAGTCGCCACGATCGACCCAGCAGTTGTAAGAGGTGGGCCTTCCTGTTCCCATCCCAGAGGTGTGAAAACTGAGTCTGGGAGGGAGGACGTGATGTGCCCGCAGCTTCCTACTTGCAGGGAGCCCTAGGAGGCAGGTGCGAGGCAGGGACCCTGTTTGCACCAGGATGGGAGCTGGACCTGGCTGAGGACCTGGGTGTGGGGCAGGCCTGGTCCCAGGGGGGTCATGCCAACATACCAGGAAAGGCTTCTCAGAGGACGTGGCCTTTGGCTCAGTTTGCCTTGAGAGGCCTGAGGAAAGGGTGTTCCAGGAGGGAGGGGCGGTCTGGAGAGGGGGAACCCAAGCTGGGGGCTCCGGAGAAGCAGCTGCTGCATGCAGCGGGGGTGCTATGTGGTGGAGGACCTTCCGGCGGGGCACACTGGGGAAGAAGTCAGGGCGGGCCTGGCCTTGCCTCAGGGAGATGAGGGCCCCAGATACCGGGCTGGGAGGAGCGGCCACCATGGCGGCAAGATGGCCAGAGATAGGACCGGCAGCGGAGCAGAACGCCTCTCAGGTCTGGTCCCCCAGCCTGGGGGCCGCACCCAGGGCGCCAGGGCCTGAGGGGCTCCGCAGGCCTGGGACAGACTTGCCTTTCCAGGCAAAGAGGAGTCGAAATTGCTCCACAAACACTCATTCATTCAACAAACGCTCCCTACCCCTCCTCTGCGCCTGGACTGGGTTGGGCATGGTGTGCAGAGAGGAGTTAAGCAAGAGCCGGCCCTGAGAGCTCCCCCAGGGTCCACTTGAGGGGAGCAGAGGCCACACATGGGGACAGGGAGAGCCCTGGGGGCTGGCAGGAAGGGGAGCAGAAGCTCCCTGGGGGTGGGGAGGTCATGGGAGAGCTGAGACAAGCAGAGGCAGAAGGAGCTGGCACTTGGGTGGGGGGCGGGGCTGCACATGGTTCAGGTTGGCGGGAGCAGGAAGGGTGGGCAAGACAGGGCTGGAGAAGTGAGCGGGGGCCGGCCAGAACAGGCCTTGGACGCCAGGCCAAGCATTTGATCTTGTAGATGTGGAGGTTGCCGTGCAGGGGGGTCGTGATTAAATTTTGGTCAAATGAACAAATGAAGGAAGGAATGAGTGGCCAGAAACTGACCAATGAGTCAGTTTCCTTGCCTTGAAGGAGCCCACAGACAGCAGGCAGGCACCACTTCCCTAGGCACAGGCAGATCGAGGTCTGTGCCTGGGGGTGGAGAGGAAGGCAAGATTCACTTAGCTGGAGGCATCTGGAGGGCTTCCTGCAGGAGGAGGCATAGCTGAGCTCTCTGTGGAACCACTGCCATCTGAGCTCGTACAGGGGCTTGGGTCCCGAGCAGGGACTTTCCCACAGCCCTGGGAGGACGGTCTCACTGTGCCCACATTACTCAGGAGGACAGCGGGGCCCCGAGTGAGCTGCAGAGCTGCTGGTGGCCCTGAGGCGGAGCTCTGGTCCCTGCTCCATGGGGATGGGTGAATGAGCAGCAGGGCTGTGGGGAGGGGATTCGCAGCAGAGGGACTGGCACAGGCAAAGGCACAGTGCAGGGCAGCGAGGCTGCCAGCCCAGCTCAGGGCGTCCGGGTGGGTGAGGAGACTGGCAGGTTGAACGGGCACTGCACTGAAGGACCGCGACGGTAAGGTTGGACTTTGGCCTCTTGGGCACAGGTGCCAGGGCAGGTCCCTGAGGGAGAGGGGTGCCAATCCACTCTAGGGCCAGGGTCGTGTCAGATTCGGCCCTGAGATCCTGTGTGAACCCCAGGGCTGGCCTGGTGGGGACCTGGAGATGCTGGGAGACTTTCAGATGGTAAAAGTCGTTGGGCAGGAGGCAGGCAGGCTTGGGCCCTGGGGAGACAGGGGGCGGGAGGGCTAGGGGGCTGGGGAGGGGACCCAGACCTGGCCCAGGGGACAGGAATGAGGAGGGTGAGCCTGTGGCTGGGTTTGCACGGGATGAAGCCCTGAACCAAAAAGCTGTGAACTGAGGAGAAGCAGGTTATCAGGTTGGGGTCGGGGGGGTGTCAGCAGTTCGAGGGCCCACTGGGGACAGGGTGGCCGCAGGAAAGGGCTATAAAGGGGTCAGCAGCCAGGATTCCAGTGCCAGCGCCGCCCCTGACACTCTGCAAGGCGCTGGGTGACCCGTCCCTCTTCTGAGCCTCCGTCTCCTCATCTGCACTGTGGGCGTAATGCGCCTGACCCCACCGATCTGAGCCCTCGGGCAAGTGACGCCCGGCAAGTGACCAGGGGGAGCGGGTGGCGGGGCGGGGTTTCTCCCAGCTGCACGGTGCTTATCAAGACGGTGGGGCCGGGCTTTCGGGTTCCCATAAGAACTGAGTCCAGACCTTCACTGGTCGGCCCGTGCTTGCTGCGGTGCCCTGGCCCTCATCATAGAGCCGTCGGGCCTGCCCCTGCTCCCCCAACTCCACCCGCTGTTCTCAGGGCTGTGGAGTTCGGCAAGTCCAGGAGAGATCAAGCTGACCTGTTGCCTCAGCCAGTCTCACAAACTGGCTGCTTCCAGCAGCAGACGCCCGTTCCCACTCAGTCTGGAGCCAGAAGTGCAGAATGCAGGGTGGGCGGGGCCAGGCTCCCCACCCCCCACCCCCGGCCCATGAGGGCTCCGGGGCGCATCCTTCCTGCCTCTCCCCGCCCTGGGGGCTCCAGGGCTCCTTGGCTTGTGGCCCCACCATGGGGTCTCTGTCCCCATCTCCACCTGGCCTCTCCCAGGTGTGTTTCCTCCACTTCGGCCTCTTAGAAGGACACAATGGGTGTCCTTGGGTTCAAGGCCCACCCTGGCCCAGGGCGAGCCTTACCCTAATTACATCTGAAAAGCCCCTATTTCCAAATAAGGTCACATTCTGGGGTTCCGCGTGGACATGCATGGAGGGAAACGCTCTGCAGCCCACTCTAGCCACAGCCCACGGCTGGCTGCATCCTTGGTGGGCCAGTGTTGGACAGGCTGAGCGTGGGGACCTGCTCTGCACCCGTCTGTGGACTCCAGGCTCCCTGGGACTTCAGTGCACCAACCTGTTACCCCCCAACCTGGCCATAACTGAACACTGCTCCTGGAATGGGGGCCACCCCTTGTTCCAGAAAGAACTCAAGTCGGTTCTTTCCTGGAGCCCCCATCCGCCCTCACACTACTGGAGGGGGGGCCGAGGCCGGGGGAGGGGCCCTGCTCAGCCCCCTGCTCTTCCGGGTAGGGCAGGTCACTCTGCGCCCTCCCAGGTGGTCTCCGGGGGCCTGGGACTGGCGCCGCCTTCTCTGTCGCTCTTATCTCGAGAGCACCGGAGACAGAAGCGGCACATTCTTCAGTCCTGTGATCACTTCCCAGGAGAGGCTCAGCAGACCTGGCCAAGCGAGGATTCAGCCCCTCACTCTGCAAATGGCTCCATCTGCCTGCCATCACTGGCCTGGCCACACAGGGTCCCCAGGTGGAGGGCGGGGGCTGGGCCGTTGGGCCTTGATGAGGACTGGGAGGTGGGACAGGGGGAAGTGGTGCGGGCAGGTGGCTCAGCGAGGTGGGGCCAGCTGCTCAGCAGGCCGAAGTGGACACACAGATGGTGATGAGGCCTGGGCCACCGGTCAGCATGGCCTTCAGCCTGGACACTTCCGCCAGGCCTCTGTCCGTCACAGCCCATCTAAGAGGAGTCTCCTGGGCTAGCAGCCTGGGGTGGACCGTTCCCCAGGCTAGCGGTTCCGAGACGGGCATCCATCTGGTCAGCTCCTGGCCCAAGGGACACACAGCGGCAGGGTGACCCGGGTGTGGAAGCTTTAGCAGAGGGAGGGGCTTTTAGGAGAGGGGAGGGTTCAAGCAAAGATGAGCATGGGGAGGGGCTGGAGGAGGGGGAGGAGATGTCTGACCTTGATGGAAATGAGGTTGGGGGAGGAGACAGAGAGGGGGCCCAGAGACGCTTTTTCCTGGCGGGGAGTCCCACCAGGGTCCCGCACTTCACCCAGACCCTCAGACCAGGCTTGTGGCCTGTGCCCTGGACCCAGACACCCATGGCCTTGCAATCCCAGTTCTGAGTGTTCCCCAGGATAGCCCATCCCCCAGCTCCAGGCCACCAGCCTTGAGGTCCACCCAGCACACATGTGATGCTCATTTGGGCCACATCTGCCCTTGGTGGGGACAGTGACTGCTCTCCCAGCCTTGCTCATGCCTCACCCCTTCTGGAACACCCCTTCTCTTTAGCTAATGAGCTCCTCCTCCACAAACGGGGTGCACACACCTCCTCCTCCAGGAAGCCCCCCGCCCCAGGCACTCTCACCCTGGGCAGGGCAAGGCCCCCGCAGCCCCTGCACTTGGCTGTGCTGTGAGTCAGTTTCCTTGTTTCCCACACTGGACTGCGATCCCTGCACATCCTCACCCAGGTTCCGGGCCCCAGGCCGCCAGGGCCGGAAGAGGGGTCGGGGCGGCAGCCGGCTCTGTGGGATGTTCCTCTTGCCCCTTCTCATCCCTGCGGTGGCTGTGGGTCTCCTCCTCTGGCCCCAGGGACAGGGAGTAGCCAGGTTCCTCCAGGGCTGGGCTGTGGAAGTGCTGCTGTGGAAGCGGGGACAGCTGACAAATGGCCCCTCGGCAGCCGGGGGCCGCAGCTAATGATTCCCATCTTTAATCAGCCCGCTGGCAGGGCCCTTTCGATCCGGGTAAATGAGTGCCCGGGGGTCAGGGCTGGCTCTGGGAATCGGCCCTCCGGGGCCAGCAAGGGAGGCCCAAGGAAAACACAGCTCGGAGCCGGGGAGAAAGGACAACAGGGGTCGGGGACGCCTTCCCAGCAGGCGACACCCCTGGGCCTCGCTCGAGGTCTCCTGCGCCCCCTCCCACCGCCCAGCCCTCCGTTCTCCGGCGCACGTGGCTTTCACTGAGCGGCCGTTTATTACATGAGGACGGCGTGCCAGGCCCTCCATCAGGCACGAGGGCAGGGGGTGGCAGAGACGGGTGGGGGATCTGCACCTATTAAGCACCCACTGTTGCCGGGCCTGGTACCACGGCGAGGCCCCTGCCCACAGCCTGGCTGCACCCCCTGGTGCCCTGTGACCTGCAGGAAGTTTCACGGTACACCGCGCCTGTTTTCTCCTGGCACACTGACCCCCAGCTCCCTAGAGGGTAGTGATGAGAACTGACTGAGCACTTTGGGTAACTGCGTGCCCAGCTCTGCTGAGTTCCGAATATTTTCCCGGGCCCCTCACCAGGCCCTGCACGGTAGGGACTGTGGCCCACAGCCCTCTTCAGCCCGTGAGGAGACTGAGGCTCAGAGAGGAGACACGTCCCCGTGGTGACGCAGTGGGAAGCATGGAGAGCCGGCTCCCGTCAGGCGGAGGCGTGGGGGGCACGGGTGGAGGGGTCCTCCCAGCCGGGGCCGCGCACACCCTCAGCCCTGCTCTGTGGCCCGTTTGCAGGTCCTGGAGGAGCGCATGAAGCTGGAGTGCAAGTGTCACGGGGTGTCGGGCTCATGCACCACCAAGACGTGCTGGACCACGCTGCCCAAGTTCCGCGAGGTGGGCCACCTGCTCAAGGAGAAGTACAACGCGGCGGTTCAGGTGGAGGTGGTGCGGGCCAGCCGCCTGCGCCAGCCCACCTTCCTGCGCATCAAGCAGCTGCGCAGCTACCAGAAGCCCATGGAGACGGACCTGGTGTACATCGAGAAGTCGCCCAACTACTGCGAGGAGGACGCGGCCACGGGCAGCGTGGGCACGCAGGGCCGCCTGTGTAACCGCACCTCGCCCGGCGCGGACGGCTGCGACACCATGTGCTGCGGCCGCGGCTACAACACGCACCAGTACACCAAGGTCTGGCAGTGCAACTGCAAGTTTCACTGGTGCTGCTTTGTCAAGTGCAACACCTGCAGCGAGCGCACCGAGGTCTTCACCTGCAAGTGAGCGCCGCGGCCACGGCCGCGCGGGCGGCGCCCACCGCCGCATTTGCACAAGGACCCCCCGCCTTCCCTGCTGCGCGCGGCCGGCTGGGGCAGCAGGGGGGGCTGCGGAAGGCGGGGCTCCCACGGGCCGTCACCCTCTCCCTGTTCTCAGCAGCTCCTTCCTGCCATTCCCGTCACTTCCTGTGGCAGAATGGTGCCCAGGACCCGGCCGCCCTGCCCTTGACGGGGCCAAGTGAATTGCTTTTCTTTTCTTTGAGACAGTGACACACATACCCCCAGAAAGCAAAGCAACGATGAGACTCTGAGTGTGTCTGTCGCCCCCGCGGGTCCCCCTGCTGCCGCGAGACTGTTTCCCAGGCCACATCAGCCGCTGGGCCCTGGGGCAGTCTGGGCAGATGTTGAGAAAGATTATTTATGTTTCCATAGTATCAGAAGAGGACTCTTAGCATTAAGGCGTAGCTGGTCCTAACTCCGCACTCCGTGTTAGCACCCCTCTCTGCCTGCTGCCTCCTCTCCCGGACCGAGGGAGCATCCCTGTGCACGGCGCCCTCCTGGGTGAGCTGAGCGGGGTGAGCTGAGCGGGGGCTTGGTGACCGACATGGCCCTGAGAGAGCCCCTGAGGACAGCTCTGGACAGGGACCTCCAGTCCCCCTTCTCTTCTTTTAGAAAAACCGTATCAAACAGATCAAAATGTCATCCACGTGAGGCTCCGGGAGGGCTGCGTCCCCTCCCGAATGCTGCAGCCCCCCAGCCCCTCGCCAGCCCG
The DNA here is from genome assembly GCA_004026765.1 of Micronycteris hirsuta. NCBI lineage: Eukaryota > Metazoa > Chordata > Mammalia > Chiroptera > Phyllostomidae > Micronycteris > Micronycteris hirsuta. The sequence goes on from PVJI01000904.1 coordinate 142,996, forward strand.
GCACCTCGCCATTTGCAGAGCCCCCTCCGTCCCTGCAGCCAGCCAGACCCCAGGATAGAGCTGGGCTGGGCATCGCTTGGGGTGTTTGCCTCATTGGACAGGTAGGGACACTAAGGCCCAGAATGGAGCGCTTGCCAGAGCCCCCCACGGGGGCCCCCATGCCTTGCGAAACCCAGCTGTGCCCCTTCCCCGTGCCAGCCTCCCTGGGGTCTGCCCAACTCTCCCTCCAAGAGGTGCCTTTGAGGGTTGTTGGTAGACTCCTTGCCTGCCCTGACCCTTTCACCTTTCACCCTTCCCCCTCACCCCGGTGTGGAGGACACTTGGATCCAGGGTGTCACTGGGCCAGGCCCCCCAGACACCGCCCGCAGTGTGCCCAAACTAGGCAGACCCTCCCTTGAAGTCCAGCTCACCCCAAAACCTGGGGGACAGGAGCGGGAAGGGGTCCAGCCCAGCTCTAAACCACGCATGGGATGGGAGAGGCGAGAAACCCGGGCCGGGGCTGGCGCCAGCTCTGTGTGCACCCCACTGTTCTCCGCGGTCGGAGGCCCAGAGGCGTGGCTTGCCAGGAAGCATGGTGTGCGACGGTTTCTGGTGCACCCTCTACTGCCCACACCCCCACACCCCGAATTTAGGGTTTGTTCTCGCAGAAACCCAAGGAAATGTGCCCGCAGGTGCTGACCAGCCGAGTGGGCTGGACACTCGCCTGGGGCGAGTAACACTGTCTGGGCCCTGGCTTCCCCAGGGAGTGCCCCCAGCGACGCCAGGACACCCCCTTAGCTGCTGTCCTGGGACCTTCCAGGCCAACGTGAATGCCCCCCACCCCTCCCCTGGGTCCCAGGACACCCCAAGTCCGCAGGCCCGATGTCCTCTGCCAAGGAACCTGGTTAACTTATATTGTTATATAGTGTCGAAATGTCTATAATGTCCTTTAAATTATTGTGACCTACACTGGGTACTGGGGAGGGGCGGTGGCCACGTGCTGTCCCCTGAGACAGGCTCCTTCTGCTTGAAACAGACTCTCGGGGCCCCTGACGCCACCGAGTCACGGGCACTGTCCTGCAGCGTCCAGTGCCTCTGCTGAGACCCCGCCCTCCCTCACGTCCACCAGCAGCGGCCTGCCCCTTGGGAGCGGGCGTTGGGGCGGCCCGAGCAGGGGCAGCGGTGGCCACGTGAGGAGAACCAGCGGGTTTCTGACGGGCGGCGTCCAGCCCCCTGGAGGGAGCAATGGCCCCAATAAAGCTGGAATCGAAGCCGTGAGTCTGTGTGCAGTCTGTGTGGCACCCCGCGGGGCAGAGACAGGCTGTTACCTGAGGACCGGCCCCTGCCCCATGCCCGCCCTCACTCCTGGCCCAGGTCCCCCAGGTGAGCCCTTGAGTCACACCTTCCTCCAGGTATCTGTGGGCCTGCCCCACCCAGCAGGGTCCACCGCGGTTCCTGGGCCTGGACCTGGAGGCCTCCCTGGGCAGCCTGGACTCGGGCTCGGGGGCGGGAGCCGTGGCCTGGTGCTGAAGCTGGCCCGTGGGCTGGTGGGGGCTGTTCTCAGGAGAATGGGGGCCGGGGTGGGGAACGCCCAGCTAGCAGCCCCCCGGCCCCATCTGCCTCCCTCTGTGCCTCCCCCTCTGACCCCAGCTGGCCTCAGGGTCCCTGTGAGGGTCCAGCTATGTCTGATGGGTTGGCTCGAGGGCCACCCCAGAACGCTCCCTGCCCTCTCTAGCGTGGGAAGGCAGCCACCGGCCTGCTCTCCCCAGAGGCCGGGCCTCCGCCCGTGGTAACCATGCACCAGGACAGTGAATGGCATTCCTGCCGAGGGCCGGAAGGCATGCGGCGGGGCCGGTTTGGCCACTGCCCGCAGTCCCAGCGGCCTGGCATCGGGCGGAACCGCTGATCAAACAGCCCCCGTCTGCACTGTGCCCTCCTGGGCACCCGCAGAGCCAGCCCTGGGTAGATCTCCAAGGAGGGGCCACCAGGTGGGCTTGCTGATGGCATCCTGGCCTCCAGAGTCTACGGGGACCAGGGGGATGGCTGGGAGAGAGCTCCTCCTGACCCCAGGCTCAGGCAGCCTGTGGGTGGCCCTCCCTGGTATATGGCCTCAGTTTCCCCATCCGAGAGCAGGAGGTGGCCGGGCTGGGCGGCGGTGGTCAGTGAGGCCCACGGGCCCGGGCGTGGTCCGGGCAGTTTGGCAGGAGTCCCGCTTCCCCGGGAGACGGTAAGCAGATCCGCAGTGGCGGCTGCGGGAACGCTGGGGTCCAACTACTCCCCCGGGGCCAGGAATGAGGAAGGAGCTCAAGAACGCCACGGCCCCGGGGCCTGGGCGGCCCTCATTTCTTGGCTGCAGTTCAACCGCAGCCCCAGCCTCCCAGGGCCTCCAGCACACCCTCCGGGGCCGACTGAGGCGAGGAGCCCACGCCACTGGCCTGGCCTGCAGGCCGCTGCACCCCCAGCCCCGCGTTCCACCTCCAACGCTAATATTCCAGAAGCTTCCCCCGGGCAGCCCAGTGGCCCACACACAATGGCTCATTATCCCCGAGGGAGCCCCTCGGCTCTGGCCCTTGGCTCTCAGCTGGCCGCTAGGCATGCAGGGCCTTCGGTGTCCCTTGCTTGGGACACTTGCCAGGTGTCCCTTCCCCAGGCTGCCCTGGCCGTGGCCTCTGCTGGGTAGGATGTGGGGACATTAGCCAGAGAGCTGGACTTCCGGGGCCCTCGCTGCCACCCACTCACCTTCCTCTGCCTGCTTGTGCAGCCCTGCCAGGCAGCTCCCTGGGGACAGGGAGCTTCGAGCCTGGTCTCAGGGGGTTCAGCTCTTCACCCCACTCTCCTGCCCCGAGAGGCAGCCCATTCTGGGGGAGTGACCACTGAGTAAGGCAGCCTGAGAGACAAGAAAGGGCTAAGGCTGGCCCCTCTACCCCTTGAGCCTTGGCTTCCCCATCTGCGGAATGGGCGTGGGGGGCGGGCTCTGCCCGTTGCACCTCCCACCTGGGCCTCCCACACTGCTCCCCCCAGGGTCGCCCCTCAGCTCCGGTCTGGTGGCCGAGCTCACAGGGTCCCTGCAGCCCTGGTGGGCAGAGGCTTACTCCTCAGTGTGGCCTTTGGAGTGCTTCTTGACCCTCTGCTCACCTCCGACAGCCCACTCCACCCTGCCCCACGCACAGCCCGCCCCCACCCCCACCCCCGCCGCCCACCACTGAGCCACCCCACCCCCAGCCTGCTAATCGATCTCCCCGCACACCCCAATCTGCTCCGGCTGTGCCCTCTGCCGGACGGTCCTTTCTTCTACCATTCCTGCCCACCCTCCCCAGCAAACTCGCCTGGGATCCTGCTCCCTCACTCTCTGTCCCAGCTCTGACCCCACCTTGTCCTTCCTGCTGTGACTGCCCTGCCCACCCCCAAGCCAGAGGGGCCCTTGCCAGTGTGCAGGTGCGTGGAACACCCCGCACCGCGCCAGGCACTGGGTCTGGTCCGGAGGTACCCACAACCTGCACACTCCCCTTCCCCAAATAGGTCAGTGCCAGCTCCGTTTTACAGGTGGGAAAGCCAAGGCACAGGCAGCGAAGGGTCTGTCCAAGGTCACAGGGGTGAGAGTCAGAACCGGGATTTGATCTTCCTTCTACCCAGCCCACACGCCTCCTCCCAGGAGGGGAACAGGGCCCCCAGCTGGTCCGAGGCTGCGCGGAGACACGTGGAAGGAGACGGCGAGGGCGCGTCAGGGCGGAGATGACAGCAGCCATCCGTCCTCACCAAGGACAGAACAGGAAAGACGGGTTAAAAAGCAAGGATCTGGGTTAGACATCTGGGTGAACTTCTGGGTGAACCAGAGCTGGGGAAGGGGTCAGGAGGGCAGGGGCAGGGTGGAGGAGGGGAGGGAGGCGGCCGGGGCTCCCAGGCTGGAGCACAGGCCAGGTGAGGGGAGCCAGAGAGCAGGAGGGGGCCTGCTTGGCTGGGCTCCGGGAGCAGGAAGTCACCTGGGGCTGGCCCGCTGCAGTCCTGTCTGGCCTCCTTCCTCAGGGTTTGAGCGGGTCCCTCCTTCCCCTCTGCAGTGCCACCAGCCTGCTCAGCAAGTCTATGGTCCTGTAGGACCTGGGGACAGAGTTGCCTGGCCTGGGCCTCCCGGGACCCTTGGGAATCAGAAGGTGTGTGCTGGTGGCCACGGGAGTGGCAGACCTGGCGCCCCTTGCAGTGCCCGGCAGAGGCCTGGGCAGTGGACAGCTGAGCCCACCCGCAGCCTGCCCTGGGCAGCACAGTGCCCGGGCTGGACCTGCCTGGCCAGCTCCCCAGGCTGGTCTGGGCTCCGTGCCTCCTGGAGCCCAGCTGGAGTCCCGAGTCCCTCCGGGCCTCGCCAGGAAGCAGGCGCAGGCGTCCAGGCCTGGCTGGAGGCGTCCTCTTACTCCACCTGCAGGCGGAGGCCCGCGGCAGGGCTGGGACACCTCCAGGTGCCAGTCCCAGGTGTCCTTTCGGAGCCACGCTGCTCTCTCTGGAGTGGCCAGCCCATCCGCCCTGGGGCCTGAGGGTGGCCGGCAGGACTTCAGCCCTTCCAGGACTAGCCCAGTGGGGGATCTCGGCTGCCCACTCTGGGCAGGACCCCTGCGGAGGCTTTCTCTCTGGAACCCCCCTGCCTGAGCCGCTGGAGCTGGGCCACTGGGGCTGGTGTTGCCTGTGTACCCCGCCCCACCCCCGAGCGGGCTAGGGGCCTTTGCCTAAGGTCCCTCCCCTGCTTGGGGGCTCAGTTCTGACTCTGGAGCCTCTGCTTTCCCAGGAGTAGGATGGGATCTTGCATCTGTCCCTTCACATGTCCCTCTGCACATCTGCCCATCGTTGCGGAGCCCCTCCACGCCCGGAGCTTGGCCGGGCATTGCAGGGCAGGGTAGGTCGCGAGGCGAGGTCTTCCCCTAACGAGCCCCGGGCAGGGGTGGGGACAGAATGAAGGCCAGATTGGCCCTCTGCTCCCCTTTCCCCAATACCTGAGGCTGTAGTGGAGGGAAGTGGGGCCGGGAGAGGAGAGGGGTGTGGAACCTGGCTTGGGGGTGATGTGGTGCTCAGGGAAGGCTTCCTGGAGGAGCAGGCACCTAGGCTGGGGTCTAGAAAGCAAGGACAAGAAAGAGAGGCGTTGGGAGGGAGGCAGGAGGGGGAGCTGCTTCAGGCCCAAGAATGGAGGTGAGCGAGGGTCTGGGGAGGAACCTGGGGTTAATGGAAGAGTTGGGGAGCATGGATTTTGGGGGACTGGAGAGGGGAGTGCAGTTTGGAGAGCTGCCCCACAGCTGACAAGGTTCCAGAAGGGCAGAGGGGAATCTTGCACTTGAGTCTCGGGGTTTCCAGCATTTGGCAGGACCTCTCCCGTCCCCCACCCCCACCTCGTGACCACACAGCCCCGTTCTTTCCGGGCAGAGGGCCTCGGGCCAGCTGGCTTTCCCCTCCTGGCCTTGCTGACCCCAGGCCGCTGCCTGGGCCCTCACTTTCCAGTGGAAAAGTCTCTCAATAAGAGTCGTGGGCTGGGTACCGGGGCCCCTTCTGAGGCTGCTCCTGGCCCGCCCCGTCCCGCCGCTGGGTCTCGGACAAGGGTTTTCCAGACCTTGGTCTCACCAGCCCAGCACAAACCTCCAAAGAGGGGCCTCCCTGGTCCTCCTCTGGGCCTCCATGGCCCTGTTTGGACCGGCTGCTCCCAGGGTCCTTGTCAGACCCCAGATGGTCCCAGCCTAGGGGCGCACCAAGTGGGCTGCCCAGACTCCCGAGCCCACCCCCTGAGCTCACCAGGCCGAGCCCAGGACTTTGAGTTTCTCCCTGTCACCCAGTCCCTGGGGTGGGGCCCTGCCTGGGGACGGCCTTGTGGATGGGTCCGGACACGGATCGGGTGAAGATCACCTGCTTCCCCACCCTGGGCTCCCAGCAAAGAAAGATTGATTACCGATCGATGATGAACACTCTGAGGAGGGCGGGCAGGCGGCAGCAGCAGATCTGAGTCACCAGGACGGTCCGGCGGCCTGGGAAGCGCCCATGGCAGGGAGGGGCGCTTTATCTCAAGGGCCTGCCCTCAGGGACATGGCCTGCAGGCCACACGCAGCTTCGAGAGACTTGGGGGCAGCCCTGGGAGGCCCATCAGGGGACATAGCAAGGCCTCAGCCACAGGATGAAGTTTCTGGAAGGGGGCTGTTTCTGGACACTAAAGAAATCCGAGTGTGGCTTGGTCTCCGCGTAACAGGGAGAGAGGTGTGCAGCCGCTCGGGGTTCGGCCTCTCAGGGGCGTAGAGTCTGTGCGTTTTACTTGCAGGGCTCAGCGGTCTCAGAGAGTCACGGCTCGGGGCCAGGGCAGGGGTGGGCCGTGCTGGGTCCTGCGGGGCGGCCCTACCTACGCCGTCTCCCCCTGCGCCTGACGCCCAGCTGCCCCTGGACCTGAGAAGTGTTGCCTCACGCTGATGCATTTGATCCGCAAATGTACGCATCTCCTGTGTCGGGTGCTGGGATGCAGCAGAAGTCCCGTCCGTGGGCAGCTGAGAGTCAGAGGGGGCACGAGACTGCCAGCGTCCACGAGGAACAGACGGTGCTGGGCACCACAGGTGCCTGCATGCAGAAGAAGGGGGCCAGGGCTCAGGAAACTGAGGCAAGCGAGGCAGGCCGGCGGGGTCAGGGGGTGGCCAGAGCAAGATGGGTGAGCTGAGGCTTGAAGGCGATGTGGGAAGAAGGTGTGGAGGGAGCTCCAGGCAGGCGGACCAGCCAGGCCAGCGCCCCGGAGGGGAGAGACGGCTGAGGGGTTGGGGGAGCTTCGGGAGGCGGCGCGGCGCGGCTGGAACAGAGAGAGGGAAGGGAGAGCGGGAGGTGGCTGCTGGACAGGCCGCAGACGTCAGCTCGCGGGGAGGACTGAATGGGCCCTGCAGGGTTTTCACAGGCGGTGCTGTGGGCTGCTTCCCCTCCCACAGGGTCTACACCGAAGCACCGGATGGGCGAGGGGCTATTGCGTGGGGCGGGCGAGATGTGGCCTTGAGGAAGCAGGGGCCGGGGGGTGGGGCGGGGGCGCTCCACACGTGTCTGGCTTGGCAGTCAGAGTGGGGGTGTTCTCTGAGGGGACCCCAGGCCCTGGACAGGAATCCCCAGGGAGGCGAAGCCCATGGTGAGCCTGGCCCAGGCTGAGCACTCCTGCTGTCCGTCGGGTGCAGTGGGCCGCGGGGAGGGTCCCGGATGCAGGCCCTCCCCCTGCGCAGAAGCAGCCACCGCCCCCCTGGGGCCCTGTGTGGCCTGGGGTGGAGCAGGCCAGGCCCAGGGGCTCTGTGTCTGCCTGCTCCTGCCTGCAACCTTGGCCCGCTGTGCCTCAGTTTCCCCTCTGTAAGGGGGAGACGGGGCGAAGGAGCCCATTAGGGCTGTGAGGAGGGTCCAGTGGACTCGTCAGCCTTCCCCACCCTCCTCTTCTGCCCACCTCCGAGCTCAGCTGGACGATGACCCCGGAAGGCCCTCTCCCTGGGGCGCTCTGCTGTGGGCAGGTCCCTTGCCCGGCCCCGGTCCGCCAGGCCAGAGCAGGGACCACGGGCGTGGGGCTGCTGGGAGAGCCGGGGCTCAGGGAAGGTGCCGGGAGCCCGACCCTCGTGTGTTCAGAGTGTTTTCCGGTTTCCAGCGTTCCCACAACCACCATCTGGTGCAGCCTCATGGCCAGGAGCCTCACCTGCCTTCGTCCTCAGGACTCCTCAGCTGGCGTCCCTGTCCTCTCAGATTCCTTGTCTGGTCCCTGACCGAGGCTGGGTCTCAGGGCCTCCTGGGTCATCTCCTGTCCCCTCGGGAAGCTGTGTGACTCTGACTCTCTGTCCACCTGGCCGGCATGGCCAGAGACCCCCTGGACTCCCCAGCTCCTGCAGGTACCACAAGCTTGTCCCCTAAGTGCCCTGCCCCTCAGGGGACTCCCCAGGAGTCACTCACCCTGGGCTCTCCCCCACAGCCTAAGAGACGCCCTTCCTGAAGACCCCCAGGTTCATGGGCCACCTGCACCCAGGATGCTGCCTTGTGCAGCCAGGGCACCTGGGCCTTCAATGTGACCAGGCCACCTGGTGTGTCCCCAACCTTTTCAGACCCATCACATTCCCCTCCTCCCCTCTCCCCTGAAGGGGCTTCCCTCGCTCCTCCTACCCCTCCCTCATAGCAGCCCTGCTCCCTCTGGCTGACACTCCTCCCCCACCCCACCCCCGCTTACCGTCACCCACTTGCTCCCGGTCACCCCTCAGCTGGGACATGGCTTCTTCCAGGGTACCTGGCCAATGCCATCCCCTGGGCCTGTGTAACTGGTCTGTTCGCTCTTAAACGGGGGGTCACTATCACTGTGGGGCTGGTGTTCAAGCCCTTTCAGGCGCCCCTGCCCTGAGGCTCGCTCACCTGGGCGCGGCCGGCCTTTCGGAGGTGCCTCTTGCTGATAATGGGCACCTTAATCCCGTAATCATTTTCTGATACCTTCACGCTCCAGTCGCCGGCAGTTCAGTCAAAACTTGGCAGGAGCCCGAGCTCCAGACCAGGCCTTGCACAACACCGGGCGAGGCGGCGGGCGGGGGGCAGGGGGAGCCCCGCAGGGAGAGGAGATGCGCCTATTTTTAGCCTGAGAAGAAAGCTAAACCCCAACACATACGACATTCAACACAAATATTTGTTTTTCTTCTTAAAAGGGCTCGGGTGGCGGGTCTGGGGCTTGAAGCACACGCTTGGCTGAGCCACGCTGGCTCAGAGGGAGCCTGGCCTGTCCCCACATGCCCCACCCAGTGCTCCCTCCGAGGCACCACCCAGCCACTCCCAGAGCCTCCCAGGGCCCCCGCCTGCCATCCTTCAGGGAAAGAGCTGAGCCACTTCCCCCTCCTACCACGCTCGGACCACTGCTCCCCACCCCCGCCCCTGACCTGCGTCCCCCTCTGTCCAGGCAGCAGGGGAAATCGGCCTCCCAAGAACCCCTTCTCCATGGGAGTCTTCCCTCCAGGGTCCCCTGCGCCCTTGGACTTGCCCCTGCCAGCGACCTTGGGGGCAGACGTCGCTATTTGCGGGTGCCGTTCTGATTGCTCTGTGCCAATGCCTGAGCTTTGCCTGGCAGAAGCAGATATGAGAAAGGCATCCCCAGAGTGCTCCCAGCTTCCCGGGGTGCTGGGGGAGGGGGCACCCGAGCAGGCTCTCCTATGGCCACTGGAGCGAATGACCGTGAGCGCTAACTGGGGAGCTTCAAGGGCAGACGTTTACTCTCTCACAGCTCTGAGGCCAGAAGTCCCGGGGCACTTCTGTGTCCGTGGGGCCGCGTCCCACGGGGGGCGCGCTCTTCCAGCTCCTGGCGGCTGCCAGCGTCCTTGGCTTGTGGCCACATCACTCCGGCCTTTAAGGCCAGCGCCTTCCAATCTTTCTGTCCCAGCTCCAAGTGGCCCAGTCCTCTGTGTGTCAAAGACCCCTCCGCCCCCTCAGCAGGACACCTGTGGTTGCCCTGGGGGTCCCTGGACATCCCAGGACAGTCCCCCACCTCAAGGTCCTGACTTAACCCCATGGACGGACCGCAGGTAAGAGCCTGGGCACCTCTGAGGCCGTTACTCGGCCCAGCGCAGCCCCCAGGGCAGCTGCTTCTGAGAAGAGAGCAGAGGGGAGGTGTCCATGGCGGCCGAGGGCGGCCGAGGGTGGCCGAGTGCGCCCGGCGCTGGGGCATCTAGAATTCCGGTTGGGGAGGAAATGCAGGGCTCCTGGCCGCATCCTGGCCCACTGGGCTGGATGGGTCGGTGTCGTGCGCCAGCCGAGCAGCATCTGGGCCCACGAGGCCTTTGAGAGCAGGAGGCTGGACCCGTTCCTGGCACGGTGTCCGCAGCAAGTGCTTCGGAGCCAATGTACACGAGGAGCGAGACGGGTGGTCGCCTGCAGCCAGGCAGGACTCCGGGCACTGTTCTCGGTCGGCCGTCTGGAGAGAGAGGGTTTTGGACCCCAAATCACTGGCTCAGGTGACCCAGGGGCAGCCCTGAACCAGGGCCTCAGTCCGGTGGGGTGCGCCCGGACCCCTGGGCCCACGGCCGGCGTATGGGGGCTCCGGCCCAAGACCCACCTCCGCACAGCAGCTCTGCTGTGACCGGGGTTCCGCGGCGGGGTTCCACAAAAGGGCTAGTTTGACAAACAGGCTCTGCTGCTAAAAATGTTTAAAACCACAAAGGGAGTTCAAGCCCACAACTTCGCGAGGCTCGGAGAGGGCCCGGCCTGCCGTGGGCCACAGGCTGTGTGGGTGGCCGGGGCTCCGCCCCCAGTGCAGAGTTCCTGAAGCCAGCTCTCGGCTCCTGCAGGCCCACGGGGGTGGCCTGGGGACGGAGTGGGCCGCCCCATTCCCTCCTTGCATCTGGGCCCTTCCCTGCACTCAGCCAGGTTCTGAAGGGAAGTCCAGGCAGAAAGCCAGTCAGAGCCAGGAGATTCTCAAATGTTCCCAAGTGAGACTGTCCCGTGAAAGGTAAGTTTCAGAAATGCTTCCAGAGCCTTAGGCACGCTAATTGGTTCCTAAGGTCATGGGTCACGGAAGGTGGCATAAGGAGCTCTTGTCACCAGGCTGGCTTACCTGGGGCTACAGCGCACGGCCCCCCTGCCTTGTCCCGGGAGGCCCGGTGGCTGCCATGCACGGCCGGGAGTCACCCCATGGGGAGCGGAGGTCGGAGAGCAAGGTGCATGGGCTACACCGCCTGTGCCCTATAGGTGGGGGGAGGCTCAGGACAGCCCATCACCCAGGGACCCCAGGCTCCCAGGTTGCACCCCGGGGGGTGAGGAGGGTGCAACCCTGCAGGGGAGCTGCCCTGTGAGGAGAGCCAGAGCAGCTCGGGTGGGGGGTGGGGCGGGCCCTGGGCTCCGAGGGGACGGGCCACCCCCACTTTCTAAGGCAGGCTTCAACCTTCTGATGTGCTGCCAGTGAGGGAGGAGGGACTTCTGGCGCCACGGCCAGGGCCCGATGGGAAGGCCCCGGGTGCCCGCGGGGAGCGAGCAGAAGCCTGGGAGCCGGCAGGGGCTGGAGACCACGGCAGCACATGGCTGCTAGAGAATGACGGCTGTGGACAGGGCAGTTAACCCCCAAGACATTGAACTTGAGAGTGTGGATGAGCCAGGGTTGGCGCCCCACCCAGAATCCCTCAGCACCCTGGGCTCCCCGTCACAGGGCCCGAGCCCCTAGGGGTGGGGCAGGGTCCCAAGCAGCCTGGGGTCTGTGCACACCCAAGGGGACTTCTCTGGTGACACAGAGCAATAGGCGCTTTGCCCCCACAGGGCCCTGTTTCTTTATCTGTGATGGGGCTTGTGCTGGCCCTGCTGGTGACATCAGGGTCACATGACATCCTGAGCGCCCCTCACTGGTAGCTGCTGTTGGAATGGTGTTAACGGAAGCGATTTGATCTCTGTGGCCTCCCATCATTCCCCTCGAAGCTATGAATGTTCTGGGACCCTCTGGATGCCCAGGAGGGCTGGGGATGGGGCGTGTGGGGCTCGCAGGCTGGGCCTGAGTCCTGCCCCTCCCCTCGGGTTGCTATGGGCCTGGGAGAGTCCCTGGGTCCTCTCTGTGAAACCTCACAGTTGTCACGGCTGTCACAGCCGCAGTTCCTGTGAGCTGTTGGGACCTCTTTCCCTTTCCCACAGAGCCTGGAGCTGGGAGGCTGGACGTGGTCAGCTGGCTGGAGAGCTGGTGAGCCTCGGCCTCGGCACAGAACTCCCTCTGGGTCCCGGGCTGCAGGCAGAGCTGGCTGGTACCCCACCTGCTCTGTGGGAGCCAGGCCCTGGGAAGACGCCCCAGCCGCTCTGCTTGGGCCTGGAGGGTGACCCCCCGGGGTTTTTACTGGGGTAGCTCCACCCTTGGGGTAATTGAGAAAGCGGCTTCCTTTTAATTAAAGATCCACGAAGGGCCTGTGCTCCCCAGGAGAGGAAAAGCAGAGATGCAGAAGAATTAGCTAGACAAAAGGCAAATCCTCTTAGCATCTCCCTGGGCGATTGCAGGTTAATTGGCTGGTACCCCTGCCTCCCGACTCGGCCAGACACCCCGCCTTTCCCCAGCCTCCCACTGCTCGCTGACCTCAAGGCCACACCTGCCCCTGCTGGCTGGCGTGGGAACCCAGCAGGGGTTCCGTTGCCCTCTGTTCTGCCCCTGCCCTGCCAGGCCCTCTGTTCGGCCTCCAGGCCCTTGTGCCCTGGGTGAAGGCCTGGCCCATCGGCCTGCCTGGCACACCTGCCGCCCTGGGCGAGTGCCCTAGCTGGCCCCAAGGGCGCGCTTCCCTGTGGCCACGGTCTTGCACACTTCTGAACGGAGCCCTGGTTGCCCTCTGCCTGGTGTTCCCCTCACCCGCCAAACCACCCCCCGACCCTGGGGGACCCCTCCTGAGACAAACCTTGAGACAGGCTCTCCCGTGAGGTGCCCCGCCAGGATGCTCCCTGCAGGACACAGAACTGGCCACATGTGCCGCCTCTCTAACTTGTCCCGTCCTCATCTGCCCCAGGCAGAATCGGGGTCCTCTCTGGGGACTCAGGGCCCAGCCCAGGCCCGGCACAAGGCAGGCACCCAGCAAAGCTTGAATGCGGATTGTAACCAAGGGGCTGGGGGGCTCTCCCAGCAGCCCCACCCCCGCCCCTGCCCCAGGGAGAGGCTGCCTCCCACCCTGCACACAGCCTGGGAACCTGGGAGCCCCAGCCTGGGAGCTTGCTGTCCGTGGGAAAGGACGGCGGGGCCTGGGGGCCTGGGGCAGCTTTGGGGTCCCCGGACAGGGACGGGGACTCAGCAAACTCTCTCGGGGATGCCTGTCTCCCTTCCACCTGCTGTATCAGAACTTCCGCTGGGTGGGCCCGGAGAGTCCGCCTCCACCGCCGCCATCCCCAACCTCAGTTGGAGGGAGAGGCCCTGGGCCTGCCTCTGCGTCAGGCAGTGAGGCCACCGCGGCCGGGAGGTCAGGGCCAAAGGCCGCACGCTGAGCGGTGGAATAGCGGGGGCGCAGTAGCTTGGGTGAGTCCCCGTTCTCCTGGCCCCGCCAGGGGTGGGCTTGGCCTGGGGTCACCGCAGGGCTCCTGGGGCAGCCCTGGGCCCTTCTCGCTGCCCCTGCCCGAGGCGGGTGAGTCAGCCCCCAGCGCGGCCTGAGGCCGGGTGGTGGCGTTTCCAGGCGCAGAGAGTGGAGGACAGCTGTTTATTTTTCTTGCAGTTAAGGGTGGCGGGGAGGGGGGCAGGGCCGGGGAGAGAGGCAGCTGACCCTGCTGGTTCTCACACTGGCGCAGGCTCCCTGGGAGCCCCGAAGGGAAGGGGGGCCCCGGGGACAGGCCACTGTTGGGGGGGCAGCCTGGGGCCTCCCCACCACACTCCTGGGGCTGCCGGCCAAAGCCAACTCCGCAGGCCAATTCCTGGAGCGGGATGTTGGGGTTTCCGAGGTCGGGAAGGAACTGGCAGCGCTTAGTTCATGATGTCACCAGCCCAGGCCTGGCCTTGCTGCCGCCTCACAGGGAAAGGGCTCCCCCCGCCCCGGGGGGCTGCTCAGAGACACGGGAGGGGGTGCCCAGGGACTCAGGTGCCCGTCCCAGAGTGGCGATGGGCATCGGAGCCCCTCAAAGGCCAGTTTCTGACCACCGGGGCCGCCAACCTGGGAGCCCCTCAGAGGCAGGGCGAGTCTGGCATCGGTGGCTGGCATCGAGGGGGTGTTTCCTGAATCAAGAGAACACCCGTCAACACGCAGTGATTCACCCGTCCTGGGAGGCCCCCCACCCCCAAGACTGCCGACCCTCCTGCCACAGGCCCGGGGACTGAGGTGCTGGGTGGGGGGCCCCCTCCCAGTGGGAAGCATACGGACAAGAGAAACCATCTTTCTTCTCCTTTTCTGGGATTTCCAGTTTTCATGCCGCAAACACTATTTTTTCTGGAACTTTTTAATGAAGTATAACCCACAGGAAAGTGGGCACAGAAATGTACAGCTCGACAAACTTTCACAAACCAAACCCTGTGCGTAACCGGCACCGGATCGGAAGGAGAACGCGGCGGCCCCCAAGGGCCCCTCGGGCCCCGGCCGCCGTCCCACCCCCCGGGGGCCGCGCTCCCCACCCACCACGGCCACGTCGTGGGCCTGTTTCTGCGTGGATGGGCCACAGGCCTGTCCACTTGGCTGGCTGGCTTCTCTGCTCAACACCGTGTTTACGAAAAAGTAGAGAGGCCACGTGAGGCGAGGGGTGTGCTAATTAGCTCAATTGCACGAGTGTTACCACACTTAAACACTCACACACAGTGCGTGTTCACGACATCTCCACGTAGTGGAGAAAGGGTGCACAAACAGACAGACAGACAGACAAGATTTGTGTTTGTGGGACTCACCCACATTGCTGTGTGTGGTTTCAATTCATGTAATACTCTTTAAAAAAAAAAAGCTTTTCAAAAGCAGTTTTGGTTTGCAAAAACGATGTGGGAAAGTACAGCGTTCCCAGATACCCCCTGACCGCCCCCTGTAATTCCCCCTATTATTAACTTCTCCTGGCCAATATCGATACATGATTATTCATCCAGTCCACGGTTTAAGGGTCAGTCTCGGCGTTGTGCGTTCCATGGGTCAGGACAACTGTGTGATGACGTGCGTCCACCAGTACAGGTCCTTATACAGTCGTTTCGCTGCCCGAAAACCCCTTCGGCTCTGACTCTGCCCGCTCCCCTCCCCCAGCCCCGGGAAGCCACCGGTCTTGTCCTTGTCTCCACAGCGTCGCCGCGTCGCCGCGTGGGAGTCACACAGGGCACAGCCCGTTCAGACCGGCTTCTTTCACCGAGTCCGATGCATTCAAGGCTCCTTCACGAGTTTCCGGGCTGGACAGCTCACTTCCTTTTATAGCTTGGAATACTGTCCCCCCGTCTGGATGAGCCGCAGTTTGTCGAGGACAGACCTGCTGAGGACACCTTGGCTGCTTCCAAGTTTTGTCGATTACGAATCTAGGTGCCACTTTTTGTGTGAAAATGAGTTTCAGCTCCCGTGGGTGACACCGAGGAGCGAGAGTGCTGGATCGTGCGGGCAGAGTGCGTTTAGATCTGCGGGGGGAACGCCAGGCTGCCCTCCACGGTGGCCGCGTCCCCGCCAGCGGCGAGCGAGTTCCCGCTGCTCCCCGGTTCTCGTCAGCGTCTGTTGTCAGGGCTCCGGGTTCCACCATCCTGCTGGGGACACAGCAGCGTCTCACGGCTGTTTCACCTGTGCTTGTTTCCCTGATGACACAGGATGCGGGCCGGTTTCTGTAGGACCGGTCACCATACGTGGGTTAGGAAATAAGGCAACACGTACGCTTATTTCTCCTCTTCGGTGAGGTGTCTCTCCAGATCTCTGGCCCGTTTTTAAAATGGAGTTGTCTGTCTTCTTATTCTTGAGGGTTAAGGGCTCCTTGTATATTTTGGATGCTATCAGCCCTTCTCGGACACGGTTCACGAAGACTGTCTCCCAGCCCGTGGCCCGCCTTCCGACCCTCTTCGCGGTGCCTCTCATGGGGTCGGAGTTTGGTTTTAACGAAGCCCCGCTGATGGCTTAACTTCTTTCCCAGGACACGTCCGTGGCGTTGAGTCTGAAACACGGGCAGCACCATGCCCGAGGCCGCCGAGATTTTCTGCCGTGTTGTCTTCTCAGAGGGAGCTGAACGGGTTCGTGCTTTCTGTTTAGGTCTGTGGTCCATTCTGAGTCCATTTTAGCAAAGGGCGTCAGGTCCGCGTGCAGATCGGTGGCCGCCCGCTGTCCCAGCCGCTTGCTGGCAGGGCTGTGTCCTTCGATGAGGACCCGCTGACGGGTCGCGTGGGGTCCGTGTGGGCTCTCTGTTCCGCTCTCTCCTCGGCACCGTCCTGCCTCGGTGGCTGCAGCTTTGCATCCTGCACGACTGAATTACCTTCGCTTCAGTGTCGGACTCCGTTTTAATGCAGAAAGTGGCCGAGGCTCTCGTAAGCGATGCTGCGGTAGGGACGGCCCTGCCAGCAGCTGGCCCGCTGCTCAGGGCACCTCCCTGCTGGGCCGAAGTCCCCTGCAGCGTCTCCCAGGTCCCACCCAGCGGGCCTCTGGGAGGCAGGGCGGGTAGGGAAGGGACCCACTTCGTTTCTGGGTCTGCGAGCTTGATGTTGCTGTTCCGGCCGTGGCGGGGGTGGGGGTGGGACTTCCTTGCTGTGGTTTGAACATTAACCATTTCATCCACAGACCAGGCTGGTGGCAGTGAGGGTAGGACCCCCACGTCCACGTCCCCGAGGGGGATACTTCCTGCTGCCAGCTCCCCAGAGCCGTCTTAGAGATAAGCCGTCCTCGATGCTGTCGCCGGCCGGCAGGCGTAGGGGGGAGAGGAGAGTCCCTGTGGGCCCCTCTCTTCTCTGAGGCCCTGTTTCCGCACTTGCCAACGGTGCTCCCGCCCTGCAGGGGGAGGGCTTGGGGCAGAAGGCCCTCTGCAAACCAGGAAATGCTGGGCCGGCCTGTGCGTGTCCAGGTCAGCTGGGTGATGAGCCTGGGCCGGCTGGCTGCCTCCTTGCGGGGAGCTTCCCAGGCACCCTTGTCCCTGGCTTACAGGTGCAGGGACCAGGGCTCCCGAGAGGTGTGTCTTCCAGGTGCTCAGGGCAGGAGAGGCAGCAGGGATGGCAGGCCAGTTCCTCCCACCTCCGGCACAGGGCACCAGCTTGCTCCAGGCCACCTGCCTGGTGAAGGCCATCACTGACCAGATAGTGCCGACCACTGGACCCCCTCTCCCCAGCCCTGGTCCCTGTCCCAGCCCTGGCTACCTCCACTGGGAACATCCAGCAGCTGGTGACAAAGGCCGACCTCACTGTCCTCTCCACGGTGGCTCCCCTGTCACCCTGCTGCAGGGGAGGAAACTGAGGCACAGACAGGGAGTGAGCGGAGAAGTTGCCTCACCCAGGCTGCCTGACCAGGGCCTGACTCCTCACCTTCCCTCCTGTGACCCCCTGACCCTGTGGTCTGTGCCACACCAATGCAGTGTACGGCCCAGACAGTCCCCGGGCAGCCTAGTCCCACGGTAGACAGGGAAACTACTTGTCTGCTGCCCGTCGTTTTTTTGTTCATCTATTCATGTGCTTTAAGAACATTCCACGGGCCCTGTGGGGAGTGGGTGGGCCACAGTCTGGGTAAGGCACTTGGCCAGAAAGGGGCAGCACGTGTGGGCCTAGAGCCCGTGACCACAGGGCGTGGCTCTGTCCGAGGAGCCCAACCCTGCTGGGGCTGAGGGTGCCCCTGCCCGGCCGCCCGTCTCCTGCGGCCTGCAGTCCCCTCCTGGGCTTCTGACTGTCCCCCGCCTGCCAATCTCTAGACCGTCATTTACTCTCGGCAGATGCGCCCGGGCCACTCAGCCCCACCCTGGCCTGAGCAAGCGCTCCCCTGCCCCCAGAGCGGGGCCCAGGCAGCCTGGCGGCCCATTAAGGAAACTAGGGAACAGACAGGAGAAGGGGGTGCGGGTGCATCCTGACAGCCCCTGGGGTTGCGCTCGGTCCTCTGGGCAAGGGGGCCATGGAAGGTTGCGGAACTGGGATGGGGTGGGGCTGGAGGAAGATCGCTGTGGTGGGCCGTCTGGTTCTCTGTAGGGACATCTGCTCCCTTGACTGAGGGAAAGTGAGCCCCTCCGAGGCCGAGTGCGGCTTAACCAGGACGAAGGTCACGAGACCCCCGGGGGTGCTGGACGTGTGGTGGGTGAGGACCACGCGGGCTTCCTCTCCCGGACCTGGCACCAAGCTGTGTGCCTGGACGTTGGGACGGCGGGGCTCTCAGTGACAGTGGACTGCTCCTCATTTCACGGACCTGGAGGTGAAGCCCAGGCCGGCCCCCGACGACCCTCTCGCACAGCAGGCCTGGCGATTCACTTGTCACATCGAATGAGCCAACCCAGGTTCCGAAGGGAACATTAGAAACTGGCCAGGCCAGTCGCAGGTAGGCGTTCGCCCATCCGCGCTGCTCCTTTGGGTCTCGCTGGCAGCTGTGCGCCCGCGGCCTCCGCCGAGGCTCCCCCAGCGGTCCCCGTGGTCGGCTCCTCCCTCGCTGGAGTTCTGGCTCGTGAACTGCGGATCGATCCCTGTCGTTCCTCGAACGCTCCTAACCCTGAAGGTTTTTGATGCTGGCTTTGTTGAAATAGGATTTCTAACTAATTTCCAAATGAATTTGCAAGTGAAATTTAGAAACTCACTTCTCAAACGCTCGTGACCGTCGCAAGTCCCTTGGGTGGATCACAAAGCAGAGGCTCCGGAGTGATGGGGAGACAGGACAGCAGGCAGCGTGTGCCCTGCAGCTGGGGCACCTCTGGGCACGCAACGCCCTGTCATCACAGAAATGTGGGCGTCAGCCCCTGACCGGGCGCACGCAGTCAGTGGTAAAGGCTCCGGGTTTGCGGCTCGCCACCCCGAGGTCTGTGCGCATCTGCCTCTGTCAGTGGAGAATGCAATAGGAGCGTGAGTTTTACCCCCAGAATCTGTATCGCCGTCCTTCCTGCAAAGACTTTATTCGAGCGCTGCACCTGTAGCTGAATTTCCAAGCAAGTTCACAATCATTTCACCCGAGTCACCTTGACAGAATTATCTTTGGGAAGCTTTTACCTGATTGAATAAATGGAGTGGAGATGTCTGCTGTCCGACTCAGCGATTCGCTGGCCTTGATCCCCGGTGGGGACGGTGGGCCCCCAGGTGTCCCTGCGGCCCCTGCCCCAGGACTGCCCCTGCGGGGGCCGGCGGCTGAGACCAGGTGATAGAGGCGGGGTGGGAGGGAAGAGTTTGGACGCCCCTCGAAGGCAGAACCTGCAGAATCTGCCAATGGATGGGCTGTGCGTTTGGGAGAAGGAGGAGGCGAGAGCTGTCCGGGTTTCAGCCTGAGCCTCGGAAGGAAGGAGAGCCGTTCGCGGACACCGGCAGGCCTGTGGGCTGGGCAGGGACCGCAGTGAGTCCAGGGACGAGGTCCTCGCTGGAGAGACAAACATGGTCTTGGGCCGACGGCGGTTCCTCAGTCCAGTGAGACCGTGGGGCAGAGCGTGCAGGCCCCACGTGCAGGCCCTCCGGGCCGAGCCGTGTCTTCCTGTCCGCAGACGGCAGCCTGACTGTGGCACATGCCCCAACACATCGCCACCGCCACCGTCGCTCCCGCTCCCACGCGCCCTGCCCTTGGCGTGTCTGCAGAGAGCCCTGCGGGTGCGGACAAAGGGCAGCACCTCCACGCTCTGGCTGTGCTTGGGCCCCGAGTTCGGAGGTCTGGCCTAGCCCCGGTGGGCCCCTCAATGCCGGCATAACTCAGCGCCCATTTTTGCAGATTAGAAACTAAGCTGAGACCTGTGGGAGGGGGTGACTTGCCCGCAGCCCCATCCTGGTTTATAGGGAAGAACACCTGCCCTGCCCCCCAGGGAGGGGCTCTCATCCCCCCTCTAGACGGGACCTGGGGGGTGGGAGCGGCCTCACTTGCCCCGGGCCTCAGAGAGGGTTGTGGATGGGGAGTCAGAGGCCAAAGCCGCTGTTTCTCCAGGGCCAGCTCCCGCCCCTGGGGCCTGTGGGAATTTTCTCCCCGGAGAGCCCTGAAAGGCCACGGGGGGTGGGGGGGAGCGGGGGCTGGGGGTGGGGGCTGAGTCCAGCGGATGGAGGCGAAAGGGCCACAGGCTTTTTGTGGGCGAATTATCCAAACACTGAATCGCTCCATCCGCCCGGGCGGCTGTGACCGGGCTGCCTTTGTCCAGCCCTGAGAACGGCGGCTGGCGGCGCAGGCCCAGACAAAGGCCAAAGGCGGCGCTGACGCGGCCTTTTCCACGGTCCGGCAGAGAGAGAGGCCTGGCGGACAAAGCCCGAGTCAGTGGGGCGGGCGGGGGCTTGGCTTCAGTCACGGCAGGCTGGCGGGAGGGCCGGCCCCACCTGAGCCCCCAGCGGTCAGCATGGGAACAGGGGCGCTCACTGCTGTCCCCAGATGGCTCTCGGGGCTCCCGCGTGCTCCCCCCAAACAAGAGTCCTGCCAGGGACACCGAGAGACCACCCAGGCTCCCAGTGCCACCAGTACCCATCGCATGCAGCCTGGTCCTGAGGCCAGGCCGAGCGTGGGGACAGCTCACAGCTAGTCTCGCCACGCCCGGGCGGGCAAGGCCTCCCCAGTCCACCAGCTCAGGGTCCTCCAAGGAGCCCAGCTAGCAACAACGGGATAGAGAAAGAAGTGGGGGGTGCAAGTGGAGAGGGGGCGGCTGTCTTTGGGGGGTGCAGCCACAGGACAGGGAGACAGACCCCAGGTTGGAGCTGGGAGTCCCTCATCCTCATCATTGTGCCCCAGGAATGGTGACCGAGGAGTGACCACAGGCCAACGCCAGGGCTGCAGGGTGGGGCTCCGTGCTGGGCTCAAGGAAGGGTGGGGTGGGGGAGCGCCCAGAAGAGGAGGAGACCCCAGTGGGAAGCAGGGCTGGGCCCGGCCACCCGGAGCTGGGGCAGAGCGGGCACCTTGAGGCTTCACAGGGAGAAGGAGGGATGGGATGGAAGGGAAGACGGGTCCTAGGAGGCAGATCTGCGTGGACGCAGCACGGGGAGTGGGTGCCCCACAAGCTCCGTGGTCACAGAAGCAGTGGGTGGCCTGGTGGCCAGAAAGGAGCCTGCGGGGGGACGGGCTCATTCTGTGTTTTAGAAAACTTCCTCAAGGTGCCTTGAGAATGAGCAGGGACAGGGAGGCCCAGCTTGACTCAGAGGGCCAGGGGGGCTGCTGCGGACCAGGCGAGGCTGCGGTCAGTTGTATGGTGGCCGTGACAGTTGGGGGTGGCAGCGGGCAGCAGGGTTCCCCTCGGTAAGCTGGCAGGACAGCCAGGTCTGGAGCCAGAAGGGGTCAGTGCCGGGCACCCACACGCCAGAGGGTCAAGGCCGGGAAACAGGGCCTGAGCTGGTGGGGCTGGATGGTCTCTACACACAGCACAGACATGTCATGGGACCCTCTACCTGCTGGGGGGTCAGCTCTCCTGCACCCAGGGAAACTGAGGCTCAGGGGCCTGGGAGGGCCAGAGCCAGGCCCAGTGGTGCCCACCACTGACCCCAAGACCCGTGTGCCATCCCACAGGGCGAGGCAGCTCACCCCCACACAGGGCCCCCTGGGGGCCCAGGGAGCGTGTCTGCATCTGGGCCAGGCCGGGGTTGGGGTCTTCCTCCCCCAGGCAGAGCAGGGCCCTGGACCAGGAGCCGGGCCTCCCCGCCACAGGGGCCCTCTGAGGCCCGCCCCCACCCCCATCTGGGTCCTGTCAGTCAGCTTCTCCCAGGGCCAGGAGCGTGTGGCTCTGTGGGAGTATGAAAAACAGCCGCAGGGCCAGGCCCGCCGCCGCTGAGGGGCCTGGCTCGGCCCCAGCGGGGAGGGCGCATTTCTGATGAGGAAGCAGCTCGGGCTCCATCCCCCATCAGGTGGTGCCGGGCCACCAGGCTCCGGCCGCGTGCTTCCGCCAGGATGTGACTAAAGGCATGGGCGAGGTCTGCGGGTCGCCTGGAGGGCAGCCGTGGGACACTCGGAGGGTCAGGAGTGAGTGTGCGAGTGCGCGCACGTGTGCATGTGTTTGCCTGTGTGTTTTCCCACGTGTGTACGTGTGTGGGGCTGCCACTTGGGCCCCGGAGAAGGGGCTGGCCTGGCCGGGTTTCGCACCCCACCCCCCGGACCCTGGCCTGAGACGCTGGACAGCCCTGGGCCCAGGTCGCAGCCCTGTGGCGTCCGTGCCGTTTGACAGTGAGCGTCCGTTTTCCCGGCTGGAAAGCGGAGACGCCGAAGCTCGGTCCACGGCCCCGTGTGAAGAGCAGGGACTCGGCCCCGGGCCCCGGGCCTGCTTCAGGTGCTCAGGGACGGATACTCGCCATCTGAGCAGCTCAGAACCTCCGGGACCTGGCCAGAGGCTTTCTGCCAGGGGGCGGGAGGAAGCTCTTAGGCTGCCGGTGTCCTGTGGGATGCAGCAAACATCTCCCAGTTTCCTACAGCAAGCCAGGCCCGCCCTGGGCCCAGGGCTAAGGATCCTAAGAGGACAAGAACGTGGTCCCTGTGGGGAAGGTAGAATCTGCCCCGTGTGGTGGCTGTGGGGCCCCAGCCTCGAGACCTGACTGACCCCCAGCACCTGCCTTGGGGGCCCCGGGGTGCAGGAGGAGGTGGACTCTGGGAGCCCCTGTGCCTTCCTCCTCCCTTCCAACCCCTAGAACCCAAGGTGGAGGGTCTGGCGGCAAACCCTGGACCTGACGCGGGGCTGGCCGAGCCCGTCTGTGGGTGGTGGGGGGCGGGTGGGGAGTGAAGCCACCCTGGATGAGGAGGTGGCTGTACTTTGGGTCTGCTCAGCCCCCTTTGAGAGGGAGCTGGACCTGCCCACCCGAACGAAGCCTCCTGGGAATGTCACTTGTGTTGTGGGTAATGAGGGCGGAGGGGGCGCAAATCCCCCAAAGCCCTCTAATGTGTTTGGAGAGAGCAAGTGAGCGGCCCGAATGCTCGGTCACCGCTGGTCACTGCTGGGCCTGGCCTTTGTTCCCTGGCCTCTGGAAGCTGGAGTCTGGGGGGATGGGGCCTCATCACACTCAGCAGAATTGGGCAGGTCCTGTTCAGACTCGAGGTCACCACCTGGCTCCCCCTCTCCCCGCCCTGACAGGCCTGCCAGAACTCAGGGAGAGGGTGTCCAGCCTGGCCCCCCAAGTTCATGTCTGGAGCAGGCAGGCAGGCAGGGAGATCCCCACAGCAGCAGGACCAGTGAGTGCCAGAATGGCCATGACTGTGAGGCAGGCAGTGGTGGCAGTGGGGACAGTCGGGGACAGAGAGGACCCCCTAAAAAATGAGCATTAGCAGGGGAATGTAGAGAGTGGCATGCCCAGGAGGCCGAGGAGCTTGGGGAGCAAGGCTATTGACCGTGGGGCCCATCCTGCTGGCTGGTGCAGCCCCTGAGTCCAGGAGTCCCCCCACTGGGGGAGTGGGGACCTGCTCAGTCCCCCACAGAAGGGGGCTCCATGGAGGGCTGCTCAGAGAAGCCCACCCAAAGGAGGCTACCCCCTGCTCTCAGGAGGAGCTCTATGCTGCTGCTGCCTCCCCAAGGGGCTTCCTCATCCAGCCCACGGCACCTGCAGGGCCCGCAGAGCAGACAGGGTGGGTGCAGGATCCTGGTGGGGGCAGAGGCCCTGGCTGGCTCCCAGAGGGCTGGGGGGCGGTATCTGGACCCAACCTTGAATAGAGGGTAGGACAGGGAAACTGAGGCAGGGTGCTCCAGGGAGAGGGGAGGGAAAACTGGGGCTCTGAGCAGCACCAGGCCCAAGGATGGAGTCCTGACTCCCAAGCAGGGGGTCTTGGTACGGAGTCACTTTTCCAGAAATTGCTAACACCTCACAGCCAGAACATTCTCCCCAGGGCGTTGATGACAGGGCAGTGAGAGCCGCCTCCGGGAGGCCCTCAGGGATAACCTGTGCCGGGGACTTGGCCTGGGGCTCCATCCAGCTGGCTCCACCCTCCCTCACTCAGCCCGCTGCCCTTCCACAGACGAGGGCTCACCACGACCCCTCCCACGGTGAGATCCCAGGTCTGGCCCAGGGTCCTCTGGGCAAGGAGCCATCCAGGTCAGGAGCTGTGCCCTTGACCTCCAGGGGGTAAGACTAGGAACGCTCGGGTCAATGGGTTGTTTTTACTTCTTCTAAAAAACACACTCTTTCCCTCAAACACCTCCCATAACTCCCCATGGCCCGTGCAGTCCCTGAACACGGCAGCATGGCTGTGCTTTTCCCCGCTGCTCCTGTGCGGGGGGCTTTCCCTGTGGTCCCATCAGGACCCTGAGCTCTCACTTGGGTTCAGCTCAGGCCCAGGCCTCCCTGGATCCTGGCTCCCACGCACGCACACTCGGGTGTTGGATGGCGCGGGCCGTGGGGAGTCCGGCTCCTCCGGACTGACCTAGGGTGGAGGCTGCACTCCACCTGCATCCAGCGACCGGCCCCCGGGGCCCAGTCTTGGCCAGGGGCCAGACTCCTGGGCTTCGGGAGTCCCCGTGGACCCTGCTGCAAAGGGCCAGCCCTGGGGCTGGACGGGTGCTGGTGCCAGGCCTTCCCTCTGACAAGCGGAGCCGCTGTCAAACCCCAGGACCCAGAGGGACCCGGTTAGCGGTCATGACACCACGCTCCCCATCTGCCTCAAGTGACACCTCCAAGCTTGGAATTATGGTTCCCAACTATGTACTTACTTGGGTTTGCTTTTGAAAAGCTTAGGGTTTAAGCACCACCCGATAACACAGACCGAGCTCCATCTGCAATTACAGAGCGGCCAGTCCCAGGGCCTGGCGCGTGCCCACGGCTCTGGGAGGAAGCGCCTGACGCTGGGGGCCACTCTGCCCTGTCCGAGCAGAGCTACACACCTGGGCTGTCGCAGCAGGGGTTCCAGGTGCTTGCGGGGGCGGAGGAGGGCCTTCAGGGCACCCAAGGACAGGAAGGACGCTCCTGCTGGCTGTGCCCACGGGCTGCAGTGGCTGGGCAGCTGTGCGGGCCCCAGGCTCACCCCCCACCTGCACCTGGCACAAGGAAGATGCTCTGACCTCTCTCTTCTGGTTCAGGCCCTGGGGGCTCCGGGCAAGTTTCTGTCCTCTCCGTGCCTCGGTTCGTGTGTGAAAGAGGATAGGACAGGGCTGTGGCCAGCAGACGAGTGCAGGGGGCCGACGCCAGGGCCCCTCTGCACGTGCCGAAGGCGGCCGCCCGGGCGTGCCCTTCCCGGCACAGGCCCGGCGTGTCCCACGTGCCCAGTAGTGGTGGCTGCGATACTGTGAACAGGATTATTCTCGGCCACAGGGAGACCAGTGGCAGGCGCGAGGGAGGCAGTGCGTCGTGGGAGGCGTCTCGGGAGCTCCCTGCTGGTTGTGAGTCCCAGGGGGAGTGAGGAGCAGGCCTGGGGAGGAGCCCAGCGTGACGGCCGTGCCTGGGACACGTGGAGGATGTGGGGGCACCCGATGCAGACCTTGGAGGGCAAACGTGGGCCTGGCTGCGTGGGGCCTCCCAGCACCCCCAGCCTCCCCACTCCCTGGCTCCACCGATGGGCACACACCCACCACCCCATCCCCCTACTCCGCACCTGCTCTCCCCAGCCCTGTGTCCCCTCACTGGGACCCGCTGTCCGCTATACATCTCTGGGTTTGGAGCAGAGGTGAAGGGACCTGGAGAGGGAC
Source organism: Micronycteris hirsuta (assembly GCA_004026765.1). Classification (NCBI taxonomy): domain Eukaryota; kingdom Metazoa; phylum Chordata; class Mammalia; order Chiroptera; family Phyllostomidae; genus Micronycteris; species Micronycteris hirsuta. The sequence goes on from PVJI01000904.1 coordinate 168,055, forward strand.
CATGGTCTGGCCCCATGGCCAGTCCAGTCCCTCGGGGGCTCTGAGGGGCACCTCCCTGCCTCCTCCTACGTCTAAATCACAAGGCTGGAGAAACAGGCTCCCCGCTGGAGGCCGAGGCCAGGGCCTGGTCTCTGAGCCTTTGCTCCTGGGCCTCCGCGTGCCTCGTCCCCAGGTGTCCTCTCCTCAGTCGCCCACCTGCGGCAGGGGCCCTGGCAGGTGTGGAGTGGAGGCTGCTCTTTCCTCCTGAGCTGTGTGACTTGGGGAAAGCCACTTTCCTCCCCGTTTCCAGGTTCCGATCCATCGGTACCAGCAATGCTGTCCCTCCGAGGGCAGTGGCCGCCATCGATGTCATGGGTGCTCCGCCTCAGGCCGACAAACACTGGAACAGTGGGCACCGGGGCTGAGCCTGCGCCCCGGGCTGGAGTGGGGGCCTCTGGCCCACCATCCGGACTCCGTGGGCTGTCCTGCCCACCTCACTAAATACAAAGTTCGCACTGGCCGGCCTGTGGGCTGTCCTGCCCACCTCACTTAATACAAAGTTCACACTGGCCGGCCTGTGGCCGGCCAGGGACAGGGACACGGGGCAGCCCCAGGGACCGACTGGTGCTCGGGTGGCCTGCCTCTTCAGCAGCCAGAGCAGCATGGGCCCCTCCCTGGGTGAGGCCGTGGCTGGGAGGGAGGGCCATGCGCAGCTGCAGTGCGTGAGGTTCCTTGTGCCGTCTGACTGCCCAGGTACAGCCAACCAAGGGCGATGGGGGGTGGGGCAGCACGGGGTCGGGCGGGGGGCGTCAGGCCCTGGACGCACAGCATTTGCACGTCTTACCTTAGGCTCGGCGCGGCCATGAGTTGGCATGGAGGTCACTGTCCCCTGTGGTCACAGACAGTCTTCAAGGGATGCATCCTCATGAGGCCTGAGAGACACCAGGGAGATATGGCCAGAGTCTCTGCAGACGGTGGTCCAGGCCTCCTACCCTTGGCACTGAGCCCGGTGCGGGGGAGCAGAGAGCCAGCGCAGGGGGCGGCCCAAGTGCAGACCCCAGCCCGGACCCCGCGTGGCTGCGCCGATCTGGAGGCAGAGGTCCAGCCTGCCAGGGCCTTGGGTCCTCCTGAGTGACGGAGTGGGCCGGCGGCCCTGTGGAGCCACGGTGACGAGGCGAGCCTGGTGTTTCTGCCACACCCACCGCCCTTGTTCGCAGGGACGCTGGGCAGTGACATCCCAGTGGCCCAGAAGTCACCCCACTTGGGGCAAGCCATCTTGGGTCCAGCCGCCCAGGGTTGCTGGGAGCGGCCAGGCGGTCAAGTTTAAGCAGGGCTTTCCTCGCCTCACTGGCTCCGGCTCAAGAAACCCAAACCCAGACAAAGCGCAGCGCCGGCCCCACAGGAGCCTTTGTGTGTGGGATCGTCCACCGCACTGGGACATGTGTGGCCACCCTGGCGGGGGGCACGGTGAGAACAAGGGCCAAGCTCTGAATAGGTTCTCGGTGGCGTCTGCATTCAGCAGGGATCCCTGGTGCCCCCGTGGCTTCCTTGGGCGCCCCACCCCCGGACCTGGGCAGCCTCCAGCCTTCTCTGCCCAGGGTGGTCCCCAGCCCTCCCCGCCCCCAGCGCCTGCCACCGCCCCAGTCCGCCCAGGGCCACGTGGGTATTGTCCCGGGGCCGCCTGTCCCGCGCTGGCAGGTGGGGGCGCTGGCCGTGCACACAGGGTCAGCGCTGCTCCAGCTCATTCACACGGGCCTGAAAGGAGGCCCCTCCCGTGACCGTCCTCCCTCCTCCGCAGGGGGGGGGCCCGGGCAGAGCCAAACAGTGTTTTTTCTGTTCTCTCCCGCACAAACGGAATTTAATTAGGGAAGAAGAAACCCAAGCCCAGCCAAAGAGCACTTTAAAAAAACCTCGCAGGAGAGAGCCATCTTCCCACATCCCCAGCCCGTCCGCGAGATCGATGGCTCCTGGCCGTTTCCGCCCCACACGCTCCATGTCCAGCCAGAAGCTTCTCTCCTGCACCCGAGGGGCCGGGGCTGCGGGAGTCGGATGAATACAGATGGAGTTCACTTCAGTCCCTGACCCCGTTCCCGCCCCACAAACCGTGGTGTGAAAGCAGTAACTGTCCCCGCAAGCAGCGGCAGACAGCAAAGTAGGCCAACCCCACCGCCTCGCCGTGCCAGGCCCCGGTGGGGTCACGGGAGTGGCCGAGCCTGGAGTGGAGAAAGCCGTCCCACTGCCCTGCCGTCTCCTCGGCTCGTCCTCCATGACTTGGCCACCACCCAGAGCTGGCCCCAGGCGGCCAAAGGAAGTCATGCAGGCAGCTGGGCCCACGGGCCCCTGTCACCAGGTCCCCTCAGGCTGTTCCCAGGGCCCCAAGAAGCCATCACTGCTAAGCAGACACTGCAGGGTCAGGAGGTGGGCGCACCTGTCCTCTGCTTCACGAGGGCAGCCCCCAGTCCCTGCACCAACCTGGAGGCTGAACCCCTCCGGGGCAGCATGCCGCCTTCCCTGAAAGACGGCGGAGCGTCACCTGCCTGTCCAGCCTCATCTGCACACGCGTCTGCAGCCACGGACTCTGCCTGTGGAGCCAACTGTTTTCAGAATATCAATTTGAAACCACAAGAGAAATGTATCGGAAAAACACAAGGTGCCCTCTGACCCTGGGCCGAGGTGGAGGCCACGGGCGGCTTGCCGTCCATGGCCTCGGGTGTGCCCCGGCCTTTCGCCGGGCTCCGTGCGATTCGGGCACGTGCTTGCTGCTGAGTTTCCCCACCTGGGAAACGAGAGGCTGGGCCCAGGACCCAGGGCCCTCAGGCCGGGGAGCCAGTGTGTCGCTGTGGGAGCCGGCCCTTTTCTGACTGCCAGTGGCAGAGTGGAAGTCAGAATACCATCTGCTCTGGGCCGTGCGGGAGGTGCCCAGCCCCCCTGCTATCTTTTCTTCTGGAAGTCCTGGAACCCGTTTTGCCCCCAGACCCCTGGCACCCTGGCCTCTCCCAGGCTGTGGGCTCCTTGAGGGTGGCACCTCATCTCTCGTACCACTTGTGGGCCCTGAGCCCAGCACAGAGCAGGCACATGGGAGGGACCGGAAGGATCTCAGCTCCAGCCCCACGGGAGCCTGTCTCCCCTGCTGCACGGGGGGCATCCTCAACCAGGGGCTGCCAGCCCCACTCTGCGTGCGTGAGATACACTGTGATCAGGGGAGTCCTCTCGGGAACAGCGGGCAGGGCTGCTGGCTGGGGGCCAGGACCCGCCACCGAGCACACCTGGCCCTGTGTGGCAATGCCCCACCTCCTCCGACCCTCCCGACACCCACTCCGTGGGTGAGAATGGGCCGAGGTCGCTCTGCAGGAAGGGGCAGGAAATACCGTGGATTTCAGCGCGGGCTTCGGTTCAACTCCCTCTGATGTTCTGAACCAATGGGAGTCACTTCGGTTCTCCAGGGGACGCCTTGGCCACCGGGGCTTTGTTTCACAGATTGCCAAGGCAGTAATTAGTGCTAATTAGAATCTGATCACCTCGCCAAGGCAATGTGTCCTGCTGGGGCAGGCGAGAGCCCGAAGCACATTGGATTCCAAAGGGAGTGGAGCCTTTTACGCACAGGGCCCCCAGGCGGTGGGGGGCGGGGCGCCTGCACCTCAGCGCCGGCTGGGCTGGGACGATGCGGTGAGCTGGGCTTCTGCTCCTGTGCCCACAAATTCCGAGGGGAGAAAAGGAACGCACACCTCTGGGAGACGGGTGGGGAGGAACAGCAGTGAGGCCACCAAGTGTCACCTCCATCCTTCCGTGCAAAGGCCCCCAGGGGGCTTCAAGCGCCAGGAGGAGGCCCCAGCAGGGTTGCCGTGGGAACGTCCTGTGATGGGAAGGGGAAGGCAGCCCCCTGCATCTTCCCTCCCCCACCCCTGCCCTCCTGGTTCAGCAGGGACTGAGGCAGAGAAGGGGCCACAGACCCCTTCCTGAGCCCTCGCAGGCCTGGTCCCTGGCAGAGGGCAAGTGTCAGGTGAGGGCTTGGCTAAAAGTGGTGCCAGCCAAGGTGGCCAGCAATTGACAGGCTTGGTCCCACCCCACTTCCTGAGGGTCGAGAGGTCAGGCTACCATCTGCATTTGACAGTAGGGAAACTGAGGCTCCACACGGTCGAAGAAATGTGCTCAGAGTCACAGGTGGGTGAGGAAGAGGCAGGGCTGGTGACAAACCAAGGAGAGGGGCTCACACACGTGCCCAGAGCTGCCCCTGTCCCCACGGTGGGCGAGCTGAGTGCCAAAGCCTCACGGAGAATCTCTCAGCGCTGGCTCTACCCTCGGCACCCCCCAACTCCCGCCCCCCGGCTCTGGCTCTGGGCTGATTTCCCGAGCGTCTGTCCTGGAACCCAATGTCTGCCTCCCTTTCTAGGCGGGAGATGGAGGCTCAGCAGGGCAGGGGTCTCCCTCCCGTTTCCTCTCTGCAGGGGCGGAGCTGGGCACTTACCTCCCAATACTTTTATAGAAAACACCCACCTGTACATGCATCCTGCTTTTCCCGGCTGGCAGGTGGAGGGCGCCTGGCCGAGGCCCGGGCCCCGGGATCACAGGCCCTCCCTGGAGGGGAGGCAGCTGTTTCGTGCGCAAAGGGCACCTGCAGGAACTGGGCCCTTGGGCTCCCAAGACCCTGCCTCGGAGCTCCTGTGAGCTCCTCCCTGGACCCAGGTGCTGTGCGTGCACCCGTGGGGTGGGGGGGGTGGTCCCCTGGTGCTGGCCGCGCCATCCGCAGGCTGACCCTCTTGGGTCAGGGGGATTCCACCTGACCAATCCCCAGCCCCAGCCACTTTGCAGAACGGAGAGAGTGAAGGATCAGATCCTCTGAGCTTCTAACGGGCCCCTGAGACAGCAATTCAGGTTCTGGGTCAGCCGAGGGCAGGAGGGAGGGCTTACTTCTAGAACATTCCTCTTGGCCTTCTTGTAAAAGCAGCTTTATTGAGATGTCATTGTCAGACAATGAACTACGCGTGTTTAAAGGGTCCAGTGTGATCGGTTTTGCATCTGTCTGTGTCCTTGAAACTATAGCCATCAAATCAAGGTCATGAAGAAATCCATTGTCCCCCAAAGTGCCCCTCTGTAATCAGCCTCTCCCCCACCTCCTCGCCCCCGCCCTGGCCCCAGGCAAATACCAATCTGCTTCCTGTCACTATACCTGAGTCTGCACTCGCTAGAGTTTTATATAATGGAATTGTACAGGTTGTTCTCTGTTTTGTCCGGGTTCTTACACCCATGACGTTATTTCGAGATTCGTCTGTGTTGTGGGGTGCATCGCTGGGAGACTCCCTTTCGATTGCTCTGCGTGCACCCCCAGTTTGCCTTCCTCGCACCTGTTCACAGACTTCGAGGTCGTGCCGTGCTGGTTACAAACCAGCTGTCGTGAGTACCTGTCCATGTGCGAGTCTCCGCAGGGATGCGGGGAAGTCCTGTGGGATGTGGGGCCGCAGGCCGGGCGTGCGCTTTTCAAGAAATCGTCAAACTCTTTCCCAAAGAGCTTGTTCATCTGACGTTCGCTGCCACCAGGTCCTCCTCCTGGTCCATTCGAGTAGATGTCTCTCGGGATTTTGATTTGTATTTTCCTAATGAATATTCCTTATGAATAATGACATCAAGCATCTTTCCATGTGTGTATTCGCTCTTCATTGCGCTTCCTGTGCTGATGTGTTCTTTGATGACATGTTCAAATCTTTTGTCTACCTAAAAAATAGGCTTATTGGTTGTTCATTGAGTTTTGAGAATTCTTTATACGCTCTCGATAAAGAGCGTATAAAGGTCTTTTTTCAGACCCAGGCTTTGAAATTATTTTCTCCCTGTCTATGGCTCGTCTTTTTTTTTTTTTTTTAAGGTTTTATTTATCTATTTTCAGAGAGAGGAGAAGGGAGGGAGAAAGAGCAATGTATGGTTGCCTCTCACATGGCCCCCACCGGGGACCTGGCCTGTGCCCCGACTGGGAATTGAACCGGGACACTCTGGTTCCCAGCCTCCGCTCAATCCACTGAGCTACACCAGCCGGGCCTATGGCTTGTCTTTTTATTTTCTTAACAATGTCTTTTGAATGGCAAAAAAGTTTGTTTTTTATGAAGTCCAATTTATCAATGTATCCCTTTGTTTTTTTAAAGCTTTTATTTGTTTATTTATTTTTAGAGGGAGGGGGAGGGAGGGAGAGAGGGAAGCATCCGTGTGAGAATCATCCGCTGGTCGCCTGTAGCGTGTGCCCTGACCCTGAGCCCGGCACCCAGGCACGAGCCCTGATTGGAAATCGAACCAGCAGCTTTCGCTTTGCGGTACAACACCCAGCCGACTGAGCTGCACCGGCCAGGGCTCAATTTGTCCCTTTGTAAATCATGCTTTTGGTGTCATGTCTAAGAAATTTGTCCCACCCAAGTTCACGGAGGCCTTCCTCTGACGTTGGATCATCTCAGGCTTTCCCCTTAGGTCTATGGTCCGTTCGGAATGAACTTCTGTGGATGGGGCCAGGCATAGGCTGAGGTTTGCTCTGTGTCCGTCTGTCAGTTTCTCCCCCCCCTCCCCACCCCTGCCAATTAAAAACGCTGCTGGAGTTCTGACAGTGACTGCATGGAATCTATAGGTCAGTTTTTTTGTCGGGGGTGGGGGGTGACTTTTAACCACACTGTGTCTGCCAACCCCTTCCGTGCCTGTCAGTCTTCAGTGTCCCTCAGCGACGTTTCGTAGTTCCCAGAGTCCAGGTTTTCGTGTGTTCTGTTACATTTAACCTTATGTATTTCACGTTTTTTGATACTATTGCAAAAAGAATTTTAAAGTGTTAATTTCTGATAACTTGTTGCTAGTACATGGAAACAATTGATTTCTGTGTATTGGTCTGGTTCGTGCAAACGTGTTCAATCCAATGACTAGTTCTAGTTCTTTATTGTGGATTCACTGGGTTGCCCGCACAGATGATGGAGCTGACGTAGGTTCCACGTGTGACACCGTGTGCCTTTCAGGTGACAACGTGCTGACGTGACAGTTATACACTGTGATGTCCCCGGTGAGGAAAGACCGTGCTCCTTTTCCCTTTCCCACCCGGGAGACTTATTTTTCCTGTGTGAGTCTCTGGTTGACTGGAGCCTGCGGGTCAACGCTGAACAGCAGTATTGGGGGTGGGCATCCTCGACTTGTTCCTGATCTCAGAGGGGCAACATTCTCTCCCCTCGTGAGTACGATGCGAGCTCCGGGCCTTTGCAGATGCCTTTTCCCAGGCTGAGGGGTTTCCCTTCTGTTTCATTCCTGACAGTTTTATCAGGAATGAATGTCGATGTTGTCAAAGCTTTCTCTGCATCTTTTGCGCTAGTCGTAGGGTTTTTTTCAAGTTTGTTAATAAGGTGAATTACATCAGTTGATTTTTTAGTATTAAACCAACCTTGCATTCCTTAGATAAATGTCCCTTTGTCGTGGGTAATTATCCTTCTTATATATTGTTAGGTCCGACTTGCTAAATAATTTAGAATTTTTGGATGTATGTTTATGAGAGATGCTGTTCTGTAGTTTTCTTGTCCTGTCTTTGTCTGGTTTTTGTATCAGGAAATAAGCTGGGAAATGCATCCTTTTCTTTAATATTTGGGGAGTTTGTGTAGGATTCCTTAAATGTTCCACCGAATTCACTAGGGTTCTTTAATATCAATTTCTTCAACAGAGATAAGGATATTCAGGTTATCTGTTTCTTCTTGAGTGAGGTTCATGTCTTTCAGAGAATTAGATCATTTAACCTAAGTTGTTAAGTTTATAGGCATGAAGTTGTTCATAATACTCCCTCATTGTCCTCTCCGTATCTGCGGACTGTGGGGCCACACCACTTCGCTCACGGCTGATTTTGGGGATCAGGATCCTCCCCCTTTTGTCCTGATCTTCTCAAAGCGACAGCTTTCACTTTCACTTTTCCTCTCTATTTCATTGATTTTCACTTTGCTCTTCTAAATTTTCTTTCTTTTCTTTCTTTTGCTTACTTTCGGTTTAATTTGCTCTTTTTCTAGTTTCTTAAGGTGGAACTGAGGTCAATGAATTGAGATCTTTCTTCTTTTTTAAATATAGACATTTAGTAGCACCTAGAGCCAGCTAAGCTCTGCCTTAGCATCATCGTCTCATAAATTATATGTTATGTTTTCATTTTCGTTCAATTTAAAATACTTTCTCATTGTACATTTGATTTCTTCTTTGACTCGTGGCGGCATATAAACTGTTTAGTTTCCAAATATTTGAAGATCGTTCAGATATCTTTACATTATTTGTTTCCATTACCTGAGAACATATATATTTTTAATTTTTTTTTAAATCCTCATCCAAGGACATTTTTTTTTTTTCATTGCTTTTAGAGACAGAGGAAGGGGAGGCGGTGCAGGGAGAGAAAGAAAAACATCCATGTGAGAGAGAAGCGTTGATCACCCTGACCAGGGACCAAACTCGCAGCCCAACTGTGTGTCCTGACTGGGAATTGATCCCGCAGCTTTTCGGTCACACGGTGACACCCCAATCAACTGAGCCACACTGGCCAGGGCGGAGACACACTTTTTATGATTTGCATCCTTTCCTATATTATAACCCGGAATATGGTCTATCCTGATAAACATTTCGTCTGCACTTGTAAGGAACGTTTATTCGGCTGTCGTTGGGTCCAGCTGGCCGGCGACTCTGCTGAACGCTTCTGTGCCCCCGCTGGTTTCTGTCCACCTGTCCTCAGTTGCCGGGACGGGCCTTGCACTCGCTCCACGCTGTGGTCCGTCTGTCTCTCCCTCCAGCCTATCGACTCTTCGTGGCGTGTTATGGAATTGGGAAGTCTGACTCTTCCAGCTTTGCCCTGCTTTTTCAAGACTGGGTGATCTGGGGCGCCTCGCGATTCTATAGGAAACGGAGGGTGACTTTTCCATTTCTGCCAGAAAGACCGTCAGCATCTGCTAGGGACGGCATTGCCTCTGGAGATTACTTCGAATAGTAATTCCATCTAACGATGCCAGGTCTCCCAATCCGTATACATGGGTCATTACTCTACTTATGTAGGTTTTCCTTGGAGTTACCTTTGTGACTTAAATATTAAAACACGCTGTCCCTCACCCATGCAGGTGCCATTGCCGGGGTTCCGGGCTGCTCTGTGCAGACCTGTGCTCCCAGCTGCTCTGTCCTTCCTCGGCACGAGGGGCTTTCTGTGGCATGCATCGCAGCGCCGGCGTGCTAATGATAGTTCCCCTGCTTTTGTGTGTTTGAAACGGTCATTATTCTGCTTTGGTTTAGTTTGTTTTTTATATTTCACTGGCTATATTTTTGCTGCAAGTATCTTTTGAAAGATATGTTTATTTTTTTAAAGATTTTATTTATTTATTTTTAAAGATTGGGAAAGGGAAGGAAAAAGAGAGGGAGAGAAGCATCTATCAGCTGCCTCTTGCATACGCCCTGACCCGGGACCTGGCCTGCAACCCAGGCATGTGCCCTGACCGGGAATTGAACCGCTGACCTTTGGCTTTGCAGGATGGTGCTCCACCAACTGAGCCATATGGGTCAGGGCAGACATTTTTGTTTCAAATACGGGTGTGGGTTGACCCTGAAGATGTTGCGTCTGTGCGTTCTTGCTTGTGTTGCTTCTGAGGAGAAATCCACTGTCATTCCTATTTCCTTCCTCCCTACGGAATATTTCTTTTCCTCCAGCTCTCCTATGATTTTTCTTTTTATCACTGGTTTTGAGCAGTTTGATGCGCATTGGTGTAGTTTTCCTCATACTTCTGGTGCCTGGAGTTTGTCGAGCTCTTGGATCCATTTGGAAAATTTTTGCTGTTTCTTGCTTGAAGAAACAAGGGTTCTTTCTGTTCGCTGCCTCCTCACCTTCAGGGACTCTTAATTCCACAGCTCGCGGGCTGTGGGACTCCTCACTGATGCTTCTTCTCCAGGCAGTTCGTTCTCCTCTGTGTGTTTCATTGTGGTGGTTTCTTTCGCTATGTCTTCAAGGTCCCTTACCCTGTTAATGCAGTATCTAATTTGCTGTTCATTCCATCCATCATACTTTTTATCTCATGCTTGTTGTTTTCAATGAAGGTCAATTAGGATCTTTTTTAATCCTTCATGTTTCCACTGAATTATTAGAACTGGTGGAATATGACCAGGATGTCCTTCTCTGCCAATTCTGACATCTGAGCAAATTCTGAGTCAGTTTTGATGAACTGTTTCCTCATCAGGAATCCTGCTTCCTGCTTTGTCGCGTCTCATTGTCTTTGGTGGAAGGCTTGAATTTTGTAAAATTTTACCTTGTTGGCACTAAATATTCTTGTATTACGATGCAGGTTCTTGAGCTTTGGACCTGGGATCCAGTTAAGTTACTCGGAACCAGTTTGACCCGCTGGGTCTTGCTTCCATGAGACCGTAGGTGGGTCTGGGTGAGCTCTCAGCCCAGGGCTCGTTCGGCACCTCCCACTGCTGAGACAAGGCCTCTCTGGGTACTCTGCCCCTCCCCCCAGTGCCTCGCCGGAACTGAGTTGCTCCGGCGTGGTTTCCGCCCTATGGAGCATGCAGCAGCGTCCTTTCACCCCTTGGGATGAATCTCTTAGAGGCCTCGAGTGGCGTCCTCACGGGTGATCAGTGCTCCGGGGACTCTGGAGGGGCGCCCTCTGCACAGCTCCCAGGCCCCGTGTCTGCGCAGCTGTCCCTTCCCGGACGCTGTGTCCTCTAGCCTCCAGCCACCCCGGTCTTCCCGGATTCTCCGCCTCAGACTCAGGGGCCTTTGGGTTCCCTCCCTCTTTCTGGGGCCTGAGAGCTCCCGGAATCAGCCAGCTGGGCTATTGCAGGCCTCACCCCATGCAAAGCTGGACAAAACTCCGGCCCTCCCCCAACGGCGGACCCTCCTCATGACCTCCCAAGGGCTTCCGGGAGAGGGACTTACACGCAGAGGTTTCAGCAGAAAGCGTGGCCGACATGAGACTGGACACGGGTGGCTGGGCCCTGGGCTGGTCAGGGCAAGACGCCTGCACAGAGCTAAGCCCCCAGAGACGGCTCCCCGGCTGCGGGCCCAGGGGCTTTGTGCGGGAGGCAGAGAGAGCCTGCTGCCCGCACCTAGCACTGCCCATGCCAAGAGAGGCGGAGCCCCGAGGTTACGGCTCAGGCGGCCGTTCCGAGGGCACTTTCCCCTGTACTGCAGAAACGTACCGCTGACCCGGCAAGGGAGGCGGAGGTGTGGCAGGCCAGGAGGAAGGGCGAGAATTGTGCTACGCAGGCGGGGGCAGAGGCCAGCCGGCCGTGATGGTCATCGGTGCGTGAGGTGGGCACTCCCCCAGGGAGGTGGCTCTCCTCGCCTTGTCCGCGGCAGGATGGAGCACCACGCCCTCGGACTCGGAGCAAAGGGCCATGCAAAGCACACCCTCTCCCGGGGCAGAGCCCTGCCTGTGCTGTGGGATGCTGACGACGAGGTGGGCTCAGCAGAAAGGGCCACCAGCACCGGCCTTCGGGTCCAGGCAGACATCGGGCTGCAGTGCATCGTTGGCAAAGCTGGGGATCCCCTGGCTCCCTAACCAGTGGTAGTGCTAGCCAGTGCATGCGTGCGTGCACACACACACACACGTGTGTGTGTGTGTGCATACATGGGAGAGGGGACTCTCAGAGGTCTGAGCCTCTGTCCGAGACTGGAGCTGCTGAGCCTCCCCCGCTCACAGCGGTCATGAGGATGTGGCCGCCGGGGTTAAGCCGGGGAGTTAATCTGGCTTTGATGCTGACCCTCTGCGCGTCCAGGCCGCTAGGGTCAGGACCACCCGCTCTGGCCCGGGATGAAACGGCGCGTGTGAACCTAGCTCACTCGACCCGACTCCAAGCTCCTCCAAGAATGAAGAGTGGGGGCCAGGGCTGCCCTGGGGCAGGAGAGGACTTGCCCCTGGCACCTTCCTGTTGGGGCTTCTGGTTCTGAGCAAGAGGCAAAGGGCCAGCTTTGTGCTATTCACCTGACAGACGTTTATGGGGCACCTGCCAGGTGCTAGGTGCCAGTGCTGCCCTGAGCACAAGGGACACAGCAGCGAGCACAGAGGTGGCTGCCCCTGACTGCATGAAGCAGACCGTGCATGACACAGGCGCTGGACCACCAGGTGGCTGCAGGTCTGAGCAGGGAAGGGGAGATGGGCCGCTGCAGAGGAAAGGTTGCCACCTCACCGAGAAGGTGACATTTTAGCAAAAACTAGGAGGGAAGGAGGCAGCAAGTCAGGCACAGAGCTGAGGGCTGAGTGTTTAGGCAAAGGGAACATCAGGTGCAAAGGCCCTGGGGCAGGAGCGAGGCAGGCCATGGGTCTGAGGGGAGCCAGGACAGCTGCCGGGCTAGGAAGCCCCAGGGAGCCCAGTGGCCCCAGCCATGTTGGCTGCACGCTGAGCACATGAGCGTCTTGGGGGGCAGCCGGGCAGCGGAATGACGCTATGAACGGCCACTGTTCTGCAGGATGGCTGTGGTGAGAAGTGGCCAGATTCGGGACGTGTCTGGAAGGGGGAACTAGGGCCTGTGCCAACAGATGCATGTGGACTTGAGAGAATGAGGAGGGCCAAGGGAGAGTCACGCCCAAGAGCTTGGGCTGAGCAATTGGAAGGAGGTGTTGTCCCTCTCTGCGTGGGGGAAGCTGGGGGTGGGGCCGTCAGGGCTGGAACACTGGGGTCATCTGAGTATTACCGGTGTTTAAAGCCGTGAAACTGGATAGATTACCAAGGAGCGTGTGGAGGCGGAGGAGAAACTGCCAACTGCGCCCCAGAGATGGGTGGGCGAGGGGCAGGTGGGGAGGAGTGGCTGTCACAGCCACGCCATGGAGAGCAGCATCCCAGGAGGTCAGAGCACTGACCGCCTCCATGGCCTGCAGCGCGTGGCGTGGACAAGCAGGAGAATCCGGAGGAACCCGGCTGCACAAAGGACAGCGGTGGTGGTGGCTGGAGCGAAGGGGTGGGCTTAAGACAGGAGGAAGCGCAGTGTGGGGGATGCACCCGGTGGGGAGGGGGCAGCTCAGGACAGCCGGGAGGGTGAGTGTGACGGCCTGGCCCAGCCCAGACAGGGGTCTTCTAGTTGCTGCTGCTCCCAGAGCTGGGAAGGAAGACCCCGAGCCAGAGAGCAGAGGCCGCGGTGCCCAGAGCGTCAGGGGCCACGGTCCCACCTGGGACGTCCAGGCAGGAGGCTGGATTCACCAGGGCTGCAATTGTACCAGACAAGAATTCCACGTGTGTGGGGGGGGTGTAGCGGGGTGGAGGGTGCGCAGAGAGCGCGATGCAGTGAAGAACTGAGGCGCTGTGGACGGTGCGAGGCGGTGAGCTGGAGGACTGTGGGGAGGAGGCAGGAGGCGGGGGGCCCAAGCCCCTGAAAGGGACGCATACAGTAGTTGGCAGTGACAAGTTCCAGGCTGTGCCCATGGAAGGGAAAGGCTGAGCAGGAGCCACTCGCTGTGCCTCAGTCTCCTCCTCCGGGGAACGGAAACAGGCAGCGTGCTCGGAGTGCGTGGTGGGTGCCCGGTGCTCCGGGCCGCCTGGCGCGCGGGAGGCGCCGGACGAGTGCCAGCTGTCATCGCCTTTGCCACCGCCGCCGCGGCGGGGAGAGCGGCCACCAGGCTTCTGTGGCGGCCACACCTCCAAGAACAGTGCAGAAGGGGCATGAGTGGGGAGCCCCGGGAGCCGGGAGGGAAGCAGGCAGCCGGAGGGTGTGGGGGGCCTGCGTGTCCGGGGCTCCCCTGCCCCCGGGCCCTGGGAGGCCTCCCCCCAGAGGGCAGTGCAGCATGGCCTCTGGCCGCGTGCAGTCTCCCCGCAGCTGGGGCACGGCTCTCTCTGGAATCCCCGCGAAGGGCCTACCTGCCTGGACTGGATTCCACTGTGCGGCCCTCTCAACGGCTCTTCCCTGGCTCCTGCCCCGTCCCCTTCTGGCGCTGCTCCGAGCACGTGGGCCTCACTGGACACCCACGGCAGCGCTGTCAAGTCCACACCTACTACCATCATCTCCGTCTTGTAGAGAAGCACATGAAGCCAGAGACACCCAGCCACTGGCCCGAGGCCACGGGCAGGAAAGGACGGGCTGAGGCTCCACCTGGGGGGCTGGTGCCAGCCGGCGGGGGCTCTGAGCCCTCCAGTCCGCTGCGGGCAGGGCCCCTGGCTTCCCTCCCACACACCCCCGTGCCCCTTGTCACGCCTGCCAGTCTGTGGTCTCCTAACCCACTGTGTTGGTCTCTACAGCCCCCGCCTGCAGGGAGGGGCCTGCACCTGGTCGGCTCGGCACCTGGCGGTCCGGGCACCCAGGGACCACTGCTCTCTGCAGTCAGGACCCACGCCACAGGGGCTGTGTCAGGAAGGCAGGGGGACAGGCGAGGAGCTGCATCCAAAGCGTTCCCTTTCCCTCCGGCCACAGGCACGGTGGCCCCACGGGGCTGGAGGTTGGAGCTGCAGCGATGTATCCGTGGGCAGAGTTTTCTTCTTTTTTAAAATATATTTTATTGATTATGCTATTACAGTTGTCCTCCACTGCACCCCTCCCCCCCATCATTTTTCCACCTTAGTTCATGTCCATGGGTCATACATATAAGTTCTTTGGCTTCTCCATTTCCCATTTTATTCTTAACCTCCCCCAGTTTTCCTACTTTTCGAAGCCAAACCTTACATGCCACGGAGCTCAGCCCTTTGGTGAGGGGTCAGTGGCCATGGGTGGCTCGAGGTGGCTTGTGACACTGTGTCCTGGGCCATCTCCACGCTCCTCCAGGACCTGCCCTTACCCTGGGTCATGGCTCATCCCCTCCTGGCCCAGCTCCCAGCTGGGCCCTTTGCCCTGTGCAGGGCCAAAAACGAGTGTGCTCAGCACCACGCAGCACCCCGGGGCCCAGGGAACCAGCCTGGGAGAAAGGAAGGCAGGAGCCCCGGAAGAAGCAGAAGAAAAGAGAGAAGGGGAGGGTGGAGCATGGGGAGGGGGAAGGGTGGAGAAGGGGGAGCAGCTGGAAGGGCGAGGGGGGTGAGGAGGGGCTGAGGGTGCAGTGAGCTCCTGGGTGGATCCATTATTCACGGCCATTAACTGCTGGGAGCAGAGGGCAGCCAGGGCCCTCCGAGTGCCCGCTGAACCTGGGAGAGAGCCCTGCCCGAGCGAGCGGGACCCTGGGAACAGGTCTCCCGAGGTGTGGGATCTCCGGGTGACTCAGGGACCTCACAGCCAGACACCGAAGTTGTGAAACCTGAATACCTGATCGGGCCATTTAGCCGTCTGCCGAGCTGGATGACAGTGGAATGTCGACTTACCGCGGGTGAGTCATCAGCGGCAGCACCTAGGAAAATACCCAAGTCACCCCAATTACAGCATTATCAATCGCTGCCATCGCGCCCTGGCCCAGCCCGATGAAACTGGAGAAAACGCCAGCTGGGTCGGGCCGGGAGGGATCCTCTGCAAAGCTGCCTTCCTGGCAGGGGCCCCAGCAGACCGGCCCAGCCACAGGCCCTGTGTGGTCCTAGTGCACGGAGGTGTCCCCCACCTCTCAGCCATGAATACGAAGGCCCACCGGGGCCAAGACCGCTGCTGCAGCTGAGACTCAGGCAGGCTGCCCAGAAGAGGCGGTGGCCTCAGGTGGCCAAGGCAAAAGGGGAGGGCGGACACAGCCTGCGGTCAGTCCTGTGCCTTCACCTTGGCCACGGAACTGTGACCGTCCACAGAGCATCCGCTCTGCGTGGGCACCTGCGTGATCTCACTAACCTCGGTGAACAAGGTGCCACTATTCCCATTTTGTAGATGGTGAAACTAAGGTTCAGAGAGTTTGTCCCTCGCTCAGGGTCGTGCAGCTGATGAGTGGCAGCACTTGACTCCAAGTCCACGCTCTTCCGAGGTGACTGGCTGCCTCTGTGCACGTCGCGCACCCAGGGCCAGCGGGCCCGCCGGGCCCCGTGGGGCCTTGGCATTGGCCGCGGCCCCTGCACTGCGCGGCCGCCAGCTCTGCTGGCCCACCCACGAGCCGGTAGCTCTCCCTGCTCTTAATCAGTAAGATATGTTTCTGGAATAAAAACCGCATCAGCGTTTTTATTTTCAAGTTCAGACAAGGTTTCTTTTTTTTTTCTTTCCGATTTTCCCTCCACATGGGTGAGGCTAATCCTCTTGCCTTGACTGACAGGTCTTTAGACCCAGCCATGGGTGGAAAGAAGCAAAAAACCAAGGACAAGAGCCCAGGGGAGACCTCTCTTCTCGGGTTTTTCAGATTTCAGCATGACCACAACCCGTAATTACCAGCGCTGCTGCGTAAGTGACAGCAAACCTGCTCCGGGCCCGCCTTTGCCGAGCCAGCCGCACGGCGGAAAGCGCTGGATGGCTCGGCCCTCCCTCGTTAACCTCCAGAGCCTCCCCTGCCTTCTGAGGCTCCTCGGGGAGAGGGGGAGGGGGTGGTCTCCGGGGAGCGGAAGCGCACCTAAGCTCCACCTTGGGAGAAGGCTGAGCTGGGATACTTAGCAGCGAAGATGTCAGGAGGAAGGGGCCATGGAGGGAGGAAAGGGCTGAGTGGGAGCCAGAGCTGCGGCAGAACCCACTTGCAACCCAGGGCCAGGATGGTCAGAGAAACGCCCCTTTCAGGAGAGCGGAGGGTTTACCATGGCTACAGAGTAAATACCGACACCCACCCCCCAACTGTTTTTCATAGTACATTCAAATTAAAAGTCTCTGCGCCTGGAACGGAACTTGGCTTCTGTTTGATGGAAGGGTCGTACGGGCGGCAGATTCGCTGCAGTGAATTAGCTGGGCATGTTTGTGAAGCCAAGAAGTAACATTGAAGTGGAGCGCCACAGGCCGAGTTGCGATCAGCCAGGTGAAGAGGAGGTGAAAGGCAGAGGAGACCGAGGCGATTCAATTCAGCAAGACTCAGTGGGTCCTTCCGGCATTCCCAGCGGGGTGGCCCTCACTGTGGGGCCTGCTCCAGGCAGGGCTGGACATCTGACACCCTGGCCCCTGTCCTGCAAATATCAGGGACATCCTCCTGTGGTTGTGAGAGCTCATTCCCAAATGCCCCCTGGTGGGGGTGGGGGGTACTGCCGCCGGAGAACGGGACGGGGGTAGAAGTGCCGTGCGTGACGGAGAAACATGGGTGTGGGGAACACCGATACGTTACCTCCCACACTCCCCCAACCAGGGATCGAACCCGAAACCTTTTGGTGCACGGAACAATGCTCCAACCAACTGAGCCGCTCAGCCCAGGGCAAACACATCACTTTTAAAAACGGGTTAGGGTGGGTCCTACGTTTTTCCATATTTCGATTCTACTGACATAGATTAAAAGAGTGATGTCAGTTCTATTTTGAAGCTATTCAAAATAGCTTCAAACCTCCACTATTTTCTGACAACTATATTATTTACAAACTATAAAGACTTAAGATAAAAAAAAAAAACTAGATTTCAACTTGCAATGTTCGTATAGGTTTTTTTCCAAAGTTCCTTTAGGGAGTTATGAACAAACCACGTGAAGACGACTGAGCTGAATAACGACCGAGATCGGGCACTTTCCTTTTCAGAAGTGCAAGCCTGGAACCTGCGTGGGGCAGGGCAACTCAGACACGCCACGGAGAGGACCAGCTGACAGTGAGGTCCCTGGGGCGGCGGAACAAGTGGCAGCCACGGCAGGCGTGGAGCGGCCAGTCACTGGAGCAGGAGGGCCGGAGACGGGTGGCGCGGAGGCAGAAAGGCGGAGGGTTTGCTGGGAGCCGTGGAGGGAGCTAGGCCCGCGGGCAGGTCCTTGGGGCGGGGCAAAGCTGGGCCAGACATTGGGGCAGCATAGGGCTTGACATCGCTCTTGCGGGGTTCCGTGGGGGCACCCCGGGTGACGTACAGTAAGCCCCCCCACTTAACAACAGGTTCTGTGACTTTCAGAGGAACGTGCAACGAAACCCATTCTACCAGAGGCTGATCCAAAGAAGCGCTTAGTTCCCACGGCACCTCAGCAGCTGACAACGGAAGCCCATCAAATGAAGGGATGTTACTTGAGGGCCTGCCACGAGCAGGTGTGAAGAGGCCCCAGTCTCTCTAGCACGTACCGCCGCTGGGGTGGCATTCTGATGATTCAATCCACGTTAGTCTCCCTTAGGAAGCTGGGGGCGGCATCAGGGTCCACCATCTGTCTCCCCCAGCACCTGTTCTGAGCTGGTGGTTCTGACGCATGACCCAATCTAAGGCCGTGGCTGCGGAACCCAGGGATTAGTACGAGGTACAGATCAAGGGGCGCTCAAATGCTTGGAAGACTTCCTGGAGGAGGCGGGTGTTCTGGCATGGCTTGCAGGAGTGAGTGAGACTGAGGAGCACAGTGAGGAAGGATGCCCGCAGCTCCTGTGGACAGAAGTGGGGCAGGCCACGCGGGCCCCGAGCTGCACCCGGGCTCTGCCCTCCACTGCCCAGCAGGCTGCCCTTTGGGTTGTACTCGCCCCGCCCCCCCATCCTGCAGGAGACCCTCCAGAACAGCCACTGTTGGCTGAGCATCTGCTAAGAATGAGACCCCTTCTATAAACCATCAGACTGAATCCTCACGCTGATTTTTTTCAAAAAATTATTTATTTACTTATTCTTTCAGAGAGAGGGGAAGGGAGGGAGAAAAAGAGGAAGGGGAACATTGACCGGCCACAACCCAGGCATTTGCCTCCACCGGGAATCGAACCGGGGAACTTACACTTTGTGGGATGATGCCAAATGCACTGAGCCACACCGGCCAGGGCTCACCCTGATTCTTGACGAGTAAGAGGTAGATGTGATGCCTGGATGCCCAGTACCCAAGTTCTGGAAACTGGGAAGGGGACCTCAGTATGCACCCTCCCGTGTGGCCAGGCTGCCTCCTGCTGGGTCCACCTGCCGCCACCCGAGTGAGGATCTCCTGCTGGGGGCTCCCCACTGTCCCAGGTGGGCGCACCAGGTGTCCCAGACAGGTGAGCCTCCAGCAGCAGCAGCACGGTACCAAGGTCCCCAGGGGCAGCTGTCCATCCTTTCTTGGCTCCAGGCTGATGCACACACTGGCCCCCGTGCCGCCGCCCCCTGCCTGCGCAGCTGCCTCTCTGTGCTTCCCTGGGAGCTGGTTGAGGGCAAGTGCGACAGCGTTTTATTGACTCAACCTTCACAAACACTGGGCACCGTGCGCCTGCATTAGTTGGCGAGTCTGCACACAGCAGGCTGGTGGCTTAAACAGCAGAAAGCCATTCCCTCCCGGTCCTGGAGGCCAGAAGTAGGAGATCAAGGTGTGGGCAGGTCCGGTTTCCCTCGGGCCTTTCCCCGGCTGGCAACGGTTGCCCTCTCGCTGCCTCTTCATGTGACCGCGTCTGTGCCCAAACTGCCCCTTCCTGGAGCGAGGCGCCAGTCAGATGGGATTCAGGCCCACCCCCAAAGCCCCTTTTAATTTAATCACCAGTTTAAAGGCCCCCGCCTCCTAGTCACGTTCCAAGGTGCTGGGGGTCAGGACTTCAACATACAGATTTGGAGGGGTTGGGAGGGCAGGATTCAGGCCCCAACAGGACCAGATATGATGCACAAGGGGTGGCAGACATGGTCCCTGCTCTCACCGGCCTGTGGACCGTGTGGGGTGCAGACGAACAAGCAGCTCACATGGGGCCCAGGGGGCAACAGTGCCAGCTGAGGTCCCTCCATGGATGGCCCAGCTACAGGGACGCCTCTCCATCCTCCTTCTGTCCACTGCGACACTGCCCCTGCGTGTCCACTACCTCCTAAATCCTTGAAGGGGGGACGGTTCATCCGGTGCACCCACTCGATGGGGCCTCCAAGGGCCCAGGCGACGGGTCGAACGTGATTCTGAGTGTGTCTGGCAGTAACATTCTGGAAGAGGCGTGTGTCTGTGTAAGCAGGTGCACTGCCCTGCTTATGGCCCAAATGGGACAAAAAGGCTGGCACCCCGAGAGGGGACTTCCCTCCGCCCTAAGGCCTTGAGCTAGGACATTGTTTTTCCCTGCTTCTGAACTCAAACCGAAGCACTGGCTCAGGCCAAAGACATCTCTGCCCAAATAGCTTCGCCTGCCCAGGACGGGGCCTGGGGACACTGGAGGGGCAGCGCTCGACCACCACAGCCCTCCGTGTGTTGTGACAGACCCAGCTACCTGTCCCCGCTGCCCACTCTCCTCCTTTCTTGTGGTCAGGGATCACTGTCCCCGTGTGGGGTGCATAGCCCCCCAACTAGAGACTGCATGGCCCAGGTCCACTTCGGGCTCGATGTGGCCAAGGGCTCAAGTCTCGCCCCTAGAATGTGAGTGGCAGACAGGTGCCGCCCAGCCCGCTTCCTCCAAAAGCTACTGCTTCCTCTCTTCCTTCCTCCCAGAGACAGGAAGATGGCACCCCACTGACACTGTGCTCACAGAGGTGACACCCCAGGGGGTGGCGGAGCAACATGGCAGGACCCAGGTGCCTGCTGTCCCGAGGACCCCCAGCACCAACCCTGGGTTGCTCACCTACCTATAGGAAGGCCCGAGATGACAAGCTGTTCTGGGCAGTGGCAGCAGCATTTCCTTGGTTACTACTAATGAGGTTAATTAAGTACCTTTTCACGTGTCTGTTGGCAAAATGGATTATCCTCTCTGTGGAGTGCCGTGCAAGTCTTGTGCCCAGTTCCCCCAACTTTTTAATGGGTATGTCTGGAATAGGAACGCTTTGGCAGTAAGTGTCAAATACCTTCTCCCCGCGTCTTCACGGCGACCCTCAATTTCTAATCACATCCACTTCACAGCGTTTGCAACGTCGTTAAGAAACCTTATCCTACCTAAGACTGTGAGACTCCTGTTTCCTAGAAGTTTTAGCATTTTGCTTTGCATATTCTGGTTTACAGTACCTCTAGGAGTTGGGTTTTTTTTTAAGATTTTATTTATTTTTATTTTTAGAGAGAGGAGAAGGGAGGGAGAAAGAGAGGGAGAGAAACAGCAATGTGTGGTTGCCTCTCACATGGCCCTCACTGGGGACCTGGCCCGCAACCCAGGCATGTGCCCTGACGGGGAATCGAACCGGCACCCTCTGGTTCCCAGCCCACGCTCGACCCACTGAACCACACCAGCCAGGGCTGGGAGTTGATGTTTTTATATGGTACCAGGTAAGGGTCCAGCTCCCTTTACCCTCCACAGGAGTTCCACGGGCCCAGTGCAATTGTCTGAAAACACCCCGTCCCCACGCTCAGCAGCCGCACCTTCCAGCACACGCCAAGTGTGCGCACCCAAGGCCCGCTCCTGGGCTCTGTTCGGGTCCTTTGGCTACTTACCCGTATCTTGTTCTTCCTTCACAGCGTCTCAGCCATTCTCGGCTTTCTGCATTTCCTTATACGTTTTACAATTGGAAAACTTCATCACCGAAACCTTCGTTGCTGGGATGGAGAAAATCCACGAACCTCTGTGCCGTGACCCTGTACTCAGGAGCCCGTGACTCCTTCTAAGGCTTCGTGCGCGGGCTTTTTCTGGCCCCGCTGCGCAAGCCAAGCGCGCTTCCGAGCCCTGCCCTCCCACCTCCTCCTCCTGACAACCTCACGGGCGAGGTCACCTTTCCAACGTAAGGGTGATGTAAGCGGTGAAGTGTGATGAACCTCGCTTTATTCTTAACGTCAGAGGAACATTTTCAACCTTTCTTCGTCATGTCCAGTCCTGGCTGTAGTTTTTGTAGATGCCCCATCAAAAGAAGGAGCTTCCCTCCTAGTCCTCATTTGTAGTTTTGTTACTATCAGGACAGGATGTTGAACTTTATCATAAACTTTTTCCTGCGTGAACTGTTCATGATTTTCTGTTAATGCAGTGGTGTTTGCTGACTTTGAGAAAATGTTTATATACTCATCTTGCGTCTCTAAAATGCAGTTGGTTAGTAAGGTGTTTAGGGTCTCCGGTCTGTTTAGGCCTTCACTCTGCCCTCCGCTTCCGGTCACGCGAGGAGCGGCGAGGCGTGTCTTCGTTATCTGGAAGAACCTGTGTGATCCGCGGTGCTTCTTCCTAAAATGTTGGTAGCAGTTGTTGATGAAGCCGAGTCTGGAGTTTTCTCTGCCGAAGTTTTAAATTAAGATTAAATATTTAAAACATTATAAGAGACTTTATTTCATTTCATGTTTGTTTGTTTTTTTAAAGAATGTGTCCATGTCATCTAAAACTTTAAATTTATTAGCATGAAATAGTCACGATCGTCTCTAGGGACTTTGAATGCCTGCAGGACCCGTAATGACAGCGATCCCAGCACGTTATCTTCTCACTGACCTCGCCGCGGCTGCGTCAACAGTTTTTAGAGAACCAGCGTTTGGCTCTATCTTTTCTGGTGATGTTGGTTTCCTGGTTTGTTTGTTTTTTAAACATGATGTGGTTATTTCTATAATTATGTTCTGTTCTCACATTTATTCCTTTTTGCAATTGTGGGTTCAAGTTCTCACGACGACGGAAGATGGGTGATAGGTCATTAGTTTTCTGTTCTTTTCTTACAGGCACATTTAGAGTAACTCTCCGCCTGAAAGTAGCTGATCTGCAGCCCACAAACATCGGTATGCAGCAGTTTCTGCAACACCTTTCCAATTTCCGTTTCTTCATTTGGACCCTCACGTATTTGAGAAATATAGTATCTAAAGTTTTAAGTTGTGGGGGTTTTCCAGTGCACCCCAACAGCACCAGGGTCAGAACACACCAGGCAGGCATTCGCTGCGCTGACCTCTGTGGACACCTGTCCCTGGGCGCAGCATGAGGACCGATGCTGCTAGCTGGTCCCACGCACACTTTGCAAGCTCTGTGTTCTGCAGCTCTTGGGCCCACAGCCTGTACATGCTGAACAGGGCGGTTCCTACTAGGTGCACTGATCCAATCTTTAATACCCTTACTGACTGCTCCTGTCTGCTTATTCTGTCACTCACCGAGAGGGGACAGACCGCCGTGTGCTGATATGACTCCAAGCCCCTGCGCAGACAGGGGCAGGAGCACCCGCGGGGCAGCCGAGGCAGAGAGGGAAGGACGGACCAAGCGGGCTCGCGCCTCCTGCTCAGCTACTGATGGACGGACAAGAACCATCTGTCGAAGCTCGTGGTGTTCACGCGAATGAATGTGCTCTCACTATGGCCTTCTTGGTGACATTTCAAGCCTCAGGCTTGGGTTTTGACTTTCGGGTGCTATTCCCAGAGGCCAGAACACTTGCTCTTTTGCCTGCTGGACTCTAAATGGGGATGTTAGACCTTCCCACTGCATCCCCATGCCCCTTACCCTATGTTCTAACACTCTGTCATGCAATGGTTCATTCTGGATATTTTCCTCCGGGTCTATCTTCCAGTTACGAGTCTTTTCTTTTGTGACTAAACTCAACGATCAGTTTCTTAATTTTGGTTCTTTTCTTCAGTTCCTGAATTTCCATGGGATCTCTTTTCAGTGTGTCCTGTGTTTTGCTGACATTCTCAATCCTGTCTTTTGTCTCTTTAAATATATTGAATAGTGAATTTTAAATTTCTGTCTGTTAACTCTGTTCTGTGAAGCCCCCCTATGTTCGTTTCTATAAGCTTTGGTTTTCTGTCGAATTTCATGTCATCTTGCCACCTGCTATTATTTTTGATTGAGCACCCAAGAACATATATGAAAAGCCAGACATATCGTTTGAGACAGAGGATGATGTCACCTTTTTCCAGAGAGGACTTATGTCCCCAGGGACCTGGGACAGCAGAACTGCAGGGTATCCGACAGCAGGCACCCGGGCCACCGAACAGGGGCTACTTCTGGTTCACCGTTACTCTTCTGATGCAGCCCTCCGGGGCCCCAACCTGGAGCAATGGAGGTTTTCCGGGCAGGAGGTGCCGTCAGCCCCGGCCCCCGGCCCCAAGTCTGAGGAGCACCACTCAGTGGCCTGGCCTCTCTGCACCTTCCCCTGAAATGGGAAACACTTCCAGCCTTCATCTGTTCACAGATCTGGTCCCACGGTTCTTCGCCTCATCCTGCTAACTCCCTGACACTTTCAGTCAGGAGCTTTACAATGTTTCAGCCGGCGGGCAGGGGTGGGGCGGGGTCCTAATTACCTGGTCAACCGTCCCGGATTCAGAGGTGCCTGCTCTTTTCTAACAATTCCCAGAGAAAGCCTTTAGCCCCTAACCTTCTCTGACCCCGCCCTCCCTGCATGCGGCCTAAAACGCAGAGAAGGTGTGATGCGCCAAGCTGTGCACCAAAGCATTTCATACGGCGAGAAAGCGAATAGGGAATGTCTAGTATGACGAGAGACGGTCAAGTCCCAACTAGCACATTTGGATGGTGCGGCCACTGAAGAGCTTTTCACAAGGGGTTTCTCCTGGGTGGGAAACCTCGCGCTGCCCTGTCAGGTACGGCGTTATCTGCAGTGACATGTGGGCTGTGTGCTGAGGCGGGCCCTCCTCTCTATCCACACCGGCTCCCTAGACAATCTCGCTAATTCCTATGGCTCCAAATGTCGCCTGCGTGTAACACCAGTGGCTGCGAACGTGGATTTCCAGGACCAACCTGCCTTCCGATTAAAGTTAATTCCACTTGGATGCCTCAAAAGCATCTCCAACTTAGTTTGCCCACAACTGAACCCTGATTCCCTCTGCTCCAAACAAATCACACGTTGGAATCGGTCTTCCCCATCAGACGGGGTTCAGGGAATGCACGACTGTCTGCCCAGTTGTTCAACAGAACCTCAGGAGCTCCTCTGGCCCGCTCCACTCACCTCCACCCTCAACGATGAACCCACAGCAAGTCCTAGGAATTCTACCTCCCACACACATGTTGGGTTCAAGGTTCTCTCCACACCCAGTGCTCCCATGCTTGTCCGAACCCCGTCGACAGTCCCAAATGCCGTTCTCCACTTCTGTTCCCTTTTCTCCCTAGTTCACTTTGCACACAGAGCGAGGGCGACCGGTGCAAAGGCGAAGCAGGTCTCTTCACCCTCGGCTTAGCACGACCCAGTGCCTCCCCAACGTGCTTCAGGGACACCCCAACCCCACCACGGCCCTGGAGAGCCTGTGCCACTGACTCCCAGTTACTTCTCTGATCTGGTCTCATCCACGAGCCCCCTGGCCCCCCAATCACTGGGCTCTGGCCCCATGGCCACCATCCCAGCCTGACCCTGTGAAGCCCGTTCAGTTTCTGGGCCTCTGGGCTTGGTGCCCTGGTGCCTGGAACGCTCCTGCTAAGTTCTCTGCACAGCTGGCACCTGTGGCTTCAGATCAGATGGGACCACCTCTGAAAGGCCATCCTAGTCGCCACCCACATCGTCACCTTGTGTGCTTCCGTCCTCAAGGCATTTACTACAATGTAAGGTGCACTCTCATTCATTTGCGTACGTGCTTGGTAATTTTCTGTCCTCCCCAGAAGCACACACACTTCTGGAGACCACGGACTGGGCCCGTCTTGCTTCCTGCCACATCCGCAGTGTCTCCCAGCCACCCTGCTTGGGACGGAGACAGGCTCAGAGTGGTTGAGCGCCACACTTGCCCCTGGTCACCCAGCTGGCAGGAAGTGAAGTGGAGATTGGAACTGCCTTTGCTAACAGCAGAGCCCATGCTCTTCCCATGGCACCCCCCTTGCTCGGCACCCCGAGTCACTACCTAGGCACTTCCAGTGTTCCTGGGGGCAGGGGCATGTTCCCCCTCATCTGCCCCCTTCTAATCACAGCCATTAATCACCAAACAGTTACTGCATGCGGCCCTCGGCACTAACTTCTGCAACTCAGCTTCCTTGTCCACATCATGAGATTAATACTAGAACACACGTGTGGTTTCCAAGAGGGGTCAAGGGTTAACACTTGTCAAGTGCTCAGAACACTGCCCGGTACACGGAACACATGATGCAGGCTCTGCAACAGAGAGTAGGTCTGTCCGGGCAGCACCTGCGGTGTGGCCAGCACCGCGGACAGAGCAGGAGACCAGCCGCAGCTCCACACGCTTCCATCAGGGAAGCCCACAGCGAGGGTCCGAAGCACGTGGGGATGCTCGCCCCAGCCACGGCAGGAGTGACCAGTAAGCGCTCCCACGTTGGGTGCTGACCCGGGCACTTCCATGTCCGTGTCCTCGTACCCGCAGGCCCCTGCGGGGGGCGTGACAGGCGCTGGCTTGGGGGGGAGATGGCCGTGGGGACCTGGGCTTCAGGTCCTGCTCTCAACCACTGCGGTCCACACGGCACGCGGGAAAAGCACACCCCCGCTGCCAAGCGGACGCGCGCTCCCGCGTGGCGGGTGGAGGGTGAGCACGGCACAGCTCTGGGTGGGAACGAAGAACGTGCAGTGTGTTGTTTAAACGAAAGGCACAGTCACCCTAGGGGTGCCATGGTAAGGTTTTCATTTAAGCAAGAATAAACAATTATCAAAACCCCCAAAAGTCATTTCCGTGGACACAACTGTTATCATGAAGAATGTCTGAGTGAGTGAGTTAATACTATAATCACTTCATTTATAGGAAGTTCATCTTTAAAATTTATATATGGTAGACGTAGATCAAATTTATATTGTAAAATATCTCCTAAATAAGGTTTGCCCTAAAGAAATCCAAATGAGTACATAAAACTGTGCAGGAAAGAAGAAAACAGGTATTACATCATGCAAATGCAAGGGGGGAAATCTGAATTTTCAGAACAAGGTTTTCAACTGATTTTTCACACACAGGCGGCGGCAGCCGGGACGATCAGAACCTCGGACAGCAATGCGGGGCCGGTCTCCAGAGGACCGGGTTTGTATCAGAGCTCAAATGCTCAAGTCCTTTCCGAACCTCTCTGCACTTCAGGAGTCTTACTTCTACCCACTCGCATGTAAAAATGGATTCCTCTATGCTTGCGTGCAGAACTGAGCAGTTCCTGTAAAGGATGGCATTTTTGCTCCCGCGTCTTTCATTCATTTGAGGATAGGAATTAAAACGCAGTAAAAAAAAGTCATTCAAGCACAGGAGCGGCTACAAGAGCGGCAGATCACTGCCTGCAGGACGGGGGACACCAGACACGCAGACACACGGTCGAACTCTGACTGGAAGTTTACTAGCTGGCGGCCCAGACGACCGCGGTCATCTCTCTCCACCCCACTGTGCGAACTGGTCTCTGACAGAGTGCAAAGCCTGCGGTCAGATTCAGAAGTTACTGAACAAAAATGTGCATCTCCGCACCAGTGTCCCTGAGAAACACCAAACCCACGGGACGTATTAACATACACTCGTGTGTGCATACATACATGACACGTTCAATAGCACGGTCTAAAACTGGGGAAACAAACGTTTCTGAAGCAGCAGCACTGCCTGCAGACACGGCCTCAGGGTCAGGCAGGGAGCCTCCCCCGCGGCCCGTGGAACGAGGCAGGCCAGGGTCCTGCTGCGACCGCCCTGACTCTGTGCACGGTCTGCCGGGCCGGCCTGCCTCTTCCTTCTCCCCCTGAACGCCTGGCTGGGGCGGGGACTTAATCCTCCACAGCACGTAAAACAGGCTCTCGGAAGCTCCGAGTCCACTCGCTGGTTTGGGGGGGGCGGGGGGGACAGGAAAGCCGCTGTGCTGAGAACTAATCCGCAGGGTGCCCAGGGCAGCCACAATGCGGCCCTCAGCAGGTCTCCCCGGAGCAAGCCGCGCGGGCCTGTGCGGCACACACAGACCCTCCTGCCCATTCTTCCTTCCCACGGCTCCCTTTCATTCCTGTGTTTGTTATTCTGCGGCTTCTGCTGACCTGTCTGTGCAGTTCCACTGGCGTGCACACATCCACTGAGCAGGAGAAAGAAGGGTCTGTTGCCGGCTGGTGAAAAGGGAAAAGGGACTCCCACTGTTTTCCCCTTGGGCCAGGCCTCCATTGAGAGACTAGGGTTTTAACTCTTTGGGTCCCAGAAGGGGACGTCTTTGTGCATTTCAAACCCTGCAATGGCTTCTTTACTGGTGGAATGTGAGAAACGGGAGGAAAAGTGCTGTTCACAGCGTACCACATCTCTTCACGTGACACAGAGCACACGAGACGGCACAGTGGGAGGGACACTTTTATTCAGTTTGAACATGCTTGGGTTGGATGCACAGAGCGATGTCAGGGCGGCCACGAGACTCAGCAGCGCTTTACCTCGGACACCTGGTATTTCCGGGAAACGTCTGACTGGCTCTCTGCTGTTTTCATGTGGAAGGCTCCACACAGACTGTGCAAAGCCCCTGGGGATGCCCGTCTGCAGCCTGGCTGGCTGAGGAGATCGGCCGTGTTACACGCTCATGGCACGACCCCCGTAGAGGCCTGGCCCCCCAGCCTGTCCCACTTCCGATGTGAGTGTGCGCACAGAAAGACGAAGACACACAGACAGTCTAGGTCACATGAACTCCCGCTCCCCAAACTACTTCTGGAATCCCAGGGACAGGGTGGCGGCCTCTACGAGATGGGCGCTTTTTAAGCAGAAGCCACCGATGTGCCATCAATCCAGGGGCCCCGTGCTCAGCGCCGACCTCAAAGCCGCCTGCTCCTTGCAGGGGCACAAAGGCGGGGACGCAGGCAAACGCTTTTAAACAGGATGGGCTTTAAGAAGCCTGGTTCTAGGATGACATGGAATGAAAAGAGTTAATGGCCCCAATGTCCTCTGACTCCCTGCAAAACTCCAAAGGGACAGGGCTCGGTGACAACACAGCCCAGCACCTCAATTGAAGAGACAGCGAGTGCTGTTCTCCAGCATCTCTCGAATTAATTAACTAGAAATGAGTCTCGTCAGTGTCTCGGACAGGCAGAGGGAGAAAAGAGACGGTGAGAGTCGAGTGTGGTGAGAACCCCCTCTGCTGCCCGCAGAGCGGGGGGAACGCAGCGAGGAGAGGAAAACAAAAGGAGTGAGGCAGACTCACATCGGAAGGAACCAAGGGGACCCAGCGAACGCCCGCGCCTCCGCCAAGCCAGGGCCGCCTCCACAAGACGGTCATTATTCGCTGCCACAGCGAGTACAATCGGGGACTTACACGCACATTGTATCCATGGGGACCAGGCTCACCAGACAGCTACGTTTTTAAAGCAGAGAAACAACAGAACACTCACGTACTTTCACTTTTAAGCTTAAACACATTTAACTCTAGTATCTAAAAGCATCACGAGCCCCTGAATTTGTACTCGATCTTCAAACACTTGCAATTTCACATACTGCCGAAGACGAAAAATCCAGGAAAAGACTCCTAAACTTCAGATTGTGGATGCAGAGTTCACTCACTAAGAAAAAAAAAGAAACAAAATTGCACATATAACAGATCTATTTCCAAGAATCACCAAAGGAAAAAACAGAGAGCTGTGATCAGGCATCCGAAGGAACCGAGAAACCGGACAATCGATACAAAACAAGGAGCTTTGTGTTCTGGTCTATGAAAGTCAACATTAGCCATCTTTTCAAGAAAACCTCATTCCTGTCAGAACCTTGTAGACCACGCAAAAATGTTTGATATGCTTTTTATATTTCTCTCCCAGGCTGAGTTCGAAATTTTAACTCTTTCTAGAAAATGGCAGCATAAAGCCTGAAAAAAACCACGGGCAATGAATAGGCCCCTCCGCCCTGCCAGGAGGCGGGGCCCCACCCACATCTTGGAAGGAACCCGGCCATGCCCAAGGCCCCGAGAGGCGGGAGCTCCTCCCTCCATTGCACTCACCGACGGAGGGCCGTCGCCGGTACCTCTCAGGACCAGCTTGTCGCCCCTCTTCTCCACTTCAAATCCCATCTTCCTCAGGAGGGACGTGTCGGCCAGCCCCTGTTCCTCCATCTTGGCAATCAGGTCCTGGTTCTGGCTATTGTCTTCCGTGAGGTTCCGGATGGCATATACGGCCCACTGGGTCAGAACTGGAACCAGAGTGAAGGAATGGGCCTCGAACACTCCCGTGCACACTGCTGCGCAGGGCGGAGGGCAGGCAGCCACTCGGAAACCCAGAGCCGGCGCAGCCTTCCCCGAGCTGCGTGCGGACCACACACCCAGAGCGGGAAATACACTTCAAACAGTATGCCACACGTGTGTGCACACGTGTCCAGTGTGTGCGCGGGCCAGCAGCAGCACACAGGTGCCGTGTCTGGATGTGCAGACAACTAGACGAGGAAGCAGAGGCTTGGAGCCGCCACACCTGCGGTTTAAGCACACTAGCATGTGCACGCGTGCGCACGTGCACGCACACACACAAACACACACGCGGATCATTGCTATTGAGTCCCTAGGGAAAGAGTAAGACTGTCACAGAATTAGTCACAGAGATGCCAGGTTAGAACAGGACTAGGAAACCACCTCATTTAAAGGAAGCCGTTTCTACAACAAGCACTGTTTCCTAGGAAGCGCTGTGGAATTTCTCTCACTTCTTTTCTAAAGATGAAGCTGGGAGGCCTTTCAAGGGTTTGCTGTTTAGTCTGAACCCTGCGCTTCCGTCTCGCCGTGGCCCAGCCCTGATTCTAAGCGTTCCGCGCGGCGTCCTGCACAGCAGACGGGAGGCGCCGGTGAACAAGGCAGAACCGCTGCGCCATCGACAGAGGCCTTCGATTTAGTTCCAGGCAGCGGGGCGACCTGCGCTCTGCAGTGTCTGTTGTGGACGGGACAAAAGCTGCTGCGGGGACACCTCCAGGGTCAGATGCAGGGACACAGAGGACATGTCAACAGCGGTGGGCTTGGCCCCCTGTCGGTCCACAGGGGACAGCAAAGCACTCCGGGAGGAATGAACGCTTTTCCCGGTGAAGAGTGGCCTCCCTGCCCTCGATCGGATGGAGGTGGCAGGACAGCAGTCCTGTCTCAATGGGAGAACCAGGTCACTTGCGTCCCCACAAGGTATCAGGCCCTTCAGCTGGAGAGCTGACGCCTCAGACCCTGTGCTGGCTCCCAGAGGCCCCAGCCTGTTGGCCGCAGGACGCCAGAGAAAGGCGTCTGTGTGCACACAGCCTGTGGCTCCTGACGGAAGGGCCAGGAAGAGAGTGAGTCAGACGGGTCCTCGAGTTCAAGAACTTCAAAGGAGCCAGTAAAAGACGAGCCTGTCCCTGAAGTCAGACAAATGAGATGCAGAGCACACGAGCAGCCTCCTGGGGTCCGCGAGGCCACTGTCCTCGCCCCTCTGGCACACCCAAGCTGGCTCCCATCCTGATGGGCCCTCCTGCCCCACCCTGCCCCAGGCAGCTGGGGTCCCTCCTACCCTCAACCCTCAACCACAAAGTCAATGCCACACCAGCACTGGCTGCCGGCCATTCCCAGCTTCTCCAGGAGGACCTTGGGCCACACCAACGGGACCAGCAGCAAAACTCTGGCGCGTGAAAGACCCACTGGTCTCCGGGGGCTCAGCATCGGAACCACTGTGGGTACAAGTGACTAATTCTTTCCAGATGACACGAGATAGGCATTACTGGTGCCACCGACGCTGATTCTATAATTAGTCATGCCCCTCTGGTGGGGAAAATGTTCTCATTTTGCCCTTTACCTATTATCCTTCCGTGATAAAGCCAGGTCCTTTATCAGTTATATTTCTTTTCTTGAGACAGAAAATACAAACACTCACATGCATGTAAAACCTAAATTTGAATTTCCCCCTCTTCACAGCCACCCGACTCACGCGTCGTGCCGGTGCAGAGAGTAAGACTGATAATCCGGGTGACGAGAACCTCCAAGCTACGAGTGAGTTTCTGAGCAATGAACCACTGGCTGCACCTAATTTCTTGACCAGAATGAAATCATCATTATACAAATTCATGAGATCTGCCTGAAGGAGCAAACACCTGAAAAGGGGGAAACTAAGGCAAGAAAGTGCGTTCAAGGCTGGACAGCTGCCGCTCCCATGTGGGACTCTCCACTGAAGCATCCTGGTTATGCGCCGAGATTATTACTGGACGTGGGAAAACCCCAGGTCCCACCATGGCACTGAGAGCCGTGGACAAGCAAGTGCAGGGCTGGTCAGCTCCAAAATCGGGGCTGAGGCCAGCCCGGGTCCATGGAGGACAGAGCCACCGCCCAGATCTTCAGATTATCACAGTCTGTCACAGGGCAAACAGGTGCCCCCGTGCTCCTCTCCTGCTAGGTGCCCTTCACATCTCAGGCTCCAGCAACATCCAACCTAGGGTGTGCCCCGCCTCCCCCTCCCCCTTCCTTTCACAAAGACGGCTGAGCCCCGCCTGCCCTGGCCCCTGACCCTGTCCCAGCTGCCCCAGGACCCCAGCTTGGGAGGCACACCCATGCTGTGTTTCCAGAGCCTTCTTGCAGGCCTCACTGCATTGCACCCGCCTGCGTCAGAGCAGGAACCACACCTAACTGCCGCCTCCCTCCCCTGTGTGCGCTCTCACTCCTGACACAGACTGGGTCACCTGTCCGTGTCTGCCTGCCCTGACGCCCTGTGAACTCCTCACGAGTAAGTCTGAGGTCCTATTCGCCTTTCTGTCCCCTGTCCAAGCGCAGGGCTGGCACGTGTTTGCTGGATGTCGGGCTGCGACACTGTCTCCCACTCACCATGGGGCGAGCTGTGGGGGCTCCTCCCCCTGGTTCATGGCGCGGTTTCCTGACTCGGGGCTTTGAAGGGCTGAGCTATTACACGAAAGTAAACCAATATAAACGTGACCCAGCCAAGGAGTTGGGCTGTGTGAGTACAAGGCCCGCGGCAAGCCCAGAAGGGGCGACTGTGGAGTTTAATCCTGCTCCTCCGGGAAGGCGGCAAGGACACTTTGTCAAACTCTGTTTTATTATTTCAATAGCCCCTCCCCCTTAAGGGCTTTGGTAGCCAATTTCTGTTGACACCCTGACATGCTCCCCATCTGACCTACAGGAGGGGGGAGCCCCTGACCTCGGGGCCATGTTCGGCCAGGCGGCTCTGGGGCCGATGGTGGGCTCAGTGGGCCGGCCGCCCGCAGGGACAAAACGCGGGTCTGAGGTGTCACAGGGAGCAGGTCCTTGGCAGGGCCCCCAAACGGCGACTGCGCAGAGCGGGCATCAGAGCCCAGAGCAGAGAAGACCGTTTTGTCTCCTTCCAAACCTGGCTCTCAGAGGGAGACCTGCGCAGGCGAGGGAGCGGGAGGCCCCTTGAAAACCAGAAGTAACACATGAGTGGCAGCAAAAGCCTCAACACTCTTCCCCGAAATGAGTTCCACATCCTTACGTAAGTGAGACTAACCTCACTTCTGCTTAGGGGAGGGTCCCACGGCCTGAGAGTCCTGCGTGCCTCTCCCCCTCTGTGAGCACCCTCATTTTGGGGTTGCTGTCGTCTATCTATAAAATACTACTACACGAAGGTCCCCTGACTTATCCCGCTTTCCAGCGAGAAAGAACACTTTGGAACGACCGTCTAGGGCCTCCGAGTTACTCGTAATTTAAAACCCAAGCTTTCCTAGTTGTCCTTGGAGGAAACGAGAGGAGCACAGGTCCGGCCTGGCGGCCCGGCTGAGACACAAGCCTGGCTCGTGAATACGCATGTGCCCCCCGGGAGCCCGCTGGGAAGCTGCGCCCTGGGCTGCCCTGCAGACCTAGGAGGGCTCCAGTGTCACAAGGGAGATGAAAGCGAGTCCCAGTTAATGTTCACACTGCCCTCTTGTCCCCTCTCTAAAGAGACAGAAAAAGTGGGGGAGAAAATTAAACATCTTTCAAAGTCTCTAATCCTACCAGCACGTGAAGTGCTTTCTTGTGTGCTCAGCTTTGGAAAGCGAGCTTCTGAGGTTGCCGTAGCTACTGCAAACAGAAGGCATGAGCCTGGCCCTCGCAAACTGCCTTGAAGGGATCCTGCTGTCAGCCCGAGAGCCAGGCCTGCGAGGACCCTCGGGATGGCCAGCTCTTCCACAGAGCGTTTTGGTGCCTTGAGCTAGGCCACAGAGTGACAGTGGCGACAGCACCGGGGACCACTGGGCTGGGGAAGGTGAAGGCGAGAAGCTGTTCTCGGATCCAAGAGATTGTGCAAAGGGACTCGGAGACCCAGCTCAGCATGGAGGCTTGGGGCCTGGAACAAGTTAGGTCACGAGGTGTCAGCAGGGCAGATAAAGAGAGGCCGGGAGACAACACGACCCAGAAAACAAGCTCACAACAAGGGTGGTCGCAGCTGACAGGTGTACGTGCCAGTCACTTTTAAAGCAAAGTCAGCCGAGGTCTGGCGCCGGGACTAGCACTGTGTAACGGGAGAAAGCCGTCTCGCCACGAAGGGCCCGCTCTCTCGGGCGTCGGCACCCGAGGCCCTCGCTGCAGGTCCCTGGAACTCGGGCCCCATGATGACGGGGACTCTGTTGTGGTCACCTCCATCTGTGTGTCTAGGAGACTGCTCAGAACAGGCAGATTGTGCCCTGAGGTTCTGAGTGGCTGCAACTTTAAAACACTTTGTATTTTTAAATGGTTGGGGAAAAAAGTCGTAAGAACACTACTTCGTGACACATTAAAATTACTTTCAACTCAAATGCCAACATCCATGACAAACCAAGTTTCTCTGGCACACAGCCACATGCACACACTCAGGTCTCATCTGAGGCCACCTACTGTTGTGGGGGCCAGAGAGCCAGCACCGCCACCAGAGCCTGAAGCAGTCACTGGGCTTCCACCTTCACAGGAATTGTTCGCCAACCTCGGCCTGGAACATGGATAAATAAACTTTGAAAGTACTGTCACTGAGCCCTGGCTGGTGTGGCTCAGTGGACTGAGCACAGGTTGAGAATCAAAGGGTCACAGGTTCGATTCCCAGTTAGGGCACATGCCTGGGTTGCGGGCCAGGTCCCCAGTGTGGGGCGTGTGAGAAGCAACCACACATTGATGTTTCTCTCCTTTCTCCCTCCCTTCCCTTCTGTCTAAAAATAAACAAATAAATAAATAAAATCTAAAAGAAAATAAAAGAGCACTATCACTGAAAACGCTGTATTATTTAAATAAAAAACCCATGTATGTTAAGAGATTTTGTTGACTTTTCAGGATATGTGTGTGTGTATATAATATCTGTACGTGATGTTTTATGTATCTGTAGATGTATAATGCATCTACATTTAACATGCACAATGTACATATAACAAGGACAGGTACTACATATAATACCTATATTTAATTCTCGCTTCCAGGACGAGTTTTTAAAAATAACTTTTAGACAGCACACCCACTTATGGCAAGGGACTCACATCCCGCCTCGCTCTCTGACGCCTGCCATTTAGCCGGCCCAGGGCGCACAGCAGGGGCCATCCACGCGGGGTCCAGGCTCACTGGAGCCAGGTGGCCGGGAGCAGTCCATAGAGAGGCCCTCCTGTGGACCAGCGTGCTCAGGGACACCCCTACCTAACCCAGTGTCTCCCCAGACGTGGCAAGACTGCGGGATTGTTCAGCATGTGCCTCCCCAGACCATGGTAAGATGGAGTTCTCAGAGCAACAATTGGTTTGTTGTTGTTTTTTTTTAAGATTAATTATTTATTTATTAGAGAGAGGGGAAGGGAGGGAGAAAGAAAGAGGCAGAGAAACAGCAATGTATGGTTGCCTCTCACATGGCCCTCACTGGGCACCTGGCCCACAACCCAGGCATGTGCCCTGACTGGGAATCGAACCGGGACCCTCTGGTTCCCCGCCCGCGCTCAATCCACTGAGCTACACCAGCCAGGGCCAACTGGTTCGTTTTTAAACTGTTCTGAAAATGCCTTGCGTTGCTCAAAGCCAGTGCTCTTCCAGATAGGCCCGCTTCTGTCAGCCAGGAAAACACACTGCCTGTGACATCAAAAGGCAGATTTCTCCTCCTGCCCACAGGACACAGGTCTGCTGCCCCCCGGCAGAGGGTGCTGGGGACCCCATCTGTGGAAGTCCTAACCACCACTCCCCCCCCCGCCCCCCGCTGCTGCCCAGGGACCCCTAGGCTTTGTGAGGCTCTGCCCCTGGGGGAGGAGAGACCTGTCACAGCCCAGAGCAGGCTGCAGACGCAGCCCGAAGGGGAAGAAAGTGCCATGCCGGGGGTGGGGGTGGGGAGGGCGGCAACTTCCGTGTGACAGGGGCAGGTGGGCAGGGGAGAGAGGTCCTGGTGAGGAAAGACACCGCGGGGCACTGTCCCTCTCCCCCTACAAAGGGCCACACATTTCGCTTGGGTAGGTCAGCTCTGTCTCCAAACATCAAGAGGCACTCCATTGCGAAGTTCATGTCACCTCTGCTTTCATCTGTTAGAATTATCTTTTGCTTTCAGCTCTCCTGCATGCCGCTCAGTCAAACTGCACTCCTCTCGGTCAGAACATTCGGGCGGAAGGCTTCCCCGGGCAGACTGCACCGGCCCCTGTCAGTGAGCTGCACACACCGCCCGCCTGGGCTCCCTCTTCCTTCTGTAGACTGCCGCCTCTCTGGGGTCTGATTCCTCCGCGTCTCTGTTTAAATCTGAGGGAACGTCTGGGGTTTGAGTGTCTTCGTGCCGCAGACACATCCTGTTTTCACGGCAATCACAGGTAAACATGTGGCCTCTCTAACCTGCCAATTACTGGCTAATTGCTAATACTGAAAGTGGTAAAAAAAAAACAACCCAATAGGAGAAGGTAGGGGAGCAAACAACGGCCAGATTTGTAACTGACAGGTCACAGTCTGAAAACTGTAAAACAAAACTTGTGCTAGTGTGTTACAAGAACACACCTCTGTCTCAGCAGACGGAAAAGTCACCGTGGAAACACGGTTCCTCCCGAAGCAGCCTCAGCTGTGTCTCTGGCCTCCGACTTTCTGGGAGGCTGGGACGCCAAAGGACATGTCACAAGGCCCAACGCCGGCCTTGCTGCATTTGCACAGGCCTAGGGAACAGCAAGCGCCGGCCAGGGGGACTTCACCTCAGTGCTCAGGCAGGACTTTGTTAATGACTTTCAGACGAAGGCCACATCACTGTCCTTAGTCGGCACGACTTCCTTTCCATAAACTGATAGTTTAAAGGGTGAGATCAGCTGCTCAGGACGTGGCAGGCCACCCCCCTCCTGGGAGCCTGAGCCAGCTTTCGGTCTCCCCAGGCCCCCGCTTCCTTGGTCTCATCTCACCGGCACAGGAGGACCGCAGAGAAGACTGTGGAGCTGCAGGCCTCTGCCCAGGCTGTCTGCATGAACCCTTCACAAGCCCCAGATGTGCGGAGGTCACGCATCCCAGATGGGCAGGGCAGAACGGGGTGCTGCTGTCACTGCGACCCGCTGGCCCACCAGCCAGCAGTGAAGTAATGGGTGGGGGTGGCGCGCCGCCCTGCCCGGTCGCCGCATGCGCGCTCACTCCCAAAGCTGCTGTGGCCAAGCGAGGGCCGCCCTCGCAGGTTCAGCTGGTAAAGGATCCTACAGCACAGAAACTAATTTTGTCCATCCCATGTTCTGGAAGCATTTTGCTAACCACTTAAAAGCACAGCGTGGTACGAAGCAGTCGCAGCCTGGCACCCGTGTCACAGAACAGGTTTCAGGACCAGAAACAGCCAATACCACTTCTAACTTGAACCACACTAAAGGCTTGGGGGCCACCAAGTAGTTCCATTTGTACTTGGGGCAGCTCTCCAATGTCACTGCACGCAACGTGTGGTGGGCGCCTGGCACAGGCTGTGCGGAGCAGACGCGCACTGAACGGCGCAGGAACAACCCTTCTCAGCCCGCCACGTCGGCCATCTGTCTTCT
The DNA here is from genome assembly GCA_004026765.1 of Micronycteris hirsuta. NCBI lineage: Eukaryota > Metazoa > Chordata > Mammalia > Chiroptera > Phyllostomidae > Micronycteris > Micronycteris hirsuta. The sequence continues at coordinate 205,452 of PVJI01000904.1, forward strand.
CTGTGACTCCCTTGTCCACCTGTCACTCCACTGTCACTGCTCTGCCTCCTCCACAGAGCCTGCGCTCACCTGAGCGCAGGGACTCCTGTCCTTGTCCCCCGCCCCACACACAAGTAGGGACGCTTTATGCATTTGCTGGGCGAACGCCCCGCATGCCTGGGGCCGCCCCTTGGACGGGCGTGGCGCCCGCAGATCTCAGTGAGTCTGAGCCATGCGGCGGTGTTTAACGAACATGTGCAGACGCCTGGAGCCACACCATGCAGCCTTCACATGGCAGGGGAGCTCATCAGGAGAGGAGTTCTGGACACGGTCAACGTCAGAAGATAGCACTGCCCAGTGCCGGGTTCCCCCCCCAGGGCCACTGCTGGCGGGGCTGCTCGGTGTGAGGGACCTGAGGTCACTACTTCCCGATGTCAAAGGGATTTACGAAGTCGGGAGAAATGCCAGGAGAGCCCAAGGCCCCTCTGCCAGGGAGGGGTGCTCACAGAGGACGCTGTGCTCTATGGGGTGAAGAATCACCAAGTAATAAGCTGCCCAGGACACAGGAGGCCAACGAGCGGCCCTGGGCGACATGACGTGGCGTGGCCGAGCCAGGGTGTGGACGCAGGCTCCAGACCGTGTTCTCTCGGCACTCAGCCACACTGTGCTAAGCCTCCCAAGGACCAGTTGGGAGGAGGCCGGGCCCTTCCCTAGCAAGTCGGACTGCCAGCTTCTGTGCTGTGCTTACAAGTCAGCGAGAGGAACGGGAGTGAAAACAGGGCCCCCTTCTTGTCAAAGGAACCCCAAAGTACAAAATGAGCTTGCAGATCCCAGTTAGAGTGACACCCTCTGAAAAACACCTTTAGAAGTGGCTGGTAAATGATCCAACGGGAAATTAGAATTGGAAGTAAGGAAGCACGTGATCCCACCCAGATTACAGACGAGCTCGCCGGCCGCACACCACTGACACCACCATCAATCACGCACAGCCAAGGGTCAAGCAGCGCTGAGACACGGGTTCAGAGGGCAGTTTGCAGCCCAGACAATGAGGGCAGGTGGCAGAGGCAGGCCTTCCTCATGGTGCCTGGTCCACGTGTCATCAGTCACCTGGGGACGACCTGCTCCACAGGTCACCCCCGGCCACGCTGGCCTGCCCTGCCCCCGCTCCCCCAGCTGCTCCCAGAAGGTCAGCAGCCCAGAGCAGGGGGGGCAGCCCACAGGTTCGGACAGGCGCAGACCCGCTGAGCGGCGCACCTCCTGAGGACACTCCTGTGCCACAGAGTAAACACAGGGGCACGTGGCCAGTCCCCTTTTGCACTGTCTGCTCCCCTTGCTATGAGTCACCGGTGGGCCGAGTAGGTGCGCACCTGCGCCTCTCGCTTACTCTCGTGAAGGGCAGAGCATTGCTGTGTCCACTGGGAAGTCAGGACTACCTTCCACACAAGGTCGAGGTGGGGTCGTGGAAGACTTCGCTCACACAGATAAGGCTGAGAGCGGACGGGAAGGAAAGCAGCACCCGGCCCGTGCAGACAGGTGCACTCCAGGTAGCGGGCCTGAGGGTGCAGGTCGGGGGTGGGGGCTGGGGGCAGAGAGCTTGGGGTGCTGGTAGAAGGACGAGGCCAGCGTGCCAGGAGGACAGTGGGAAGGCCAGCAGTCACGACACGCATCCTCTGTGCCAGGGACGCCTGAAGCAGAGGGCAGTCAGACGCAGCTTGCTCTCAGCGCACACGAAGCAGAGGTAGCAGACCCAGGAGGGCCTGTCACAAGCTCCTGGGGACACAGAGGAGAGGCCTCCTGAGGATGAGGTTAGGGCTCCTGCCTCTGGCAGCTGCGTGCCTGTCCTCAAGCCTAGCGTGCACTGTGCCCACCAGAGAGCACAGACGGGGGCTCCTCCGGTCACGCTGTGCCAGCAGCCAGCACAGAGCCCAGTGCGGCTGAGCGGCAGTGACAACAAAGACGCCGGGGAGCAGAACCCGGCCCTGGCTCACACCTGCGATGTGCTCTGGCGGATGGAGACGACCACGGAGTGACTCAGGCGGCACTCTGATGCCGGGACAGCGGCCGGGCGGGACGGGCCCACACTCTGCGCAGACGGCCAGGAGGGGGGTGCGCCTGCAGGACAAGGGCTGATGATAAGTGGCCACAGGGAGAGGAAGCCCGTCAGTGCTGGGACAGCAGCACGGTCCCAGGGGAGAACTCAGAACACGGAGCCTCTGCTGCAACTTACAATCGATCATTGATCTACAAGGGCAAGGCCAAACTGTGGAGCTTTTAGATAAAAATACAGAAGAATATCTGTATGACCTCAGGGCCTTCGGTAAGACACAACAGCCACTAACCACAGAGGGAAGAGAAAATTCATCAAAGCACCACGGAAGTCACAATGGAGCTGAGCTGTGGGGACTGGTCCCAGGTGGGGCGGGAGGAGGAATGTCCTCACCCAGGCGGTACCTGGGGGTGGACACACACTGAGACCTCTCCCACACGCTCTGCGTTTTACCGTGTAAGTTACACCTCAATGATAAAACACTATAAAAAATAAAAAACAGAACAAGCTACAGGATGGGAAAGACTATATCAATACACAAAAAAATGAACAAAGAATTGAGATGCTGAATATAAAAAAATTCCTATGAATCAATTAAAAATATATAGGCAGGCCCTGGCTGGTGTAGCTCAGTGGATTGAGCGTGGGCTGGGAACCAGAGGGTCCCGGTTCGATTCCCGTCAGGGCACATGCCTGGGTTGCAGCCGGGTCCCCAGTGAGGGCCATGTGAAGAGGCAACCACGCATTGCTGTTTTTCTCCCTCTCTGTCTCCCTCCCTTCCCCTCTCTCTAAAATAAATAATAATAAAATAAAATCTTAAAAAAAATAAATTGAACTGCTCTGTCATGACACAGGAAACCCAAATGGCCAGTAAACATAAAAATGTGCTTATTACGAACTAGAGAAATTAAAATTACATCACAACAACGACATAGTCATCAGAGAGTCAAAAATTTAGAAGTCTGCATCAACGGCTGGCAAGAAGGCAGAGCACAGCCAGCTGTCGCACACGCTGATGGGAGTGTGAACACAGACGGCCACTTCTGAAGAGTTTGGCATCTCCTGGAATAAAGCTGAAGCTACACAGGCCACAGAAGCTCATGGCCACGTTAATTCGGAAAGCCCCGAGGCAGAGATAAGCCGAGTGAATGGATATGTGTCCAATCTTCTTCCGATGGACACCACAGTAAACCACACACAGTGATTTGGATGAACCGCACAGCCGTAACTTTGAATGACAGATGACAAACGAACGCAGGCCGTGCTTCCGTTCGTGTACATTTCACCGCCGGCCACCCGAAGCCTGTCGTCTGGGGATGTGGAGCCAACCGCAGAAGGGCAGGTCGAGCAAGACCCGAGCTGGGCTCGTGAGCGGCTGCGACAGGAAGGGGCCCAACACAGCCTGGCGGCGTTTTCTCTTTGACCTGGGTGTGGGGTGCGCACGTCTGCTGTATAATCACTTGCAAACAGTACATATATGCTCTTTTCACTTTTTGGTATGCATATGATATTTCAAAATAGCTGTGAGAGATTAGGATGATGGAACTGAGACCTGAAGGGTAGGTCGGTTTGCCAAATGCAGTTCACGCGCTCCGTCAGCTGGCCAGTGCTGAGACACGCTGCCCCAGCCCCTCCAAGCTCCCCTGAGTTCTGCAGGCTCCGTGGTCTTGGGAGTTCCCAAAGGGTGTCGGGAGACGTGGAGGCTGGGCCCGCTCGCGGCCCAGACACCTGCCGGCCGTGCTCAGAGCATGAGGGCAGGGGAGGCCAGTACTTCCACCATCGTTTTCTTCTGGGAACGCCCTAGGGTTTCCGGGGTTCCTAATCCACCCCGAGGACCCCTGAGCAAGAGCAGGGCCGCGTCTGAAAGTGCTTTAAGAGAGAGGAACAGCACAAGTAGTGTTGACTCTGGCGGATTTTGTTTTCTCTCAAAAACTGGGGCAGTGCTTGGACACTATGTGGTCCCACTCTGAACCCTCTGCCTGCCCCGGACTAGGGCACCACTCCATGAGCTTCCATGGAGACAAGTCCCTTGTAAAAGCAAGGCCGGTCACAGTCCTGGCAAAGGTCTCCAGGGTGGGGCCCGGTCCACATCCTGATCTGGCCCTGGCCTGGCTGCTGTCCCCTGGTGAGGCTCTGCCCAGCATCGAGCCCATTCTCAGCGGCACTCAGTCAACCCTGCAGGGAAGGGAAGGGAAGGTCTGTCCCCTCCCCAGCAGCCTTTGCGGCGGCTCACAGGCACCCAGAGCCTCTGTGGGGGGTCAGGGGGAGCAGGCCAACTTGGGATGGCTAGGGCTCGTGGCCTGGTGCCCTGGAGTCCAAAGCGCGCTGTCTGTGCCTCAGAGGAGATGTTCACACCAGAGACGGGTAGAGTGGGGGCGGGGAGGGTCTCTAAAAGCTGGCTCTTACTGTTACACTTCTGGGGTTTGGGTCCATTGTCCCAGCAAAGGGCTGAGGCGAATCCACAAAACCAGAGGACGAGAGAGCCCGAAGCTGGGCAGGCGTCCCTCCCCCGGCCCCTGCCCCAGGCCTCTCGGGGAGGCTGCCCCCTCCTCCACACTCCTCAGAATCCACATCGTCACAAGATGCAAGCTTGGAGATGGGCCGGCAGGCTGAGTCCCTGAGAGCCGCACTGCCCATTGGCGGCGGTCCCTCTGCTCTCCCCCATCCCTCGCAGCTGGCTTGAAGGTGGGACTCGCAACAGGTCTACGAACCCTCTTCTCTCAGCTGGCGGCTCCAGGGCTCCGAGCGGGCACAGGGCACGGACCACCCGGCAGAACACGCAGTGTCTTTCACGCCCTCCGCAAGGATATCATGAGGACCTGCTTCATGAGTTCATTCCTTCACAGACTCCAACACTTGCCCAAGAGGGCTTTTCTGGTTTGCTTTTTTAAAAAATCTGTTGGTTCTAGAAAAGTAAGTGGTACAGAGAATACAACACCTGCTAAGAATGATGATCTCAAACCAAACCAGCCAGGGAGTTACTATTTCACCATGCTGAACGGGTGTGGCACACCAATGTTTTGACCAGACGCTTCTCTGTCACTGCTAAATTTGACTAAGGTCATTTTAGGCAAAAACACTGACATCGGTCAGAGCCACCTGGAACCTGTTTCCCTGTGTCAAACTCTGGCAACCCAGTCTCTCAACGTCTGACAAAACATAAATCCTGTGTAGCAATCGCATTTAAAGGTACAATTTGAAAAAGTCATGAACACCCTAGACATATCCAAAAGTCACTGCTTTTTTTAATAAGGCAAATGCAAAAAGAAAAACTGGCCAATAACGGCCTTTGTAAGAAGATTTACGCTCATGCAAACGACACCTGTGAGCACAGCCCTCGTGCGGGGAACGGCTGCGGGCACTTTGCGCCCCGTGGCCAGGCTTCTGTTTCGCTGGATGCAAACCTTCGCCCAGGGCTGCCGTGACCATGAGCCATGGAGGGACTCCACGTCCCACACACAGGCCCAGGGCGCGGCCTGCTGAGGTCGCTCAGGGACGGCAGTGAGGAACGATGATCAAGCACTGGAAGGCTCTCTGTGCGATGGGCGAACTTTGTGCTCCACACGTTTTCGGGGGAGTCCAGATGCTCTGTGCAGAGAACAGCTCTCCGGGGCTGAAGGACAGCCCACAGAGGCAGCATGCGAGGGCACTCAGGCATGTGAACTTCAGGCTATCTCTGACATTACTTCATGGTTTAATCCGTATGTCAGGTGAAAAACTTCTGAAATAGGAAGTCAAGAATGATGAAACACTGCAGAGAAACCGTGGAGGTGCACAGAGTGCAAACACACCGTTAGAGGAAGCGATTCTGAGAAACGAGCGCAGTCGACCCCCGAAGGGCACGGGCCTGGGCTGCGGGGCGCACTGACACACAGCTGTTTTCGGTCAACGCGCGAATGCGTTTTCCTCCGGACTCTGTCGGGAGCGTTTTCCTCTCTCCAGCTTATGCTGCTGCAGACTACAGTGTGTGTGACACGCACAGCACACAAGATGTGTGCTCATCAACTGTCCGTGTTATCGGCCAGCAGCAGGCTGTTAGTTTCCGAGGGATGCAAAAGGCACATGTGGATTTTTGACCACGTGGGGGTCAGCGTCTCTAACACCACACCATTCAAGGGCCGACTATACTCGGTCCGTCCGGGCAATGGGGTGTCATTCGGCACTAAAAAGAAATAAGCTGCACCTGGCTGGTGTAGCTCAGTGGATTGAGCGCGGGCTGGGAACCAAGCGGTCCCGGTTCGATTCCCAGTCAGGGCACATGCCTGGGTTGCGGGCCAGGTCCCCAGTGAGGGCCATGTAGAGGCAACCATACATTGCTGTTTCTCTCCCTCTCTTTCTCCCTCCCTTCCCGTCTCTCTAAAAATAAATAAAAATAAAATCTTAAAAAAAATAAAATAAAATAAAATAAAAAATAAAAAGAAATAAGCTAGTGAGCCGCGGAAAGACACAGAGAAAACTTAAATGCGCACCACTGAGTGAAAGGAGGTGATCCAAAAAAGCTGCATGTGTGTGATTCCAACTTTATGTGACATTCTGGAAAAGGCAAAACTATGGAGACGGCAAAGAAGATCCACGCTTGTGGGGAGAGATGAGTAGGCGGAGCACAACGGGTTTTTTGGGCAGGGGAACTACCCAGGACGGCCCTACGATGGGGGGCACCTGGCCAAACCCATGGCGGGCACCACACCAAGAGTGACGCTTTGAACAGCGGACCTCGGTGTGCTGACGCGTCGGAGCAGGTTTGTAATGGTGATCACCTTGGGGGAGACTCTGCACAGGGGAGCTGGGGGTGTAGGGGAAATCTGTCCGCTGCCCTCTCAATTTTGCTGTGAATGTAAAATTGCTCTAAAATAAAATATTACTTTTTTCTGAAAAACATAAGGGGAAAAACCAAGAGTGACATAACAGTAAGTAAATACATTTCACGTAGTTTCTAAATTAAAAGCACTTTCTCAGGCTAGCAAACTCCCGAATGCCGGGGAAGGCTGTTAAGGCTGATTGACTCAGGTGAGCGCGCGTCCCCCCCCACCCCCCGCCCCGGCGTCACCCCCCCACTGACAGCTTCCCTTCAGCCCGTAGGCTAGCCGTAACATTAAGAAACGCCGTGTCATCTCAAGTGACAGACAGGAAGGCAGGGAAGCAGCTCCAGGGCCACTTCCATGCCACCTGCAGTGTGGAGCGGCCCCTGCCGCCCACGTGGCCCGCGCCTGGCACCTCAGGCAACCTGCTCTCCGTGAAGCAAGTGGACAGAGCAGAAGTGGATGCACTCGGGCCATGGAAACAGGGACATGGCTGAGCGAGCCAGGCTCAGCGAGGACGACCTGAGGACAGGTGCGTGTGCGGGACTCAAAGGTGTGATGACGGACAGGAGTGCCACCCACCGCTGCTCATGACGAAAACACTTAGTGTGAGCTAAGACACTGAGGAGCACAGAACTAAAAGCCAAGTGGACACAACCGGAAGGAGTACAATCTTAGTATTTCATTTTTGTCCTATTTTAACATAGGGACAAAAGCAGTCTGACTATTTGCCAAGACACCTGAGCAAGGCGACAGACAGTTCACTTTCGTCCTCTTTCGTCAGCCTCTTTCGTCACTGTTCCCGACCCCATTTCGGCCTCGAGCCCAGGGCCCAGGCGCTGGGAGACCGTGCGGCTGTGGAAGACAAGTCTCCTCCCCGCCATCATTCGGAATGGGTTTACCTCCAGGACGGCTTCGCCTGTACGTGTGGGGGGGGCGGTGCTTAGTGGCAGCAGGTTACACCGTAACTGGCCTGGAAGTGGCACCCGTGTATCGCCCGCTCCCCGGCCCACACTTGACTCCATTCACACAGGTGCAGAGGAGGCTTCTGCTCACCTGTGAAACTGTGTGCGCACACTGGTGTGCTTTGGTGGGAGAGAAAGACTGGGTTTGCACATCTTCAATTGCACTAGGTGATCAGTAAGAGAATCAATGAGAGGCTTTAAAAAGAAGTTAAATTGTTGGGATAAAACAATCCATCTTTCTTAAGCAATACAGCACCACTATGAGGTTTTCTAGTTTTTAACTGATGTCAGCACAACACCGAACAAACGGTCACCAAACGTATGCCAGCTGTTTAACGCCGGGGACACAGCAACAAGCAGAGGACTTGCCGCCCAGGGGAGGCAAGGCTGCCAGCAGCCCAGAGCTCTCCGGGCCACTCACTGCTCTGACGCCTGGGCGGGCGGAGCCGGAAGTGCCAGGGGGACTCGCACTCCGACTGCAGCACAGGCACTTCGCTGGGGGCCGGGGGAGGGTGATCGCTGACACCTTTTACAACAGCACACAGCCCGTGTGTCCACGTTAACTCTAAAATTCCTGCCTTCCCCAGGACGTGGCACTAATGTCGGGAACTTCCAAACTATGCATGACGGCTGCAGAGACTCCACACCTTGTGCCAGAGAGACACGAGCTCAGCAGAGGGCCCAGGTGTGTGTGTTTGCTCCTCAGAGGACGCGACAGAAAGCACGTGCTCTGGAACACACTTAGGAACCCTCCCTTGGACCCAGGGAGTCCACAGTGGGCTGCGCACTCAGGGTGCAGGCGCGAGACAGCACCAGTCCACCCAGGGTCAGCTTCCTCGAGGGAAAAAGCCACACACCCAGGCCCCTCGTGGGAGAGCTCGTGGAGTGGCGGACAGCACAGCCGGACCACCGCAGGCAGATGGGGCCTTGAGCTCAGTTAAGGGGGACCCTGGGAGAACTCCAAGAGGAAAGCACACAGCTAAGGTCTTACGGGAGGTGGGAGTGGCAAACAAGAAAGGTACCTGTCTTCCATCTAGAACGACACTTTAAAATACTCAAGGGAAGAATCCACCAAGAAGACAGAAACATTGTAAATATATATGCACCCAACACAGGAGCACCCAAATACATAAAGGAAATCTTGGAAGACTTCAAGAAAGACATTGATAGCAACACAATTATAGTAGGGGACTTCAACACCCCACTGTCAAAAATGGACATATCCTCCAAACAAAATATCAGCAAAGACATTGTGGCATTGAACAATGTCCTAGAAGAAATGGACTTAACTGATATATATAGAGCCTTTCACCCCAAAGAAGCTAAATATACATTCTTTTCAAATGCACATGGAACATTTTCAAAAATAGACCATATGATAGGACACAAAACAAGCCTCAACAAATTCAAGAAAATTGAAATCATACCAAGTATTTTCTCTGACCACAAGGGACTGAAATTAGAAACCAACCCAAAGGAAAAAACCCCAAAACACTCAAAATCATG